>OY755253.1:49608448-50090948 GCA_963576725.1 Azorinus chamasolen
AAGATTAGTCCTTTCCCTGCCCTATATGTATTCTAAATTTTCATACCTAACGAATAGTCATGGGAAAATATAAAAAGGTGTACACATGTAGCCATTTTAGAAAGTAAAGAAAGAGCTCTTTCAATTTCCATTAGCAAACAGAACAGACACTGATCAGACGGCTCGTACAGGAGCAGTTTGATCTGGGTCTACTCTGTTTGCAAATACGTGAAAACACGTTTATACGAAGGAAAGGGTTAAGGCTATTTCCTTTTTACCTTCTTTATTCACACGTACCAGTTATTATGATATCTTGAAAATTGTAAGCCTGACAATAAACTTTGTACAGCTGAACTCAATAAAGAATCATGAATCTTGTATCTTATTTTGTTGTAGATTTATTGAAAAGGGATTAAAACCCAGAACATAACTAAAAATATATTTCGCTATTTGTCACAGTCTGACCTACAGATTATAAAGCTTCTCAGATACCTTAACTCTCCAAAACGGATTAAACTACATACCTTGCTTAACCCTTTCCAGTGCATTTTTACGAATCTGCAAACAGAATAGACCAAGATCAGGCGGTTCCTATAGGAGCCGTCTGATCAGGGTCTGCTATGTTTGCTTATGGTTCAATATAGGTCTGATTCTACAGTTTCTGCCTGAGCAAAAATGTCCTGTGTTCATACACCATTATAAAAATAAGCTAATAAATATTCATTACGTCATTCTTTCTTACATGCATAAACAACAGGGAAATGGTAACCCGTGTCTGTATTTGCAAACAGATTGGATCCTGACTAGACCAAGAATAAATCGACGTCTCATCAGGTTCCAAACTGTCAATAGTTTCTCAAAATATTTTAAATCCAGAGATTGGGTTGGCATTGTTTAACAGTATGAGAAGGATTAAGATGCAAATGT
This sequence comes from Azorinus chamasolen, assembly GCA_963576725.1. NCBI lineage: Eukaryota > Metazoa > Mollusca > Bivalvia > Cardiida > Solecurtidae > Azorinus > Azorinus chamasolen. The sequence goes on from OY755253.1 coordinate 49,609,355, forward strand.
TAATGTTTAATATTCAACGTAGACTTTGTACAAGACATATGAAGTTAAAACAAAAATGAATCATTTAACCCTTTCGCTGTCAATGTTGCATCTGTGATTACCTATGCAAATAGTTTGGATCCAGATGAGATGCCAAGTATCTCTTCGTCACATCGTGATGAAAACTATTGTTACTGTGACTGTTTTTAACCCATTCCCACTTAGGCTATTTTAAGACCCTACCTCTTTAAATAAATCTACCGAAAAGGAGCATTAACTAGAGAAAAGGAAAATTTTAGAATTTTGTAGTTTTGTAGTTTGAAACCATTGTGATAAATATAACAAATGCTCTATTTATCACAATGGTTTCACAAAGTGACTTTTAGAGAGGCATCAAAAGGCGTCAATATTCAAGAATGGGTTAAACAGAAATTAAGAAACATAAAAACATGAAAATTTTAGCAGACGACAAAGTTTACAGATGATAAGATTTGACAAAATTAATGTTAAATCAAATATAAAATCCGTTGTGAGTTTTAAATGAAGTCTCTACCATGACACTCTCTACTTATATTTTTGTATTACTTTTTATTCAATATAAGTCAACTTAAGATTTGTATACAGGGATTATATCCTACATTTTTAATGAAATATAAAAGCCGTATGGAATACTAATAAAACATTTCAGTTTTAATAGTCTGTAACATAAATGTTTCAATCCAATGTTTCAATTATTTTATTTAAATACAAATGCTTGCCAATGCTATGTTTTTCACTCCCCATACTGACGCCTTTTGACGCCTCTGTTAAAGTGACTTTTGAAACCACTGTGATAAAAAGAGCATTTACCCCATAGGAGCAAATGCTCCATATAACACAATGGTTTAAAACAGCACAATTTTAAACTGTTCCCATTTTCTAGAAAATGGTCGTTTTCAGTGGGCTTATTCAAAGGGTCGCGCTAGATCGACGGTGTTTCATGTATCCTCTGTGTGTTTGTGACGTCATCATTTTGTGTGTCATCTAAATATAGTAACGTTCCAAAAATAGCTACGTTTTAGCGGGATTTTACTACTAGTATTTAAAAGGAAAGCAATGGACGACGGACAGTGGCCACCACCTTGTTTGAAAAACGCCAAATGTGACGATCAATTCTCTACAGGATACCTAGAAACTGACAAATAATTCGAATTTTTGCTGGAATCATTTAAACGTGTATCGTTGTGTACATTTGTGTCCTGGTAAGATTGTTTCTAGATCTAGTTTTAACCCTTTCTCTGTTCTTTGTTTTTTTCCAAATTTCAATATCTACTGAATATTCATAGGTAAAATAACATTATAGCCAGTTTAGAAAGTAAAGATACAGAACTATCGAATTCCATTAGCGAACACAGCAGACCCTGATCAGGCGGCTCCTATAGGAGCCTTCTGATCTGGGTCTACTCTGTTTGCAAATGCGTGAAAAGGCGTTAATATGAGGGAAAGGTTAAAAGAAATCGGGTTGGTTTCCCAAATTTCATCCTGTAACATATTGTAAGACCTTTCATATTGCCATTAGGGTGTATCCATACATTACAGTAACACGAGATTCCAGACATGCTGGAAGGAGTTTCATGTAACCCTTCTGTAAGGTGGATACATTAAGGTGACATGAGCTTCCTGTCATGCTGTAAGGAGTTTCATGTTACCCTTTAATTAGGGTAGATACATTAAGGTGACATGAGATTCCTGCTACGCTGTAAGGAGTTTCATGTTACCTACTTCTTTAGCTTTGATTAATTAAGGTGACATGAGCTTTCTGTCATGCTGTAAGGATTTTCATGTTACCCTTCTGTAAGGCGGATACATTAAGGTGACATGAGCTTCCTGTCATACTGTAAGGATTTTCATGTTACCCCTTAATTAGGGTAGATACATTAAGGTGACATGAGATTCCTGCTACGCTGTAAGGAGTTTCATGTTATCTACTTCTATAGCCTTGCTTTATTAAGGTGACATGAGATTCCTGACCTGCTGTAAGAGGTTTCATGTTACCTTTTCTTTAGGATGGATACATTAAGGTGACACGAGATTCCTGACATGCTGGTAGGAGTTTCATGTAACCATTTCATTAGCTTTTACCTGTTGTACAATGAGTTTCATGTTACCCTTCTGTAAGGTGGATACATTAAGGTGACATGAGCTCCCTGTCATGCTGTAAAGCTTTTCATGTTACCCCTTATTTAGGGTAGATTCATTAAAATGACATGAGATTCCTGTTACGCTGTAAGGAGTTTCCTGTTACCTACGTCTTTAGCTTTGATTCATTAAGGTGACATGAGATTCCTGACTTGCTTTAAGGAGTTTCATGTTACCCTTTCATTAGCTTTTACCTGCTGTACAAGGAATTTTATGTTACCTTTTATTTAGGATGGATACGTTAAGGTGACATGAGCTTCCTGTCATGCGGTAATGATTTTTATGTTACCCTTATGTAAGGTGGATACATTAAGGTGACATGAGCTTCCTGTCTTGCTTTAAGGAGTTTCATGTTACCCCATCATTGGCTTTTACCAGCTGTGAGGAGTTTCACGTTACCCTTCTATAAGGTGGATACATTAAGGTGACATGACCTTCCTGACATGATGTAAGGATTTTCATGTTACCCCTTAATTATGGTCGTGACAAGAGATTCCTGCTACCCACTTCTTTAGCTTTGATTAATTAAGTTGACATGAGCTTTTTGTCATGCTGTAAGGATTTTCATGTTACCCTTCTGTAAGGTGGATATATTAAGGTGACATGAGCTTCCTGTCATTCTGTAAGGATTTTCATGTTACCCCTTAATTACGGTAGATACATTAAGGTGACATGAGAGTCCTGCTACGCTGTAAGGAGTTTCATGTTACCTACTTCTTTAGCTTTGATTCATTAAAGGTGACATGAGATTCCTGACCTGCTGTAAGGAGTTTCATGTTACCCCTTCATTAGTTTTTACCTGCTGTATAAGGAGTTCCATGTTACCTTTTCTTTAGGGTGGATACGTTAAATTGACACGAGATTCCTGGCATGCTGGAAGGAGTTACATGTTACCCTTTGCTTCACCCAGGTGTCATGAGATTCTTGACCTGCTGTAAGGAGTCTCATGTAACCCAATCATTGGTTTTTACCTGCTGTAAGGAGTTTCATCTTACCCTTCTGTAAGGTGGATACATTAGCTTCCTGTCATGCTGTAAGGAGTTTCATGTTACCCTTTAATTAGGGTAGATACATTAAGGTGACATGAGATTCCTGCTACGCTGTAAGGAGTTTCATGTTACCTACTTCTTTAGCTTTGATTCATTAAGGTGACATGAGCTTCCTGTCATGCTGTAAGGATTTTCATGTTACCCTTCTGAAAGGTGGATACATTAAGGTGACATGAGCTTCCTGTCATGCTGTAAAGAGTTTCATGTTACCATTCTGTAAGGTGGATACATTAAGGTGACATGAGCTTCCTGTCATGCTGTATGGAGTTTCATGTTACCCCTTCTTTAGTTTTGATACATTAAGGTGACATGAGATTCCTGTTACGCTGTAAGGAGTTTCATGTTACCCTTTAATTAGGGTAGATACATTAAGGTGACATGAAATTCCTGCTACGCTGTAAGGAGTTTCATGTTACCTACTTTTTTAGCTTTGATTCATTAAGGTGACATGAGCTTCCTGTCATGCTGTAAGGATTTTCATGTTACCCTTCAGAAAGGTGGATACATTAAGGTGACATGAGCTTCCTGTCATGCTGTAAGGATTTTCATATTACCCTTCTGTAAGGTGGATACATTAAGGTGACATGAGCTTCCTGTTACGCTGTAAGGAGTTTCATGTTACCCTTCTGTAAGGTGGGTACATTAAGGTGACATGAGCTTCCTGTCATGCTGTATGGAGTTTCATGTAACCCCTTCTTTAGCTTTGATACATTAAGGTGACATGATATTCCTGTTACGTTGTAAGGAGTTTCATGTAAACCATTCTTTAGGGTGGATACATTAAGGTGACCTGGGATTCCTGTTACACTGTAAGGAGTTTCGTGTAACCACTTCATTAGGGTGGATACATTAAGGTGATATGATACTCCTGTTACGCTGTGAGTTACATACTACCCCATTCTTAAGGGTGGATACATAAAAATGACACGAGATTCCTGACATGCTGGAAGGAGTTTCATGTTACCCACTTTTTAGCTATGATTAATTAAGGTTACATGAGATTCCTGGCCTGCTGTATGGAGTTTCATGTTACCCCTTCTTTAGCTTTGATACATTAAGGTGACATGAGATTCCTGTTACGCTGTAAGGAGTTTCATGTAAACCATTCTTTAGGGTGGATACATTAAGGCGACATGATAATCACGCTGCGCTGTAAGGAATCTCATGTTACCCCGTCTTTAAGATGGATACATTAAGGTGACATTAAGGTGACATTCCTGTTACGCTGCAAGGAGTTTCATGTAACTCCTTCTTTAGGGTGTATACATTAAGATGACAGGAGCTTCCTGTTAGACTGTAAGAAGTTTATTGTTACCCCTTCTTTAGCTTTGATACATTAAGGTAACATGAGATTCTGTTACGCTGTAAGGAGTTTCATGTAAACCATTCTTTAGGGGGAGATACATTAAGGTGGCCTGGGATTCCTGTTACACTGTAAGGAGTTTCATGTAACCACTTCTTTAGGGTGTATACATTAAGGTGACATGATACTTCTGTTACGCTGTATGGAGTTTCATGTTACCCCCTTTTTAGGGTTAATACATTAAGGTGACCTGAAATTCCTATTAAGATGAACGATTTTTCATATAACCACTTCTGTAGGGTGGATACATTAAGGTGACATGACATTCCCGCTGCGCTGTTAGGAATCTCATGTTACCCCGTCTTTAGGATGGATACATTAAGGTGACATGATACTCCTGTTACGCTGTAAGTAGTTTCGTGTTACCCCTTCTTTAGGGTGGATACATTAAGATGACAGGAGCTTCCTGTTAGGCTGTAAGAAGTTTATTGTTACTCCTTCTTTAGGGTAGATACATTTAGGTGACATTTGTAAGATTTTCTTTTGAACCTTATATGTTCATGATATGATCTCAAGAGAACATTTATAACGCATCAGAAAAATGACGACTGTTTCTTTTTCATTAACAGATGCAGTGTACAAAGTGTGACAGATCCTTTCACAAAAAGTCATTGTGTTGGAGAGCAACTGACAGAGTCCGGAAGGCAGACAAAATCATTTGTTTGTGCTGCTTGTTTGCAGGATATGGGTACAGCATTGTGGTTTCTGTTGTATTGGCCATTAATAATTAAATTGTAGCAATACCCCACTTGTTTTTCTTATTTGTATGTACAGTACTCCATCTCTTTGACGATATACTTGTAGATAAGAATTGTCACCGGTAAAAAAGGTGACTGCTGAATGCAGTAAAGAAGTAATACAGAGAGCTCCTGAAGAATATGTCTGCATTACTTTTGTCCTGCATTAAGCTATCATATGTTTTAACACATTCCCTCTTAATGACACATTTTGGTGCGTCTGTAAAAGTCACATGTTGAAACCATTGTGATAAATAGAGCATTTGCTCCTATGGAGCAAATGCTCTATTTCTCACAATGGTTTCAAAACTACACAAATCTAAAATTCTCCTTTTCCATAGTTAATGCTCCTTTTCGGTAGATTTATTCAAAGAGGTTAGGTCTAAAACAAATCTAAAAGAGAACGAGCTAAACAACCACCTACATTAACCCGTTTATTCATACAAGTGTTTTCGAGCTCCTCTATCTAATCCTCCATATAGGTACCACTAATCAAACATGATGTTGAATAAAAGTGGCAGCTTAAGCAGAAAGCTCCCTAATGAAATTTCTGTTTTACTTTCATCTTGCTTTAAGCAGGATTGCCTTAAACACAATATAACCTAGGTTATTTAAATATTTGACTATGGAGCAAATGGTTTAACACTGAAATCAAGCCCTTTTTATGAGTTTGTCTTATTATTGAGACCTTACTGTATGGTCTATGCCATGTGACTTGCTTTGGTTGAACTTTTGATATACGATGTTAAACAGGCCTGTAGTATGACAGTGTACGAAACTGTTTTGTTGACACAATTAAATTAGATGAAAAACTTAAAATATGTTGTTGTTATAATTCAATTTACATTCTATATTTACCTGATGGACAACTTTAGTGCTAAGAGCATTTCACCAAACTGTCTTTGCTAGAACAACAGCAGAAGCATTTTATGAATATTTCAATTCACACTATGGTGTACTTAGTAGGCTACATTCTGATTAAGTCCAGGACAACATGTTATTCCAGCTATGATGGCATGTTTTAGCAGCTTTACTCTTACAATGCTTGAACCGTATATATACATCGTTTGCAAGCAGTGTAGACTCTGATCAGAAGGTCCCTGATGGAGCCCGCTAATCAAGATCTGCACCGTTGTCGTACTTATAAATATTTTGAGAACAAATTTCTCAAGAGTAAATGTAAACTGGTCAAGAAAATGGGTGAGTCCATTTGGAATTCAGCATTGTAAATGTACTCTTCTTAACATGTTTGGAACTTTGAACCCGGAAATGAAGCCATTCTGTAGCTGACTCCAGTATATTGCTTCCATGGTATACTCATACATCAATACAAGGGGACCTCCATGGCCATAATAAGCTGGACGTCGCGATATGACTAAAATACGAGTGTTAAAAGTGACTTGAAATCATAAAAATCATCTAATCAAATACAACACAAGGTATGTTTCATATTTGAAATAATGTTTGAAAGGATTTAACGTTGTATCGTCGACGCTCCCGTTTGTCGACTTTGATTTATATAGTAAATTCTGAAGGGTTGTGATCCCCCGAAAGCAAACCTTGCAACACAAAAAGAGAAAATTGCAGACTCGGTTTTATTGAGTCTGTTCATGAGCAGTAATTGAATGTGCAACACTGCTCACGCCCCCTAGCGTGATTTATTTATATTTTGATTTATATAGTAAACTTAAAGTCGTTTCGTAGACCTTATCACTATATAGGGATTTGGCTTGCACACTTATGTCGCGGCTATGTCTTTGTTGATGGCTGGTCAAAGAGGCATGTGCTTGCAATTATTGCAGACGTCCTGTCAATATAAAACATTTGTTTATAGTTTAGTCCCAGATCGCGTTATATTTTTTTTAAATAAGAACATAAAATACCCCTACAACAACACACAGTTTATATACGATTGTAGAAAGATAGATGATTTTGGCTAATATTCTGTAATGTTGATAACATGTAATACATTAGTTTTGCATGTTCATACGTAAGTATTGTCCAGTTTGAGGAACTTTAATACGAATGTCAAACTTTTTGATTATGATCAGACACCGAGTAACTCTGGATCATTGCTATCAAAGCTAAATAAATGGTACCATGAAACTCCTTACACCATATCAGAAATCTAATGTCACCTTAATGTATCAACGCTGAAGAAGTGGTGACATAAAACTCCTTACAGCGCGTCAGAAATTTCATGTCACCTTAATGTATCACTGCTAAAGACGTAGTGATATGACACTCATTATAACATAGGAACCTCATGTCAGTTTGATGTATTCAATCTAAAGAAGGGATAACATGAGATCCCTTACAGCATGTCAGGAATCTCATGTCACTTTAAGTTATCAAAGCTAAAGTAAGTGTAATTTGAAACTCATTACACCATGCCAAGAATCTTATGTTACCTTAACGTATCAAAGCATAGAAAGAGTAACACGAAACTCCTCACAGCATGTCAGGAATCTCATGTCACCTTAATGTAACATAGCTAAAGGAATGATAAAATGATACTCCTTACAGCATGTCAGGAATCTTATGTCACCTAAATGTATTAACGCTCAGAATGGGTACCATGAAACTCCTTACAGCATATCAGGAATCTTATGTCACCTTACTGTTTCAACAGTAAAACGGGTGACATGAAACTCCTTACAACATGTCAGGGCTCTGATTACGCCTTAATGTATCAACGCTAAAGACGTGGTAACATGAATCTCCTTACAACATATCAAAATCATCATGTCACTTTAACATATCAAAGCTAAAAAGGGGTTACTTTAAACTCCTTACAACACGTCAGGAAATTCATGTCACTTAGATGAAATAAAGCTAAAGAAGTGGTTACATGAAACTCCTTACAGCATGTCAGGAATCTCATCTCACCTTAATATATCAAGGCAAAACATGTAGTTACACGAAATTCCTTACAGCATGTCAGGAATCTCATGTCACCTTAATGTTTCGAAACAAAAACAGGGTAATATAAAATTCCTTTTAGCATGTCAGGTATCTCATTTTACTTTACTATATCACCGCTAAAGACGTGGTCAAATAAAACTCCTTATAATATATAAGGAGCCTCATGGGAAACTCTTAGCAGCATGTCCGGAACCACAAGTCACCTTAAGGTATCAACCCTAAAAAGAGGTACATGAAACTCCATACAGCATTCAGAACTCTCGTGTCACTTATTTGTATAAAGATAGGGTAACATGAAACTCCTTAAAACACATCAGGAATATCATGTCACCTTAAGTTATCAAAGCTAAAGAAGGTTTATAGGCCGATGGTAGTACTCTATGATGGTATACTTTTAAACCCAGAAATGGGATGAGCTTACCAGACTCATGTATCACCTTTTCTCTGTCGTGCCATTAACGGCTTCCCTGAAGGTGCTCTGTCTTCAGCAAAGTCATTGAGTACATATTTGACGGACTTTCGCAGTTGTTATGCTATGTTTTACATTTTGTACTGTGATTACTGTCTTCTATGTTGTGGGTATAAATTGCTATGCTTTCTGTAGGTGTTTTGGTGATGGTGGCGTTTTGTGTGTGGCTTTTCCTGCTTGGCTTTACTACTTTTTCATTTAAAGTTTAACTCATGTCAGGAATCTCATGTCATATTAATATCAAAGCTTAAGAAGGGGTAACATGAAACTGCGTCCAGCATGTCAGGAATCTCACGTCGCTTTAACTTATCACAGCTAAAGAAGGTGCACTTTGAAACTCGTTACATCATGTCACACAAACTCATGTCATCTTAATATATCAAAGCTAAAGAAAGGGTAATATGAAATTCCTTACAGATGTCAGGAATCTGATATCACCTAAATGTATCAATGCTAAAATAGGGTAACATGAAATACCTTACAGCATGTCAGGAATCTCATGTCTTTTTAATGTATTAAATATACGGAAGGGTGACATGAAACTCCTTACAGCGTGACGGGAATCTCATTTCACCTTAATAATTATACCAACGCTAAAGACGTGGAAACATGAAACTCCTTACAGCACGTCAGGACTCTGATTACGCCTTTATGTATCAACGCTAAAGACGTGGTAACATGAATCTCCTTACAGCATGTCAGAATCATCATATCACTTTAACATATCAAAGCTAAAAAAGGGGTTACTTTAAACTCCTTACAACACATCAGGAAATTCGTGTCACTTAAATGAAATAAAGCTAAAAAAGTGGTTACATGAAACTCCTTACAGCATGTCAGAAATCTCATCTCACCTTAATATATCAAGGCAAAACATATAGTTACACGAAATTCCTTACAGCATGTCAGGAATCTCATCTCACCTTAATGTTTCGAAACAAAAAAAGGGTAATATAAAATTCCTTTCAGCATGTCAGGAATCTCATTTCACTTAATATATCACCGCTAAAGATGTGGTGAAATGAAAATCTTTATAACATATCAGGAACCTCGTGTCACTTTAATGTGTCAAAGCTTAAGAATGAGTAACGTGAAACTCCTAACAGTATGTCAGGAATCACATGTCACCTTAGGGTATTGGCGCTAACAAGAGAAAATATGCAAATCCATACAGCATGTCAGGAATCTCATGTCACCTTATTGTATTGGCGCTAAAAAGAGATAACATGCAATCCATACAGCATGGCAGGACTATCGTGTCACTTTTATGTATCAAGCTAAAGAAAGGGTAACATGAAACTCCTTACAGCATATCAGGAATCTTATGTCACCTTGCTATTTCAACGATAAAGACGTGGTAACATGAGACGCCTTCCAACATATCAGAATCATCATGTCACTTTTATGTATCAAAGCTAATACAGAAAGGGTATCATAAATCTCCTTACAACACGTCAGGAAATCCATGTTACTTAAATGTACCAAAGCTGAAGAAGTGGTTACATGAAACTCCTTACAGCATGTCAGAAATCTCATGTCACCTTAACGTTCGAAACAAAAAAGGGTAACATAAAATTCCTTTTAGCATGTCAGGTATCTCATTTTCCTTTACTATATCACCGCTAAAGACGTGGTCAAATAAAACTCTTTATAACATATATTGAGTCTCATGTGAACTCCTAGCAGCATGTCCGGAATCACATGCAACCTTAAGGCATCAACCCAAAAAAGAGGTACATGAAACTCCATACAGCATTCAGAACTCTCGTGTCACTTTTTGTATAAAGAAAGGGTAACATGAAACTCCTTACAACACGTCAGGAATATCATGTCACCTTAAGTTATCAAAGCTAAAGAAGGTATAACGTTTAACTCATGACATCATGTCAGGAATCTCATGTCATATTAATATCAAAGCTTAAGAAGGGGTAACATGAAACTGCGTCCAGCATGTCAGGAATCTCACGTCGCTTTAACTTATCACAGCTAAAGAAGGTGCAAATTGAAACTCGTTATATCATGTCACAAAAACTCATGTCATCTTAATACCCTTGATACGGTATATCAAAGCTAGAGAAAGGGTAACATGAAATTCCTTACAGATGTCAGGAATCTGATATCACCTAAATGTATCAATGAATGCTAAAATGGGGTAACATGAAATACAGCATGTCAGGAATATCATATCTTTTTAATGTATTAAATATACAGAAGGGTGACATGAAACTCCTTACAGCGTGCCAGGAATCTCATTTCACCTTAATATACCAACGCTAAAGACGTGGAAACATGAAATTCCTTACAGCATGTCAGGAATCGCATGCATCACCTAAATGTGTCAAAGCTAAAGAGGTGGTAACATGAAACTCCATATGAAATAGCAAGAATCTCGTGTCACTTTAATGTTTTAAAATAAAAGAAAGGGTAACATGAAAATCCATCCATTTTGTCAGGAATTTCATGTCATCTCCTTACAACACATCAGAGATCTCATGTCACTTTAATGTAGCAAAGCTAACGAAGAGATAACATGAAACTCCTTTCAGTATGTCAGGAATCGCATGCCACCTTAACGCATAAACGTTAAAGAAGGGGTAACATGAAACTCCTTACAGCATTTCAGGAATCTCATGTCACTTTCGTGTAGCAAATCTACCAAAGCATCATTATCATAGACATGCATGGGAGTTATCAACTACGAAATAGATTATTTTGTCATATTCACAAAAAGACAACTTAAACATGTATTCTGTATATTTTCTTTATTAGTCGTGGTATATTTGTAGTGCACATCACCTGATCTTTATTAGACTTGCAGTATTTTTAGATAAAGGGGAATTCCAGTACTATTTTTAGATGCATCACACAAACTGATGACGTCAAACAGAGGGTACACGAAACACCGTCGATCTAGCGCCTCCCTTATTCAAAGAGGCTGGGTCTAATAATAACATCTGAAGGAATGGGTTAAAACAGCTTAAAGCTCAGACCACGTCCTGCTCTCGGGTAAGTTCTGTGCATACGTATATAGCTTTGACAAGCTTTTACATATATATCAACATAAAGCTTGATCATTCTACATGTACACCATCTCCACATATACAGTAGAAACCATTTAGCCTTTTACTCCATATGTAAGAAACAAAATGACATCATGAATATTGTTTATATTACATGTAGTTTTTTTTATAATTGCACATGAACACAGAAACTTTTTGCCATGAAACAGAACGGTAAAATCGTTATTAATATATAGCTCTCTTTTCACAAAGGATATGTGCATTCAAACACACTTCACACGAATAAATCACATGAAAATGCATGTATAAACTGAAAATATTCAATTCATATAAAATATTTAAAATAAATGGTATTTAATGCATATAGATATCGGATGTAGACGAATTATAAAAATAAATTAATTTTAAGAATCATAGTTAAAACCAAATCATCATTTTCCGTAAGTTTATATGCCCATGCCATATTATATTATATCATGCATCAGCGTCCCCATATCACCGAACATTCTAGTATGTACAGGGTCAGTACCTCACACAGTTACGACACAGAATTACCAACTGGCTTGGGTGTATATACGTATGGCATACAACACTTCACATCAAATTGTAGTTAATGCATATTAACTACACAATGCAATATAAAAATACAAATAAGCAACTATCATATACATAAAATATGCAACCCGCAGCAGACGAACTCTATATTATTCTATAAGCAAACAGAGCTGACCCTGATCAAATGGCTCCTACATATGTCTGATATAGGTCTACTCTGTTTGCAAATGCTTAGAATGGCGTATTTATGAAATAGTTGCTGTCTTTTAAAGCAGGTACGTGGCACCTTAATGCAGGACGAACGTTCTAAAGGAGATTAGTCCAGCACAAAACTCGTCCAGCATTAAAAATGGCATCATGAATACCGATTAGATGATATTTTATAACTGCACATGAACAATGAAAATTTTGGATATGACAGAAAAGGTCACCTATCTTTAAAGCATATATGTTTAATTACAATCGATCGCTTAACCATTAAAACGCACACCACTATACATTACATTTCACTAAAAATACAATTTTATTACATATATTAACAATTTTCCTAACAAGTAAGAAATAATGACACCGTGGCTTTTTATCAGATGATTTTTCTAGTGACATATGAAAATTGAATAGAAGCCATGCAGGCAATTTGAAAATTACACACAACAGTGCACAACGACAACAGTAGAAGAAATTAAAATTCGCACTCACACACGACCCCAATGCACTGTTTCTTGACTGTTCCACACTAACATCATTTACGGCACGGCGACACTAAAAAGTCACATAATGCCAAAGGATGTAGGAACAGAACTCTCAACTAACACGGATACACAGAAAAAGAAGAGCGCTCATACACGGAACACAGAAATGTTTGGCTAACGCATAAATTTAGAAATATGTCTATATTATTCTAATATTCTAGAGTAGCCATTTGATCTAGATGTACTCAGTTTGCAAGGGCGCAAAAAATCGTCTCTATTACGTAAAGGCTTAACTAATAAAGAACAAAACAATATACAGGCCGTATTGTGAAATTGCAGAATTACAGAATAACTTAGCTATATGTACGCAATATGCTATCGAATCCTCAGTTCTGTTACCAATAAATAAAACAAATAGAATACTTCTTTATGGTTAGCATTTGAATTGTAACAAAACCTGAGATTATACAGGATCCCATTGTAGTTACAGAACTACAGATAAAATGCATACTCAAATACTAAAATTGTCATCTCTCCATCAAACCTTATGTTGTGACCAATCTTTAATATCGCCTTGCAGAGATGATGTATAGGGTTTGGTTGAGAAATAAAGAAGTTATTCTTGAAAATGTTACGCATATTATAATATTTCAGATATAAGCGATTTCAGAGATAATTTTTGGATATTACGGTACAATGCTATATGAAGATTAGTCCGGAACATTCATACAAGCAATAATGCTATCATGAATAATTATTATTTGAATAATAATATATAATGACATAAGCACGCAAGCTAATTTAGTCACGGCAGAAAATTGAAGCATAATGTAATTTACATAATGCTATAAGCAAACAGAGCAGATCCTACAGGAGCCGTCTGATCTGGATCTACTCTGTTTGCAAAGGTATAAAAAGGCATCTCTATCAGATAATTTTCATGACAACCATTTTCCACGACAAACGTACGCATCCCCCTCTTTCCAAATGGGGTTGTGTACGTGATGTTTTGTTAATATTATTGGATATGCCAGAATGACCAAAGCAATGAAAAGAATAGACCGTACCTTTTATTGCATGTTAATCTTAGAAGCGAGAATACCATTCCAATGGAAGCTAGTACTCTATGCCTTGTGGATGCTGTATGCAATCATATGCATGAATTCAGTTTAGATTGCTTGATATTCGTGTTATAGTCAGTATTAAAAGTAAAACCTATGTCCCTATAATTTTATATTAAAAGTGAAAACAACCCAGTCCTACAGGTGTGTGTGTGTGTGTGTGTGTGTGGGGGGGGGGGGGGGGGGGGGCATACACAAACGAGTACGACACCAAAAATATCATCAAACTTGAAATAACACATTTACAAAACAAAATGTGACGAACGCACAAAAAGACATACACCATTTACTATATAAAAGTTAAAAAGACCATATGCTGAAAGCAGGAGTATCGCCTTGGAACGGCAAGTAACCAAAGAAACAAAAGACAACTGGGGGGGTGGGGGGGTTAAACCAGCTTTGTGGGTACCCAAACCCAAGTCAAAATGTAAAGAAAAGTTCTCCTTCCAGACAACTCTACGACACGAGTATCCATGTCAATACCAAATAATATTCAAATAAACCGTGAACCAGTTAAGCATGTGACGTAATAAATTAAGTGGCATAGTAAGCATCAAGCATTTCAACACTGACATTTAAAAAACAGAAACACCCAATCAGTCAGTGTTTTTCGAGTTAAATCAATGGAACATAATGTTTGACTTGTTTTCAAAATAGAATGAGAAATGTTAATATCACCACAGTCTGCTGCCCTTTTTACTATTCATACATGCCTGTATAGGTTTAACTATTTACTTCATAAAATTGTATGTTTTGATATACCATTGTAAAAGTAATAGTCTTGATGTCATAATTGATTTCTAAAAGTAAAGCGTCGATGGCATCTGTAGGAGACGTCTGATCTGGGACTACTCTATGTTCAAATGCATTAAGGGATGTGTTTATGGAGTATAAGATTAACATCTCAGTAGATGGTTGTATTTACAGTTGAACAGCGTGACCGTTGATTTAAGATTAAGAAAAGGGTGAAAGTGCAAAATGAAAATCACGTTAAAAGGATATATATTATAAACTGTGATCTTTGAAACACGTATCGTAATAAGATGTCTTTATATATCTTGGACATAATACCGTATTACAGACACTCGTCTGTAGTCTTTGTACATTTTCATGCAAGATATTACAGAAACCTTTTAACCCTGTCCTCCATAAGTACGCCTTTCTACGCCACTGTAATAGTCACTTATTGTAACCATTGTGATAAATAGAGCATTTGCTTCATAGGAGCAAATGCTCTATTTATCACAATGGTTTCAATACTACACAATTCTAACATTTTCCTTTTCTCTATTAAATGCTCCTTTTCGGTAGTTTCATTCAAAGAGGTAGGGTATAAAATAGCCTAAAATAGCCTATGGAGGAAAGGGTTAAAGAAATTCAGTATTCTTGTATTGTTTTTAATTACAATGCTATTTTGTTAAATTGATATTTCTAGATAATTTGATTTACGGGGTTTATAAACACAAACCTACTCAATTTGTAAACTTGAACTTCATTTCAGGCATAAACAATAGATGATTGAATAACTTGAACACGAATTTCAGTACTTCATATTGTAAATAAACCAACATTTTCCTATATCGTTAAAGTACAGATGATCCATGCATTAAGATTTAATATTGAAGTTCTTGTGTTTTTTGGAAAATGTTTCTGTACATATATTATTTTCAAAATTTACACATTTTCATAAAGATCTGTCATTCGTTAGAGCGTACAATACAAAATCACGGGATATAACAGGACAGAAATTATCGTACGCTTGAACATACGACTATCACAACTTCTAGTCGTATGTTACAGCCTATAGTAATTTGCTGTCGTTCGAAGCAAGCGAAAATTGTTGCAAGATAGAATGTGCGGCGATTTCGGCTATCTGAGTAGTAGCGATGGTCTTCAATTATGGCTTATTGGGGCAAAGATCCAGTCAGATACAAATAAAAGTACAGTAAACCCCTCATAATCTACTAGAAGTCCGGTTTAGAGAGTTTACTGTATATAGTGTGTCCCATTCCACCAACGTGCGTTCTAGTCGAGCAACGTTTCAATAACTGACCAATCGATGTCTACATTAGTGCGGATAAATGCACATTTTGGTCCTTTTCGATCATTTCGGTATTCAGTATTAGTGGGAATGGCAGAGACCATGTGTTGAATTGTTCTTGTAAATAGAAGTGTCTTTTAGTTTAACGTTTACACTGTGGGAACTGAACATGTAAGACTTTATTCCATGAATATGTATGTAAGAAATACCCGGTAATGACATCATGAGTTTTAATTAAATGTATATTACTTGTTATAAAAGCGCATGAACACAGGGACTTTTGACTACGGTAGAAACTGTACAAATGATTCAGAATTATATCTATATCATATTATAAGCAAACAGAGCATATTCTAGGAGCCGTCTGATCAGGGTCTACTCTGTTTAGAAAGGCATAGAAAGGCGTATTATTGAATAAAGGGTTAATTAATATTTTCGACGGGTTTTAATTATTCAAAAGTTTAAAGCTTTCACAGCCGCAGTCGCATAAATGCACCACGACAAATAGCGCAATCCTAGATCAGACGCCGCCTTTTCAAGGCGGCGTCTGATCAGGGACTTCACTATTTGTCTCAATCTCTATTTCTATATATGTGCTTTATTCCTTTGAAATTTGCATTTATTTATCTCATTTTACTGAATGATTTAACAAACTTGGATTGCATACGACAATTAGAAATTTGGCGCCGAAAGGGTTAATGGTTGATTAAGAAGTTGTTTCCAGGTGATTACAGTATCAATTACAGCATAGTATAGCCGTTTCGTAATAATTTAACACTCTATATATTCAAGGTGTATATAAAGGACAAAGGATGAGAGTAATTCCTCATTTCCAGTTCTGGGCTTGGGAAGAGCGAACTACCTTTTATTTCTTACATGAATATCAATGGAGTAAACAATGGAGTAAACTCTTTCCCTTTATTGTTTACGTAAAGAATAATGACATCATGAATATGTATTGTATTGTATAAGTATTATGGTGGCATATGTACACGAGATGTTTTGGCTCAAACGGAAACTGTAGAATCATATCTATATTACTTCATAAGTAAACAGAGCAGACCCTGATCAGACGGTTCCTCGTATAATACAGACAATGCAAATATTGCAGACCACCTAGGTCATTAAAGAGCTGTTTGACCAGACCAGGGTCTTCATTATTTGCTAATACGTCAGTCTAATTTAAAATTGCAAAAATGGTCTCAAACTGACTTATTTATTTGTACAAACGGGTACAGTGTCCGAATACTTAAAGGTACATTGTCACTGTATAATTCAATTTATTCACTTTGTCACAGTGTCCGTATATATCAGTGAACAATTACCTCAAAGGCTATTTTAGATCCAACCTCATTGAATAAATCTACCAAAAAGGAGTATTTACTAGAGAAATGGAAATTGCTAAAATTGTGTAGTTTTGAAACCATCGTAATAAATAGAGCATTTGCTCCATATCACTTTGGTTTCAAAAGGTTACTTTTACAGAGAGGCGTCAATAGGCGTCAAAAGGCGTCAATATAGGGTTGGGTTATTTGTAGCAACATCTCATCTCATTTGAAGCTTATATGATATGATAAATCTGTCTGGTCAACACATTGTGTTTCATTGGTCTACGTTTAATGCTTATCCCGCTGTAAAAATAATGTCTGATCAAATTTGAATAAATTGCAATTTTGACTACTTCCGATTCAATCAAATTTTACGGAACTTCTTACCGAATATCACACGGCTTTGATCCAGATGAGACACCGAGTTAAACTAGTTTCATCTGGATCCAGTATGTTTGCAAATGCGAGTCGGGTCTCGGAAAAGGGTTAATACAAGTTTGTAACCATCCCAAGAGAAATTACTTAGCTAAGATTCGTCTTAAGTTCAATGGACCACGTGATACATAAGAAAATGGGTTTGAGCAACAAAGGTTGACATAAAACCTTTTTATGTGACAGGGAGGATCAGACAGGTACTCGTAAAGTAAGTTATTTTTAGACAACAGTTTATTAGGCTTCTGTGTTTCTAGAATCATTAAATGCGGAACTGCAGCATCATAATGGGTATCTTAACCCATTCCCTCACAGGTTAATTTTAGACCAAACCTCTTGAATAAATCTACCGAGAAGGAGCATTTACTAGAGAAAAGGATTTTCTTTAGAATTTGTGTAGTTTTGAAAACCATTGTGATAAATAGAGCATTTGCTCCTATGGAGCAAATGCTCTATTTATTACAATAAATTAAAAAATGACTTTTACAGAGAGGCGTCAAAATGCGTCAGTAGAGGGGGCATGGGTTAATTCTTTCACTGCCGAAGTCGCCGGAAGGCGAATCAAAGGGCTTTCTGCAATTTGTGAATCCGTGATGACCTTTGCAAACAGTTTGGATCCAGATCAGACGCCGTGTAACTCACGGGGTCTGATCAAGATCGAAACGGTTTTACACAACGCTTACATTTTACAGAAAAAATTGAAGGAATGTCTACCCTGAAACTTAAAACAACCGACATTGTTTGCAAGCGAAAATCATTTAGCGCCAATTGAGTTATAAGTAACCTATTCTTCCCTATACTATTTTAGGCCTAATCTCTTTGAATAAATCTACCGAAAAGGAGCATTTACTACAGAACATGAAAATATTAGAATTGTGTAGTTTTGAAACTAGTGTGATACATAAAGCATTTGCTCCTATATTCTCTATTTATCACGATGGTTTTAAAAAAAATACTTTTACCGAGGCGTCAAAAAACATCAGTAGGATAGAATGGGATTTGCAAAGGCGTTTATATGAAGGAAAGGGTCACCATTGTTACACTGTCAGGTATTTATCAGCAATCGTCAAACCAAAAAAAGTGCAAAATCAGGCATGAACGGCTTTTCCCTAGATATCTCTTTGACAGTTAACCTTTCGCTTGCTGTATTTTAAAATACACTTCTCCTTCTTTACCCATGCCCTGTTGTATAATTACATATATCTTCACTGTGTACAAGTATATCGCTGTGAAATCACTGCTGTAGAATGCACTGGTTGCACAATCAACTTTTAAATAGTGCAGATCCTGATGAGACAGCTCCTGCAGGAGCT
This sequence comes from Azorinus chamasolen, assembly GCA_963576725.1. Classification (NCBI taxonomy): domain Eukaryota; kingdom Metazoa; phylum Mollusca; class Bivalvia; order Cardiida; family Solecurtidae; genus Azorinus; species Azorinus chamasolen. The sequence goes on from OY755253.1 coordinate 49,628,557, forward strand.
GTCTCATCTGGGTATTCACTATTTACATGTAGGTATATTGACGTGAATAGCAAGCGAAGGGTTAGTGCAGGACAAAAGTTATGTACAAAGTTCCAACTTTCATTCATTAAGGAGTTTGTCTCAAAATGAAAACATCTGTTCTTCATATTGACGCGAATAGCAAGCGAATGGTTATTACTACATACATAAACTAATTTCTTTTCTATACATATTATCAGTTGACGAGTCTTAAATTCAACACTTAGGTATACCTAGTTCGTGTTCACCCTATACGCCCTCTGTGATTACAACAAAACCTCTCTTTTGCGACGATCAAAACGTAACATTCTGGGTTTTAACGGCAGGTGGCAGCTTAATGCAGTACAAAAAGTAATGCAGAAAGCTCCTATAGGAGCTTTCTGCATTACGTTTGTCCTGCATTAAGCTACCACCTGCTTTAAGAAACAAATTTTCCTTCAGTAAATGGTCGCTTTAGAGGAGTTCCACTGTTTAAGTTTATTAAATTAATATCTTGATTTTGAACTCGTCTCTAATGACGGATATAAGAATAAACTTTCAGTCACGATGATCATATTTTCTTCGATGACATTTAAATCATAAATACACTGTTGGGGATACAAGAAAGTCTTACCAGGTAGAATATTAGATATATGAATACATCTTAGTCTCCCTGGTGACAACGTGTCAAGTTAAGCATATGGGTCGTGAAAGTCACAAACCTACTCATACTGAATACACTACAGTTGAACTTCGATATCTCGAACTTTGATAACTCGGGTTTCTGAAAACTCGATCTAAAAGTTCTGTCCTTCCAAAATTTGCGATATAGAATTGTTCCAAAATGTATCAATACGCATATTTAGAAGTACATTTGATAGTGAATTGCAGGTCGAATGTAATAGTGTCTGTCTGTCGTCTCTCTTTCTGTTTCCCATCCTCTTACACAGCTTAGTGCAGGTTTAAAGTACTGCTAAAAGCTCCTGTAGGGGATTTCAGCATTACTTTAAACCTGCATTAAGCTGTGAACTTGAGCAACTGTCAATATTAGAAATCGGATGTCTTTAACCTTTTCGCTGCCAATGCCGGATCTGTGATTACCCATGCAAACATTTTGGATCCAGATGAGACGCCGAGTAACTCGGCGTCTCATCAGGATCCAAACTGTTTGCAACTGTTACTATGTTTTTGAAATAAAAATGAAGAAAATCAAAAAATGAAAATTTGTAGCAGACGACAAAGTTAGCAGACGACAGAGTTTGGCAGCGAAAAAGTTAACTTCTGTTCTCTCAAAGTAATGCGTATGGTTCCTTTAATTTGGAAATATTGAAGTCATAAATGCCACGTTCAAATGTCATACATCGACAATCAATCATCTACAATAGAACTTCCATACGGTAACCTCAGTTGACAAAGCCAATAGGTACTTAGCCCTTTCCTTATATAAACGCATTTTCACGCGTTAGCAAACAGAGTAGACCCAGATCCGACGGCTCATATCAGGGTCAGGAGCCGTCTGATCAGAGTCTGCTCTGTTTGCTAATGGAATTTGAAATATGTGTAACGTTATATTCTAAAACGGCTACAATGTTCCATCTTCCATAATTCGTTATAACTACTTTGTCCATAGATATTCAGTAGGTATTGAAAAATTGAATAAACATAGAACAGAGAAAGGCTTAAGGCAAGGCGAAAATAATACATAAACCTTTTGTCCTGCATTTATACTCTACACGTCTTACAACCTCCAATGGCACTTCTCTGCGATTCTGATGTAAAGATGCAAACGGGATCTAGTATAAACATTAACCGTTTTCCCTTATGTAAGCGGATTTTTACGCATATGCAAACAGAGTAGACCCAGATCAGACGGCTCCTATAGGAGCCGTCTGATCAGGGTCTACTCTGTTTGCTTATGGTGTAATACAGATCTGATTCTACAGCTTCTGCCTGAGGCAAAAGATCCTGTGTTCATATACTATTATACAAAATTATCGTATTAATATTCATGCTGCCATTATTTCTTACATGAATATTCATCAGGGAAAATGTTAACCGTTTACCTGGTGAGTATCCATGTAAGAAATAATCTCTGTTTGCAGAGGCGTGAAAAGCGGTTGCATACTATATGGAAGGTATTGCAGTTTAATTACCGGTATATAAACGGATGTGTCCAGAACAAATATCAACATTTTTGTCTGTTCAATATATTATACATTAACAGAATTCCTACTTTGGGTAACAATGCGCGACAATATAGGGCGACAACGTACGCATAATAGCTATACTCTTAGAGGAGCTTTCTGCATAAAGTTTGCCCTACATTTAAGCAGCCAACTTTTTAACACTCCTATGTTCCATAAATGAATTTCTGCTTAGGACATGTTCTATTGTATTTAATTAATATTTTATTCATGACGTCACTATTTTCTACATGACTATTCATCAGGTAAAGCTTGATTGGAAGCAACAAAATGTTCGTTTATGCTTATGACTAAATATTAACCCTTTCGCTGCCAAAGCCGGATCTGTGATTACCTATGCAAACAGTTTGGATCCAGATGAGACGCCGAGTAACTCGGCGTCTCATCAGGATCCAAACTGTTTGTTACTGTTACTATGTTTTTAAAACAAAAATGAAGAAAATCAAAAGAATGAAATTTTGTAGCAGACGACAAAGTTAGCAGACGACAGAGTGTGGCAGCGAAAGGGTTAAAAAAGTTACGACCTGTTGGGAATTGTTTCGTCCAATCTTTCCGAGCTGAGACAATGGGTTGTAGTAGGTTTAACATGTTTCTTCACTTTTTAGTGCCATAAAGCTTTTATTACGGCGACGTCAACGGCATAAAACTTTTCACTATGGCGAGTAACTTTACAAATGATATTTTCTTCAATTTTGAATTTTACTGTAATCGAAGTAGTGAAGAACAGATGTTTTCATTTTGAGACAAACACCTTTATGAATGAAAGTTGGAACTTTGTACATAACCTTCACACTGCATTAACCCTTCGCTTGCTATTCACGTCAATATACCTACCTGTAAATAGTGAAGACCCAGATGAGACAGCTCCTGCAGGAGCTGTCTCATCAGGGTCTGCACTATTTACAAGTTGATTGTGCAACCAGTGCACTCCAGCTACCACCCCTCTTTATGACACAGAATATGACCTAGTTTTGTGGTAGCTTTAGAGGGATTTTACTGCATTGTATTCATGCAAATTATATATACATGTATAATCTGTAGTTGCATTCCTAAGCATTTACTTCATGGATATTCATGAAATAAAGAATGACATCATGCATATTAATCAGTTGAGTTTTTATAATGACATTAAATCACAATGTTTAAGCCAAGACAGAAATTGCAGAAGCGAATGTTCATTGTTTCATAAGCAAAAACAGCAGATTCTGATCAGACGGCTCATAATGGAGCCGTCTGATCTGGGCCTACTCTGTTTGCAGAGGCACGTAAAGTTAAGTTCATATAATATGTAATTAATCTAATAAACATTCATGATAGAAATAATGACATCACGAACACCTAGTAGATTAAATGGTATAATGGCAAATGAATTAAGAAGGGTTTGGCCATGGCAGAAACTGTAGAATCACGAATTTTATATTTCAAAAGCAAACAGAGCACACCCTGATCAGATGGTTCACACATGATCCGTCTGATCTGGCTCTACTCTGCAAACGCGTCAAAGCGCGTATGTATCAGGTGACAGGTTAACTCTTCCAATACCATAGGCGGATATGTAATCACATTTACAGACAGTCTATAGAGCATCAGATAAAGGTGCGTACTCAGATACTAAAATCGTCATTTCTCTACCAAACCCTATGTTGTGACCAGTCTACAGAGCCACAAATAAAGGTGCATATTCATATACTATAATCGTCATTTCTCCACCAAACCCTATCTTGTGACCAGTCTACAGAGCAACAGATAAAGGTGCGTACTCGAACACTAAAATCGTCATTTCTCCACCAAACCCGGTGCATAGTGTCTCAAAAATACACCAACAGTATGGCTCCTGGTGAGATGCTCCTGGCTTTGTAAGTCACCCATAAAATGTTCGACGCTATAAGTTGCACATGCCAAGTTTGACGTATGTATGTGCAATGGCGACACAATTATCGCCAACGTTAAAATAGGAGTTGTCTGATCTGGGTCTACTATGTTTGCAAAAGCGTGGAAAGGCGTTTATATGAACGAAAGGATAACATAATTTATCAAATTCCTTTTAAAGAATAGTTCTATTTAGAGACGGTACTTCTTCATTTTAGTAAAGACGAATTGAGAATTGTGTTGGCAGGCGGCTACTTAATTGAGAGTGGAAGGCATGCAGAAAGCTCCCAGGTGAGCCCTCTGCACGGATTTCATCCTGAATTAAGATGACACCTGTCTTAAAGACCACTAAATGGTAATTATATGATTGCTCGGATTACTCAGTTTTTACTGTATAAACACACAACAGGGGCGAATACGCTTGAGAAAGCATAAAACTTTCGATGCCAATGTCACATCTGTGATTGCCTATGCAAACAGTTTGGATCCAGGTGAGACGCCGAGTAACTCGGCGTCTCATCAGGGTCCAAACTGTTTGTTGCTTTTATTATTTTCATTTGAAATAAATAAATTTCAAAAATAGAAATTTGAGCAGACGACAAATTATGCAGACGACAATATTTGACATCGTTGACATCATACGCCGTTTCTGTAATTTCGGAGTATCTTCAAGATACATCACTTAACCCTTTCACCGCCAATGTCTCATAAATGCACCACGACAAATAGTGCAGTCCCAGATCAGACCCGCCTTTTCAATGCGGCGTGTGATCAGGAACTTCACTTTTTGTCTCAACCTCTATTTCTATATATGTGCTTTATTCCTTTCAAATTTACTGAATGATTTGACAAACTTGGATTGCAGACGACAGTTAGAAAGTTGGCGCCGAATGGGTACACTCATTTCTCTAGTAAACAAAACTAAAAAAGTCTTGTTTCAAGTCACTGGAATGAAGTATTGAACAAAACCAGTATTAGCCAACGATTAGCCATTTCGCTGCAAATGTCACATTCGTGATTACCTGTGCAAATAGTTTGGATCCAGATGAGACACCGAGTAACCCGGCGTCTCATCAGGATCAAAGCTATTTGTCATTGTTACTGTTTTTATTTAAAAAGAAAAAAATACAAAACGAAATTTGTAGCAGACGACAAAGTTTGCAGAGGACACATTTGACATACAAGTGGCGAGAAACGTTTCTCGAGAGAGATCACAGCATCTTTGTAAATACTGTAGATTCAGACCGGTTACATCGAAAAAACGCGTGCCTGATTAAGAGAAAAAGTGTTCATCCAGATGGAGATAACGCGCATATAGTTACTGTCGATCAAGTGTAAATCCAAATTTTGTCCCTTTAACTGTTTCGCTGCCAACTTTTGTCACCTGCGAACTTTGTCGTCTGCTATAATTTTCAGCATTCGTTTTTTCTTTAATTTTGTTTAATAAAATAGTAACAGTAACAAACAGTTTGGATCCTGATGAGACGCCGAGTTACTCGGCGTCTCATCTAGATCCAAACTGTTTGCATAGACATTTATAATTGCGACATTGGCAGCGAAAGAGTTAATGCTGTATTAGGGTCCGGTACTTTATGAGCATAATTATGTCAACCCTTTCCCACATATAAGCGCTTGTTCACGCCTTTGCTAACGGAGTAGATCCAGATCAGACGCATCCTATAGGATCTGTTCTATTTGCAAATCTGACTCTGTTTCTACCAATACCAAAATATTTTATTAATAGAAATTCAGCTAATAGATATTCATGATATCAACATTTCTTACAGGAATATTCAACAGGGAAAGGATAAAACTATTTAAATAATGCACCAAAATTACTTTTCTATTTGTTCAAGACATCAGCAATACTACAGGACGTACTCCCATCATCACAAAGTATCCCAAAGGAACAGAACAATGTTTAGAATGACCATTATCAATTTTACTGATCGTTTTTCAACATTTCCATCATATTTACAACACTAGATCTACCTAAGTTCCCACTGCATAGAACTCCAATAAAAGCGCTTCACTTTTTGTATTTTACGATCAAATTTTCACTCAGATTGAAGTTCTATTATCAATGGCACAATCTCATTTCAGCAAAGCAGATTCAGCAAGACACGTTATTCCATCCATCACCGAGTTAATTCATTCCCTCCTAGTGACGCATTTTGACGCCCCTGTAAGACATCCTTTGAAACCATATGAGCAAATGCTCTATTTATCACAATGTTTCAAAACTTCGCAATTCTTCAAGATTAATTCAAAGGTGTTGGATCTAAAATAGACTAGGAGAGAATGGGATAAATAGTTTGAACGCCATGACTAAAACTTCCAATTCTTATGTCAATTTACGCCAACTTCAAAGTTCAACTCCAAGTTTATATGTCAACACTTTACTCATGTTAATCTTTAAACTGATACACCTACTACAGTGGCTGGTACATGTATATTATTCGCAATGCTATATACGAGAGGCGTTCAACATTTAAAGTGAAATTTTAACAGTGATATTTCACGACTGACCAGTGAAAAATATGCGAAACTCAGTTTTTGTTATACAAATCATCATGAATGGACGTGAAATTGAGAGGATTGTTGAAGGTGCAGTATTAGGACTTTTGAAGGAAAATATGTCGTACAGATCAATTATGCAAAACATAAAAATTGGTGTGTCTTTAGCTACCATACATCGTATTCGACATGTGATAGGAAACATGCGTGAGGCTGGTCGCCAAGGCACCAATATTTGGGCTTTTAAAATCGGTGTACTGTGGCTACGAGTGACGTTGTACGTATAATTTGTGAAAACGACACGGTGTTCCATCAGGTCTCGGCATCCAGCCATACAACAATAAGACGCGTGGCTGTTTGAAACAACGTAAAATTAGGTATTTTACGCCTAAAGAGCCCCAATGCTGTTCCAATGGACTTTGGTACCTGGAGTATTCTTAAACGCAGGCTACAGGAGCGAAATATATACACTCTAAATTGACTTAAACTGCTCAGAAACAGGAGTGGAACAAACTTCCGCGATACTATGTTAACCCTTTCCCTCATATAAACATGTTTTTACGCATTTGCAAACAGAGTAGACCCAGATCAGACGGCTCCTATAGGAGCCGTCTGATCAGAGTCTGCTCTGTTTGCTAATGGAATTTGATAGATCTGGTTCTGTAGTTTCTAAAATTTGCTACAATGTTCCACCTTCCATATTTCATTATTGCTAGTTTGTCCATGAATATTCAGTAGGTATTGAAATTTGGAATGAATATATAGAACAGGGAAATGGTTAACAAGACGCTTGAAAGCTGGCCAAAACGATATCGCGTATAGAACATTAAAATTTTATTGCAATTTAACGTTTTTACTGAATAAAGTTTATACATCCAAAACTGTTACTTTAAATCTTGAGCGACTCTCGTATAACATCTCTCTCTCTCTCTCTCTCTCTCTCTCTCTCTCTCTCTCTCTCTCTCTCTCTCCCTCTCTCTCTTTCCCTCTCATTTCCCACTCCCTCCCTTCTTCCCTTTCCTTTTATTTTTCTCTCTATTGTCCCCTCTATCTTCATATAACTCTATCTGTCTCTCATTGACAGACGGTTAAGTTACACTTGATATTACATATTAATTTGTCATAGACCTTAAATATCGCCTGCGCAACCAACACGTACCGTAGTGCGTGCCACTTTAACATCCCTAAAATATTTTGAATTATTATTCATTACATCACAATTTTCTTCAACATCTTCATCTTTAGTAGGCACAGTAGACGTTTCCAATACAATTACGTCTATCTGAGGTATACATTAAATCAATTTACAAATTTCAATATGAATTACTGGTATAATCTATATTTATGATTACAAAATTCATTTTTCAAATAAACGATTAAGAATTTCGAAAGGTCATGCACAACAATATCTTATAGTAAATAATAATTCAGAGCTACAGATAAAGGTGCGTACCCAAATGCTAAAATCGTCATTTCTCCACCAAACACTATACTGTGACCACTCTTTAGAATCGTCTCTTCGTTTCCTAGAGGAGCTTTCTGTATGACTTTCACCCTGCATTAAACTGCCACCTGTCTCCAAGACCGATATTAATAATAAATTAAACGCCTGGTTTAGAGAGAATTTTACTGTTATTTATTTTGACGGTGTTTAAATTTGGTGGAAATAATGACCACCAATATAGCGGAAATAAAACAATCGCTAATAATAATCTGTATAGAAGTATTGAATCTCCGATGGGCAATGGTTTTGCTCCTGGTTCAGCTACTACGCAGATCTCTTCATACCAGTCACTGTGGATGCAGGACACATTGTCGTTAGGCCGTAAAATACCTTAAACTCGATCAACAGGAAACATTGCCGTTAGGCCGTAAGACACATTAAACTCGATCCACGGGAAACATTGCCGTTAGGCCGTAAGGCACTTTAAACTCAATTCACAAGAACCATCGCCGTTAGGCTGTAAGACACCTTAAACTCGATCCACAGGAAACATTGCCTTTAGGCCGTTAGACACCTTAAACTCGATCCACAGGAAACATTGCCTTTAGGCCGTAAGACACATTATACTCGATCCACAGGAAACATTGCCGTTAGGCCGTATGACACCTTAAACTCGAACTGGAAGTTGCGATTGTCATATGTTAGAACGTTCGCTAGTACAAAAGTACAGTTGAACTGCGATATCTCGAACTCGGATAACTCGAACTTCTGGATAACTCGAACTAAAATTTCAGTCCTTCCAAAACTTACTATACAGAATTGTTCTAAAATGTATAACTAGACATGTCTAGAAACACGCGTTACAGCTTAATGCAGGTCTAAAGTAATGCTGAAAATTCCTACAGGAGCTTTCATCATTACTTTAGACCTGCATTAAGCTAAAAACGTAAGAAATTTTCCATATCAGAAATCGGATAAGTCGAACTTCTGTTATCTCGAACTAATTTGTATGGTCCCTTGAAGTTCGAGATATCGAAGTTCAAATATAGCTTTAATTGTTGCAAATTACGAATGTACGATAGTTTTTGGCTGAGTAGTAGCGATTGTCAAAATTAGGACTTAAGGTATTCTTGGTCGTAAACTATTTAGTAAGACTGGTTCCTTGGTTTTAGACATGCCAGACCGTGGCAATAATAAAAGGTCAAGTCTACATTCAACAACATATATTATACAAACAACATTTCAGGGTATTTTTAGCACATTTGCCGGCATTAAGCTTCCACCTTCCTTTAACTCTTTACTCCATAAATACACCATTGCAAACAGAGTAGGCCCAGAGCAGACGGTTCCTATAGGAACCGTCTGATCACGGTCTGCTCTGTTTGTTTATGAAGTAATATAGATATAATTTTGCACTTTCTAATATGGCCTAAACTTATCGCGTCCATGTGGCATTATGAAAAATAATTTAATTAACCCATTCGCTGCCAATGCCGGATCTGTGATTACCTATGCAAACAGTTTGGATCCAGATGAGACGCCGAGTAACTCGGCGTCTCATCAGGATCCAAACTGTTTTTTACTGTTACTATGTTTTTGATACAAAAATGAAGAAAATAAAAAAATGAATTTTTGTAGCAGACGACAAAGTTAGCAGATGACAGAGTTTGGCAGCGAAAGGGTTAATTAATATTCACGACATCATTATTCTCTTACAAGGATGTTCATGCAACTTAAAGGGTATTATGATCGCACGAGGCTTGGAGCGTATAATAGGGGTTTACTGTAATAATGTACAATGTGTTAATGTTTTTGAGAACATAATCACACCTGCTTTTTAAGTTCTCATTTAATGAAAGACAATGAAATTGTTTTAGATTTCCGTGTGTTGGTATGACTGATTCTTTTTCTTACAGCAACATACTTTGGGCCTAATACTAAAACCGTTGCTTGGGGACCTGTAGCAAATTGCATTTGTGTTGACAGTCGATGTAATTGTAGATTGCAATAATTATGTATATAAGAAAACGATTACTTGAAGCAATGGCAGTGGTATCAAGAAACTTAGTGCGTGTGAAAATGCTCAATTCAACGGAGCGTTCACTTGTCATTTACAATAATAAAACATGGAACAGAAGTCAGGCGGAGAATTAAGAAATGACACGAAAGTCCACAGCGACAACAGAAGAACGAACGAAGTTGAATCTCGATATCTCGAATTCGGATAACTCGAACTTCGGGATAACTCGAACTAAAAGTTCGACCCTTGCAAAATTTACAATGTAAAATTGCTATAAAATGTATGAAACACATGTGTGACAGCTTAATGCAAGTCTAAAGTAATGCTGAAAGCTCCTACAGGAGTTTTCAGCATTACATTAGACCTGCATTAAGCTGTGAACTTAAGAAACTGTCCAGATCAGAAAACGGATAACTCGAACTTCTGTTATCTCGAACTAATTTGTATGGCCCCTTGATGTTTGAGATATCGAAGTTCAGTTGTATGTGTACGACCTTCACAAAACTGTTCCTTCCCTGTTCAACATAGACGACATATTATAATAGAGTGTTCTATGACAGAAAGCGCCTATAAAATGAGCTCAATATGTCACTTATCCCTTTCCCTGTTGAATATTCATGTAAGAAATAATAATATCATGAATGTATATTAGCTTATATTTTACAATGGCACAAGGACACGGGGGTCTTTGGTCATAGTACAAACTGTGAAATCGTATGTATGTTTCATAAGCAAACAAAGCAGATACTGATAAGAGAGTTCCTACAGGAGTCGTCTGATCTGGATGTACTCTGTTTGCAAAGGCATAGAAAGGCATATATAGAGTAAAGGGTTAAGAGGTGTCTCACGGTAAAACTCCCGTCTGGTCTAGGGGCTGATGGAGGAGTTGCTGTAGGTGATAATTGATTGCATGTAGAAACAGGGAGAAATTAGACAAATTCTTCAGACATCTCGTCATCTGTTGAAAAAGAAGAAATTAAGGAAAATTAATGTTCATTTTCAAATACAGGTGAACTTCAAGGGAACACACACATTTCTTCGAAATAACAGATGTTTTGAGACAACCGTTTTCTAATCTGAACAAAGCTTAATACAGGTCTAAAGTAATGCTGAAAGCTCCCGCGGGAAATTTCAGCAATACTTTCGAGCTGCATTAAGCTATCACACGTGTTTCCAGATATGCGCAATGATACATTTCAGAACAATTCTGTATTGTAAATTTTGGGAGGGCCAAACATTTTACTCCGAGTTAACTTGAAGTTCGAGTTATCTGATATCGAGATATCGAAGTTCAACTGTATGAATGTATAACGTATATTAACCCATTCTCTCCAACTGACACCTTTTTGCGTCTTTGTAAAACACTTTATTTGAAACCATTGTGATAAATAGAGCATTTGCTCCTATTGAGCAAATGCTCTATTTATCACAATGGTTTCAAAACTACGCAATTATAAATTTCTCCTTTTCTATAGTTAATGCTCCTTTTCGGTAGGTTAATTCAAAGAGGTTGGGTCTAAAAATGGATTAATTCAGATAATTATGCAGCTGTGGTAGAACTTCAAACTCTGTTACAACTTAATACTCAGTCAAAGCATCCAAAGCCATATCGTTTAGCTCTTTACATATTGAACAATTTGTAAGAAATATTTACAACATGAATATTCATGAGCTGATATCTTAATGATGGTATAATGACTATGGGAAGTGTACATATCTATATTATTCTACAGACAAATAGAGCAGACCCCTGATCAGGCGGCTCTTGTAGGAGCCATCTGATCTGGGTCTTCTCTGTTTGCAAGGGCATGAACAGGCATTGCTATGAATGAAAGGGTTAGCACCTGAAAAGGGAAGTTTTAAAGCACCGGTTAAAAACATATTTTAAGTGATTCTATTACAAGTCATATAGTGTTGGTGTTTAAGAGAAGTAGAGAAATATTGCGTGTCTTGCTATAGACTGCGTAGAGTTTATTTGATTTCACAATGACAGGATTTTCGTTATTCAATACCCTCCAGACTGCTTAAAAACAATCAAGCTATATCCTGTACCGAAAAATATGAATGCAAAAAAAAATCGTTGACTCATAAAGTAGACCAAATTACTAGATGTCCTAATAAACATTTGAAGAAAAAAAAGGTTTTTACGGATATCTGCACATCGGGCAGCTTTCGAGAGTAGCTAGTTTTATAAACGTCGAGTGCAATTGTCTGTCCAATTCTGTCTACCAAGTTTCTGAATAGGACAGTTACTATATCCTGTAACTGGCAAAGATAGTGCCCACTAGGTAACAAAATTGAATCTAACGGACTCAACGAATTGGAATGATCAGGTGTAGTGACAAATAGTAGTGACTGTGCGAATTGTTATTTGAGACGGAAAGACTTTTTACGTGAAATCACTACCAGGCGTTAAAACTTTTCAACACTGTTTGCCTAATGTCCCATCTGAGAACTCTTTAGATGGGTTTGTCTCTATATGCTCTCACTGGCTTGAGGCAGGTGCAAGCTTCAGATGTATAAGTACATTTGTAAACGTAATTGATAGACGCAAATGTTTGAAAAACAGATTGGTGGGCATAGCACTGGTTCATAGTTCAAGGTCACCCTCGGAGATCAAAGCCCTACGTCGGTAGCATATTCACTTAAACGGGTTTATGAATGAATTAGAATTAGAGGGATGCATTTTCTATTCATTTTTCCTTATTGTTTTATTGTTCCAGTAATTATAATCCAACTGTTAGTTCTTACTTTGGTTTCTAAAATATGCGTTTTCAAATATATTGACTTTCAGATTACAAACTGTGTCGCAGTCCCCATTGCTTATGCGTAAATGAAAAATAACAGACGCCAGCAGATCCATAATGAGTCAATATGAAGAGCACAGTGAGTCAAAGCTAGGAATATTCTAGTTGAAAATTGCATTTTTCAAATCACAACACAAAACAATGTAATGCGATACAATATAAATACACCTCTTTCAAAAGTATCAATTTATTTAGAAATGTATAGATTTTCTTAATGGGGGTATGAAAACAAAACAAACAAACTTGGTCATACTGTACGTAGCTGCGAAGCGGTTTCATACTAAAGTGTGACCAAGTTGTTTTTATACCTCCATGAAACAAGAAATACTATATAATTTTATTTATAATTTAATATCACTTCTGAATGCAAGAAAGAAATTAAAACAATATTCACAAATCACTTATCTATTTTCAACATTTAATACCGATGCATATAACAGAGGACGAATACGCTAATAGAAAGAAGTCCCTGCAAGTGGTGGCCTATTTTTTCATGGGAGTATGAAAAACGAATACAGCCGATCACAGCTCACCAAAAGTAATGAAAACAAACACTATTAAATTAAATAAAGTATATAAATATAAACATTGCACTTTGTATAAGTCTTTCCTGTTTGATATGATGTAAGAAATAATGACATCATGACTATTTATTAGTTGAATTATCATCCTGTAAAAGTTCAAGGAATTGTTTCGCTATGACAAGAACTGTAGAGTCAGATACTTTATAACTTCATAAGCAAACAGAGCAGACCCTGATCAGACGGCTCGTGTAGGAGCTGTCTGATCTGGGTATACTCTGTTTTCAAATACATGAAAATGCGTTTTATGAGGGTGATTTATTTGATTATTATGACATTGTTTCTGATTAGCGAATTTACGAGAGCTATCTAACGAATAACTGAAGAAGAATGAGAAGCAAAGAACCTTATGAGAAGGGGTTAAAACTGGTGCACGCGCGCTGTAGCACATGACATAGATGTCTTTTCAGATCAAGACAATTTTAGCGCTGATTTTTCAAATGATCTAATGCGAAATTCCAAACTGTCAAGTTTACCGTGAATATTCAGGGATTTATTTTTAAAGAAATGTGTAACATGACAAGCAGTATAAACCCGGATCAGATGGCTCATCTAGGACCCCTCTCATCTGGTTCTACATTATTTGCAAAGGGGAGCTAGTGACGCGTTTCTCGCACTGAAAGGGTAAATATACATCCAATTGGAATATGCTGATAATGGACATCGCTTATTGGATGGTTGTGTTGATTGATGCCCGTTTATGCTATCTATGGGCTAATTGGATGCCCAAGAGTGAAGGGATCGGATACAGAGAAACTCGGATGCGATGCCCTTCTCTTATTATCGACAGAGTTTCTTTGGTTCTTTTATATGTCCAGTGTAAAGCAATGATACATCGGGCCTCGATTTATAAAGTCTCATTCGAATGTGACTTGGTCTGGTGGATTCCATTCCATCGGATGAGACTATAAACATCGGTCATATTTGATAGCGTTGTGATGCTGAATGTCATACAGCACAGCTGTAAAAATAAGTAATAGCATGAAAACATATGGCAACTTTATGTTTGGCCATGGTAGAATCAAATCTATATCATTCCATGAGCAAACAAGGCATACCCTGACCAGACGGCACCTATCTGAGCCGTCTGATCTGGGTCTACTCTGTTTGCAAAGGCGTTAAAAACGTTTATATGGAGTAAAGGGTTAATTACCATCTGTGTTTATGTTATTGCTTTATTCTACAACTATTCTGTTACAGTATGATCTATTCAGTGTCACATCGCCAATTAACTCAGGCCAGCCTCCAATCACTTAATTCTGCAGTATAGTTATTTCAAAAACTTAGTAGGTTTATCACATTCTGTTGATCTTCGATATCATTGAAACAAGACTGAACCTCTATTTCGACCGCTTCATAACACCGATCCATAAAGATCCACTCTGCCTTGTATCCAAAGTGATTTAATCCAAGAAAGTCAAATGTTGTCTAACATAATTCTACTATATGTGAAAACAACCCATTTATATGCAACGAACGTTTAAATGGTGGATATATTAAGTGTCCACAGTAGATTCCTCGAAAAAAGCGTTAACCCATTCGGCGCCAACTTTCTAATTGTCGTCTGCAATCCAATGTTGTTAAATTATTCAGTAAAATAAGGAAATGAGGTAAATAAATGCAAATTTCAAAGGAATAAAGCACGGATATAGAAATAGAGATTGAGACAAAAAGTGAAGTCCCTGATCAGACGCCGCCTTGAAAAGGCGGCGTCTGATCTGGGACTGCACTATTTGCCGTGGTGCATTTATGCGACTGCGGCGGTGAAACGGTTAACCATATGTCAATCAATTTCAGATACTGGTGAGACACATAATTGTTTGGCGTTTCATCTACACCTAGACTGCTGGCAGAGTAACCCCTATACATGTATCGCACATAGCAAGTTAAAGATTCATTTTCAGCTATTGTTTTGACAATATATTGTTCTTTACTAACATCTAAAAAAGGATAAACAGCTTGAACATTCTGTTTTTCTCACATATTTCTCCATTTCTGTACATAATTATGCCTGGGTTTTGTTAAATTTCACAGATCTTTCATCTATGATAGTAAAATGCAAACATTGCAAATGGGTGGCCAAAGACAATAAGTTTTACTAAACTTCTCGACAGAAAGTCATATGTCCATTTTCCTAGCATGTTTCCAGAATTCTAACAGCTTCAATTTCTTTACCTTTTTTCGCATGTGCACATAGTGTAGACCCAGATCAAATGGCGTTTCCCGTAGGAGCCATCTGATCTAGGCCTGCTCTGTTTGCTTATGGAATATAAAACTCTGAGTCTGAGTCTGATATCATTCTCAAGTATCTGCTTGGTCAGATTCTGAGCAAGCTCAGAATCTGACCAATCAGATGCTTGAGAATGATCTCAGACTCAAGCAAAATGTTTTATAACCATGGGACCTGCTACTACTTTGCTGCATAAGCAAAACAAACAACAACAAAAAACCCAAGCATGTGGTCACATGCTATCATCAAAGAATAGCTAGTAAATATCGATGATATCATACATTCTTACATGAATATTCATGAGGTAAAAAGTTAAAATAAAAAAGTTATAAACCTACACATTGTGTGCTGGTGAATCATCTAAAAGTGTCATAGGACAGATTGTTTAGAAATCTTGAGATTCAGTGAATAGTTTGTATAAAACATTATGCATTAAATACTTTAGTTCAACTTTATGAATGTTCTTTCATTGAATTTGGAAATTGCAACATTCTTTAGCAATTACTGTTACATCTTCTTCAGCTGTATGCATTTTATGGCATTTAACTTCCAAACAATCATAAACAGTTTGAATGAAGAGACACATAGTTTCTCAGCGTTGTATCTGTTGTTATAAATGTGAATTTGGACTCGACCGTAGCATGCTGCAGGTAAAATTGAGAAACTATCCAGCTTGCCAGTTTGTCTTGTTCGGCTGCTTATATCACAATTTTAATGTGTTTTACACACGCAGTCTCATAGGTGAAACGTTTTATCTTTTTTAATTTCTAAGTTTAAATAGAATGTATGAATAATCAATTAAACCTTTCCATGTTCTATGTTTATTCCAAATTTCAATTCCTATTGAATATTCATGTGAAAATTGTCATAATGAAATATGGAAGGTGGAACATTGAAGCCATGTTAGAAAGTAAAGAAACAGATCTTTCAAATTCCACTAGCAAATAGAGCACATCCTGATCAGACGGCTTCTATAGGAACCGTCTGGACAGGGTCTACTCTGTTTTCAAAACACGTTTATATTATGGAAATGGTTAATGTGATACACATACCTCCATTGCTTTCCATTATAATGATTTTAAACTTACATTTTTCCCATTAATTATTCTTTGGCGATATAAACTCGGAGTCAAAGCTTTTACGACTAGGTAAAACCTAGTTTATCATTTACAGACAGTTTCAAATGCATTAACATGTTTAGAATATGTAAAGGTTTATCCTTTTAATGCGGGAGGCGGGTATACTATCATTTGCAAGCAGAGAAGACCTAGATCAGGGAGCTACTGGAAGAACTTTCGGATCTCTGAAATGAGTTGACTGTCATTTGCAAACAGAGTAGACGTCTATGATCAGGGTCTGTACTATTTGCCATTCAAAATCCTCTAGCAGATTAAAGCATGTTATACTAAATGGAGTATACAGTGAAATACCGATTTGCCATGCCATTTTAAATATTCAGTATTCAAAGAGCTAATTTGCATATTCATCTCTAATGATCAAGCAACTTTGTCTTGTGAAAGAAGTGGCATAAGGCGGAGATTATAAAACAATAGAACGCTACATATTTACATTACATTATACACCATGAATATTTATGTGAGACATGGCACCATGTATATACAGTAACATGTCGATTATTCGAACAGTAAAACAAATATAATTATAGCTCTATAACTCTTTTGGCGCCAGATTTAAAAGTGTCGTCTGCAATAATAATTTCATATTAAATATAATCCTAAACTAAATAATAAAGGTATATTAGTAAAACATTTGTTTTTAAAAACCTGTATGATTGGGCTAAAATAATACAGAAAACTGTAGGCCCAGGTCAGATGCCGCCTTCAAAAGGCGGCATCTGACCTGGGACTGCACTGTTTTCATTGGTGCCAACAGGCGACATTGACGCCGAAAGAGTTAAGACAGTTGACTGCTTAATACAGGATGTAAGTTGTGCAGAATGCTCCTCTAGAAGATTTCTGCATGACTTTCACCCTGCATTAAGAAGACCCCTGCCTAAAAAGACATCAGTTCTTCTTTGCTAAAATGTACCGAGTATCGAGATTTTACTGTACATGTAATTACGAAATAGTTTAACCATTCTCTTGCTGAATTTTAAAATACACTTCTCCTTCTTTACCCATGCCGTGTTGTATAATTACATATATGTTCACTGTGTACAAGTATTTCCCTGTGCAGTCACTGCTGTGGAGTGCACTGGTTGCACAATCAACTTGTAAATAGTGCACTACATGTATTTACAGGTAGGTATATTGACGCGAATAGCAAGCGAAGGGTTAAAAGTTTCTGATAACGTATTGATACAGGGCAGATGCTGTAGAATCAGGTCTATATCATATCATAAGCAAACAGAGCAGAAGCAGACCCTGACCAGATGACTCTTATAGGAGCCATATGATCTGGGTCTACTCTGTTTGCAAAGGCCTGCATAGATACAGGAATGTATGGCTAGGGCAGAAACTGTAGAATCAGATCTAAATAATTCCAAAAGCTCTGATTAGACGGGCAGTCTCGTCTGGGTCTACATTTTTTCCAAAAGTGTTGAAAGGCGTGTCTATGGAGTGTGGGGTTACACGTCATCTGTTGGACATAAAGTAAGTAAAGAAGGTAAGCTCTACACCCGAAACTACACGAAGTAGAAAGACAACATTTTTGCACCCGGACAGTTTGTTTTTTAAATGAATTAAAAACGATACGTTGTGCATCCTCAACAGAATTCAACATACTAAATGTTTCTAATCAAATAAACGCAGTGGCGTCACCTGGTGGCTGTTTTTGGAATTAAACAAACAATATTCCCGTGGCACGTCTATTTACTGTTACACAATATAGTACCTCCAATGCGACCACTTTATGAAAAGCATCGGTGACTTTAAAAACAGGTGGTTGCTTAATGCAGGACGGACGTATTGCAGAAAGCTCCTACTATCTGTCTTTAAAAACAAATATTCAGACCTATTTTGATGATCGCTTTAGAGCGGTTTGCTGTGCACATCTTTAAAGTAACGAAGTGTAACATGATCTCGCAATTTCAAGATCAGTTTAGTCCTTTAACTTATGAACATGCGTGTAAGAAATCATGGCAACATATATATTAATTGGGTGAATTCTCATAATGGCATATGAGCACAGGAATTTTGGCCATTGCAGAAACTGTAGAATCTTCTACAGTAGAACCTGTCTTAAGCGACCATTCATGTAATGCACACTGGAATCTAACAAAAAGCAGGTGGTTGCTTAATGCGGGGCAAACGTAATGCAGAAAACTCTAATATGAGCTCCCTTACACTGGAATCTAACAAAAAGCAGGTGGTTGCTTAATGCGGGACAAACGTAATGCAGAAAACTCTAATAGTAGCTCCCTGTATTACTTTTGACTTGCATTAAGTTACAACCTGTCTTAACGCTTTCCTTCCTAGACAATTTTTAGACCCTCCCTCTTTGAATAAATCTACCGAATGGGAGCATTTACTAGAGAAAATTGTGTTGTTTTGAAATCATTGTGACAAATAGAGCATTTGCTCATATAGGTCTACTCTGTTTGCAAATGCGTTAAAAGGTGTATATAAGGAGTAAAGGGTTAATACAGTGGGTATAATCCTTTATCTTACAGGAATGCATGTTTACGCCTTCACAAATGGAGTAGATCCGGACCAGATGGATATTGTATGAGTCGTCTTATCAGAGTCTGTTCTGTTTGTCCATGAGAGTATACAGACCTGACTCTACAATTTCTGATATGGCCAAAAATCCCGTGTTGAAATACCATTGTATATATGATTTGGTTTTACCTATGATTCTTATTTTTTATTATTCTTATCAATGTCTATATCTTAAATGCCTTTTGTTTTAAATATTCTATATGTATTGAATAAACTCAGTTTTGTACATGTAATTTATTCATGTGAAGCGCTATTGAACGCATATATCATGTAGAAAAGAGCGCTATATAAATGTGGTATAGAATAAAAATATATATAATAATTATAATAATATATACAAATTCAGCTAATAATATATAATATATTCATGCTGTTAATTATTCTTACATAAATATTCATGAAGTAATGGGTTAAACTTCACCTAAAGGAGCACATTGCGCAATAATATATACATGCATGTGCTTTTTCATTAGCCAGCAGTAATGCTTTTATTTAGAACTCTCATATCAGAGAAAGCTAGCAATTAACAGTTTTAACTCTTTCGTTGCCAATATCGCATCTCTGATTATCTATGCAAACCATTTGGATCCAGATGAGATGCCAAGTAAATCGGCATCTCATTCAGGATCCAAACTGTTTGTTACTGTGGTGAAAAGTTGAAAAACCACAAACAAAAAGTGTGGCAGGCGACAATTTAAAACTACGCAGACGACAATATATGGGAGCGAAAGAGTTATTTAATCGGTATACGTTTCTATATCAATATAATGTTTACACATCATGAGCCAGTTTCCATTTATATGCCCTAATTTAGCTATCGGCCACTTACTTCTCATTTACAAACAGTGTGGATCCAGATGAGACGCTGCTTAAATCGGCGTCTCATCAGGATCCAACCTGTGTAACACTTAGTCAATACTTTTGCAAAAGTTTGATCGAATCGGAAGTAGTTAAAATTGCATCAGAGCCAAATTTGATCAGACATTATATGGGTATGGGTTAAAACAATATTCGTTTTCATTTCAATATACGGTTCATTAAGATTGTCTGATATTTCTCATTAATAGAAATATGTCGATAGGAAAACTGTTGCGACAATATTTACTTAACCTCAGGTATCGCTATTTCTCTAATTGATTTCATTTGTACACATACGAATATTAGGTACATTAGCCCTAACCCCGTTCTATAAAACAATGTCTGCTCATATTTGAGCCTGGTGCAATTTTGGCACTGAAGAATGAATTGAGAAACTACTGACCTATTGTCAAACAGCTTGGACCCTGATGAGACGCCGAGTTACTCAACGTCTCATCAGGATCAAAGCTGTTTGACAATGCGAGTCAGGACTGGTCGCATATACAGGGAGACGGGTTGGTGTTGGTTATTACGAATGAAAGCTTATGACAGACAATCAACCAGACATCTCCATTAACGTATATTTCATGATAACGAACAATGTAGAATGACGTCATAATTATCCAAATTCAGATAATTATGACGTTTTAAAACTGATCGCCGCCTCCTCCAAATTTCAAACATATTACTATGATATCTAGATCAGACTAAATTGATACTAGATCTAGTATAATTATGTAGATCTATGTGAAAATAATGAAATATGAAAAAATACATGATGTCATTATTTCTTACATGAATATTTATGAGGCAAAGTATTAAATAGCTTGAAGACAGTGAGCTCCATCTTTTAATATATGTTTTACATTAATGATAACCAAATCGCTATTTTCTATTTGCATCATCGAGGTTAAAGCTCCGAGTGGCTATTTTTGGCTATTGACCGATCCAAGGTGGTACTCATGCCTATGGTCAACTTTGTTATGTCGTATGTCTTGGTATTCGTCCCGCTAGGTTTTGTCTTGTGGCTGTGCCGTTTCTTATTTGATAGTGTTTGGTGCAGCAAATACACAACAATTTTCAGTAATCTTTAATGACGAAAATGTTAATAGATTGAAGAAAACTTGTTGTCTGCTAGGATCAATTTTAAAGAAATTTAGGACCCCTCTTGGCTAGATCATTTATATATAGTGTATGTGTGTGCGTATTTGTGTCTGTGTGTGCGTGTTTGTGTCTGTGTGTGGTATGTGTCTGTGTGTCTGTATGTATGTGCGAGCGTAGATGCATATGTTTCCCACCTATGCAACTGCGGCAATTGCTATATAACCTGCCAAACTAGCATTTCTTGATATATATGTTGAACCTCTTATAACATGTCAAAATATGTTCTGAGTGAAATAAACTGCAGTGTCCTTTCACATAAGTGGCTCTCCCTGTAGGACTGTATGTGGCTCTCCCTGTTGGACCTGTTGGACTGTATGTGGCTCTCCCTGTTGGACCTGTTGGACTGTACGTGGCTCTCCCTGTTGGACTGTATGTTGCTCTCCCTGTTGGACCTGTTGGACTGTATGTGGCTCTCCCTGTTGGACCTGTTGGACTGTATGTGGCTCTCCCTGTTGGACTGTATGTGGCTCTCCCTGTTGGACCTGTTGGACTGTATGTGGCTCTCCCTGTTGGACCTGTTGGACTGTATGTGGCTCTCCCCGTTGGACCTGTTGGACTGTATGTGGCTCTCCCTGTTGGACTGTATGTGGCTCTCCCTGTTGGACTGTATGTGGCTCTCTCTGTTGGACTGTATGTGGCTCTCCCTGTTGGACCTGTTGGACAGTATGTGGCTCTCCCTGTTGGACTGTATTTGGCTCTCCCTGTTGGACCTGTTGGACTGTATGTGGCTCTCCCTGTTGGATTGTATGTGGATCTCCCTGTTGGACCTGTTGGACTGTATGTGGCTCTCCCTGTTGGACCTGTTCGACTGTACGTGGCTCTCCCTGTTGGACCTGTTGGACTGTATGTGGCTCTATCTATTGGACTGTATGTGGCTCTCCCTGTTGGACTGTATGTGGCTCTCCCTGTTGAACTGTATGTGGCTCTCCCTGTGGGACCTGTTGGACTGTACGTGGCTCTCCCTGTTGGACCTGTTGGACTGTATGTGGCTCTCCTCCCTGTTGGACTGTATGTGGCTCTCCCTGTTGGACCTGTTGGACTGTATGTGGCTCTCCCTGTTGGACTGTATGTGGCTCTCCCTGTTGGACCTGTTGGACTGTATGTGGCTCTCTCTGTTGGACCTGTTGGACTGTATGTGGCTCTCCCTGTTGGACTGTATGTGGCTCTCCCTGTTGGACCTGTTGGACTGTATGTGGCTCTCCCTGTTGGACCTGTTGGACTGTATGTGGCTCTCCCTGTTGGACTGTATGTGGCTCTCCCTGTTGGACCTGTTGGACTGTATGTGGCTCTCACTGTTGGACTGTATGTGGCTCTCCCTGTTGGACCTGTTGGACTGTATGTGGCTCTCCCTGTTGGACTGTATGTGGCTCTCCCTGTTGGACTGTATGTGGCTCTCCCTGTTGGACCTGTTGGACTGTATGTGGCTCTCCCTGTTGGACCTGTTGGACTGTATGTGGCTCTCCCTGTTGGACCTGTTGGACTGTATGTGGCTCTCCCTGTTGTACCTGTTGGACTGTACGTGGCTCTCCCTGTTGGACCTGTTGGACTGTATGTGGCTCTCCCTGTTGGACTGTATGTGGCTCTCCCTGTTGGACCTGTTGGACTGTATGTGGCTCTCCCTGTTGGACTGTATGTGGCTCTCCCTGTTGGACCTGTTGGACTGTATGTGGCTCTCCCTGTTGGACCTGTTGGACTGTATGTGGCTTTCCCTGTTAGACTTTTTTCCCATATTTACTTCAGTTTGGCACATTATTTAACCCTTTCCCTCATATAAACACCTTTTCATGCATTTGCAAACAGAGTAGACCCAGATCTCTCAGGGTCTACTCTGTTTGCTAATAGAATTTGAAAGATCTGTGTTTCTACTTTCTAAAATGGCTACAATGGTCCACCTTCCATATTTCATTATAACTTTTTTGGCCATGAATATGCAGTAGGTACCGAAAAATGAAATAACATAGAACAGGGAAAGGGTTAATTTCATATCTTTGTTGTCTTTTTATTTGCTTAATTTTCCCATTCGTTTTCACCTAAAAGTTTTATGTCAGTTTTGTAATTTAACTGTATCTTCCAACGATCCCTTATTTCTTCTGTATTTGTCTTTCCTGATTCATTGCTAAATCTTCTTATTATGGGAGCAAAACATTGCAATTTGATATTTATGTCCCTTCGCTTTTATCTACTCAATTTTAGGATTTATTAACTATCAATGTGCGAATGTTTGATAAACAAAACTTTTAGAAGGATTGACAAATAGTTTTCAAGAGCATGAAATTAAACCCAGTGCCGTAAATATTAATGCATTACCCTTATCTGTTCAATACAAAAACAGTTGAAGGAGAAACTTAACCTCCTTCACCGCCAATGTCGCATAAATGCACCACGACAAATAGTGCAGTCCGAGATCAGACGCCACCTTTTCAAGGGATCAGGGACTTCACTTTTTGTCTCAATCTTTATTTCTATATCTGAGCTTTATTCATTTTAAATCTGCATTTATTTATCTCATCTCCTTATTGTACCGAATGATTTAACAAAATTGGGTTGCAGACGACAATTAGAAAATAGGCGCCAAAAGGGTTAAGTGAAACATGATTAGTCTGAATATTGATCGACGTATTTTAATCCATTCTCTCATATTGACGCCCTTTGACGCCTCTGCAAATAACACCCTTTGAAGCCAGTGTGATAAATAGTTGCTCCACACGAGCGGTTTGATCTGTATCTACCCTGTTTGCTTATTAAATTGTATATATAGATCTGATTCTCTACTTTCAGATACGGCCAAACTGTCCTGTGTTCATATACCTATATAGATATAATCCATTTAATATCCTAGATATAATTATTTCTTACATGGCTATTTATGGAGTAAAAGGTTAAGAAGTTGTTGTCATTGTCAAAGAGAAGGCTGAGATTACCTTTATTGACAAAAGTGGCGTGAGTCGTATCTTACGGTTTACTTCTCAGGTCCAGATAAGATGCCTAAATTAAAAAATTCTCAAGAATAACTCCTTTATTTCTCCACCAAACCCTATACTGTGACCACTCTTTAGAATCGTCTCGAAGAGACGATTCTAAAGAGTGATCACAGTATGGGGTTTGGTGGAGAAATGACGATTTTAGTATTTGGGTTCGCACCTTTATCTGTAGCCTATTACTGATTCAACAGTATACTGTACTAAGCTGCCGCCAGTTCGCAGATCGCAGTTCCTTATTCGAACAACCAACTGAGATCTGGCAGTACACTGTCTCTTTCGTCTTCTTGATACAATGTACATCGTAGCATGGTTTCCTATCTTCAAGTAAATTCAGGCATAGTCTCGTTATGAAACAATGTCCATAGTGAATGTGACTTTGGTGCACAATACCAGCGTATTACCTTTTGATGTGTTTGCAAACAGAAAAGACCAAGCTCAGGCGACTCCTATAGGAGTCGGCTGATCAGGGTCTGATCTATTTGCTTATGGAATAATATAGATATGATTCTTAAGTTTCTTCCATGACCAGAGTGTTTCTTGTTACAATTCCCATGTAGAAATCAATCTAGTAATTAATAATCACAATATCAGTATTTCTTGCATCAATATTCACGATATAAGAGTTGAATAGTTGTATATCGCCAATGAATGGTTGGTACATGTGGGTACGGATAATGAACGAGACAACCAGGAAATGATTTCCCGACCAGCACACGATGTTCTACTAGTGCTGTAAAAAGTAAGTGGCAATCCTAGTCCTATTTACACTTGTGAACATTGTTTTTCTAATTTATACTCCGTGAATTAAATACAGTAAAACACATCTAAACCGGTCGTTCAATTTGGTATAAATATCGGTCTTTCAGACATGTGACAGCTTAATGCATGATGAAATGTACTTAGGAAAGCTCCTCTAGGAGTTTTCTGCATGACTTTCACCATATATTAAGCAGCCACATGCCTATCAAGTATCTATATTATTTTCTACTAGAATTCCGGTTTAGATGGATTTTACTGTACATTGTAAATGTTTTATGTCTTTTTGTGCGTTTCGTCAGGTTTTGTCTGGTAGCTGGGTTGTTTTCTGTTTGGTGGTGTTTGAGTGCCGTCATGTTTTATCTGGTAGCTGGGTTGTTGCCTGTTTGGTAGTGTTTGCGTGCCGTCATGTTTTGTCTGGTAGCTGGGTTGTTGCCTGTTTGGTAGTGTTTGCGTGCCGTCATGTTTTGTCTGGTAGCTGGGTTGTTTCCTGTTTGGTGGTGTTTGAGTGCCGTCATGTTTTGTCTGGTAGCTGGGTTGTTTTCTGTTTGGTGGTGTTTGAGTGCCGTCATGTTTTGTCTGGTAGCTGGGTTGTTTCCTGTTTGGTGGTGATTGAGTGCCGTCATGTTTTGTCTGGTAGCTGGGTTGTTTCCTGTTTGGTTGTGTTTGGGAGTCGTGATCCCTATAAGACTGATTGTCTCAGTTTTTAAAGAAATAATGGCATTATGAATATTGATCAGATGTATGTTGTATAATGACACTAGGGACATTGGATGTTGTGGCCATTGCAGAAACTGTAGAACCAAATCTTTATTATACACAGCGCAATAAGAGCAGACTTTGATCAAACGATTCCTGTTCGCAGTGGTGTTAACCCTTCGCTTGCTATTCACATCAATATACATACCTGTAAATAGTGAAGACCCAGATGAGACAGCTCCTGCAGGAACTGTCTCATCAGGGTCTGCACTATTTACAAGTTGATTGTGCAACTAGTGCACTCTACAGCACTGATTGCACAGCACAATACTTGTACACAGTGAAGATATATGTAATTATACAACAGGGCATGGGTAAAGAAGAAGAAATGTATATTAAAATTCAGCAAGAGAAGGGTTAAAGGGCATAGGCCTATTTATGGAGTACATGGCTAATCAGCGATCTTATGTGCAATAAATATATATTGTTCTTGCATAGTTGCTAATTTTATGCATGCATGTGTCTTGCATTTGCAATTTTATGAGAAATTAAAACTAACAGGACATCGTCTTTTAGTAAATCAACATGTGGGCTGCTGCCACGCTAAGATACAATGCTGACATTATGCGCGCACGGTAGCAGTTCAGTAGGGTTACTACGTGTGTGGCCTTTTTAATATAGTTTGCATTGCACCGTGGTGCTTATATGAACACGGCTGTATGTTTCTGTTCTTCCTTCCATGTGAAACACAGACTTTTACATTTATGCTTAAGTATTAGAGCTATTAAACTATTTGGCTAACCAAGGCATGGTATATACGAGATAAACGCTTCTGTACGATTCTCTATTTCACAGAGCAATATTTGGCTAAATCAAGAAACACGACAAGAGAAGAACAAATCATGGAAAAAATAATAAAATTGAAACCGGACTTGATCTTGAGCCTTTATTCATTGTGAATTATCGTTAAGGAATGTAACAATTCATACCCGTTATACAAACAACGTAACTGTGAGAATTTGCCTAGACTCAACTCAATAACAGTGGACATGTTTATGCACTCTCAATATGGGAGGCATACCGTTTTATTTGTGCCCACCCGTAGGTCCTGAAAATCGCGTATGTTTTATTCCTCAAATTCCTTTGACAAAGTTACACTTGAACAACTTTCATTTACATGAAAGTTGGAATACGAGGTGCGATAATTTTCAGATGTAATTGTCACCCTCTTGTTCCATATGTAAGCTTGTGCGCAGAAACGTGCGTTTCCAACTCCCTTGACACCACTGATTGGAATTATTTTAGATTTCAGCTGCTAACAGATGTGAAAGAGTTATGACCTTTTGTTGTTACACAGATTGAAAATAATAGGGCGTCGGCATCTATGTCTCTATAAACATAATTCTAGATTAGGTACAGTAAAACCTCTCTTAACCGGACGTTAACTTTAGATTAAATATCGGTCTTGGAGACAGGTGACAGCTGAATGCAGGGTGGAAGTCATGCAGAAATCTCCTAGAGGAGCTTTCTGCATGACTTTCACCCTGCATTAAGCAGTCACCTGCCTAAAATATCTAAATTCTTCTCTACTAGAATTCCGGTTAAGAGAGGTTTTACTGTATATCATTTATAACCCTTTATCCGATGAATAGTCTTGTAACGAAAACATGGACGCAGGATTTGTGGACCTGATAGACACATAGAATCAGATCTACATGTTTCCAAACAAGACAGACCCTGATCACACACTTTTCCTACAGGAAACCATCTGATCTGGGTCTTCCCTGTTTGTAAAGCGTAAAATGTGTTTAAAGCATTTTCTGTCCATCTTTATCATCTAAGATCAGACAGTTTTGCTTTTATTTTGACAGGTAATTTCAAATTGTCATAGTTTACTTTACTCTATTTAATATTTCTGTTTTAATAGCTACAGTTCTGTGACATACACTTGCAGTTCAATGATCTCGATTTCTCCATTTCTACGGAACACTTTTCATATCTGACTTTAACTTTAATATGTTTAATTACTATATATTTAGAACATTGTTTTGACAGGCATACATTATTTCACACTCTGGTCGAGCTCTTATCAAACCGAGAAAGAATATTCCACTTTAAACCTTCGCTTGCTATTCACGTCAATATACCTACCTGTAAATAGTGAAGACCCAGATGAGACAGCTCCTGCAGGAGCTGTCCCATCAGGGTCTGCACTATTTACAAGTTGATTGTGCAACCAGCGCACTCCACAGCAGTGACTGCACAGCGAAATACTTGTACACAATGAAGATATATGTAATCATACAACAGGGCATGGGTAAAGAATGAGAAATGTATTTTTAAATTCAGCAAGAGAAGGGTTAAAACTGAAGCAAGTAACACTATAGGAATTGTTTTGGCTAATTGCAAGAGTGGAGACACCAGTGATAATGTTGTCATGTGAAGAAAATCAACTGGCGTAGTTCATTGCTTAATGTGTAATACTCTTGACTTCTGTAGTATGAGGAAAATCCTCCACGGTAGATATTACTTTCGTTGAATCTCTGTCTACGACGATATAAGTACATTGAATTGGTGAAATCAATTGCTGTATCCTAGATGGTACAGCCGGTTAAGGCAAAATGCGCTTGTCTAATGAACACGCATTTCCCCAAACAGCGTCAAACATGAAACTTTTTTAAGTCGTCGTCCCCAAGATAGCAATAATTTAACAACACACATTCTAAAGCAGCATCATTTGTGCAGTTTGTTACTTACAGAATTTGCTAATTTAAAATTTCAGTATTCACTTGTGTTCTATTAACACCTTCGACGCAACATTTCGTCTGTAATCCAATTTTCGGCATATTGAAGAATTGAGGTAAATGAATGCTGATTTTAAAAGGAATAAACAGCAGACATAGAACTAGAGGTCGAGACAAACAGTCAAGTCCTTGATAAACAGGCGCACTATTTATCATAGTTCATCGGCGAAGAAACAGTTAACCCATTCCCTCATATTGACGACTTTTGACGACTCTGCAAAATCACTTTTTGAAACCATTTTGATAAATAGAGCATTTGCTCCTATAGGAGCAAATGCTCTATTTATCACAATGGTTTCAAACTAAAAAAATCTAAAATATTCCTTTTCTCTAGGTTGTGCTCCTTTTCGGTAGATTTATTTAAAGAGGTTGTATCTAAAAATAGCGTATGAGGTAATAGGTTAAAGGATACCTTACACTAATGTGTCAATTTCTAATCATTTACCAGTATTTTACAATGATATGGGTTTATACCAATTGCCCATGCTCAAATTTCTAATTGCCGTCTCCAACCGAAGTTTGTTAATACGTTTCGGTAAAATGAAGAACTGAGATAACTGCATTCAAATTTCAAAGGAATACGCCGCATGTACAGAACTGCAGTTGACGTAAACAGTGAAGTCATTGATCAGACGCTGACTTGAAAAGGCGGCGTCTGATCTTTGACAGCACTGTTTGTCGTGGTGCATATGGCGACACTGGCGATGAAATAGTTAAACGCTTGCAGAGTCAATGTACCTATGGCAACACATACCGGTATAACAAAATTTAACTAATTGAAGTTCAACAAATGTAGAATACACTTAATGTAATATAACTCTCTCTCTCTTTCTCCCTGTGTATATATATAAGTTCGGACAGTAAAGTATTGCTAAAGCGACAGCATAAATCATTAACATAGGCGATTATAAAATTAGTTGGTTGCTTAACCCTTTCCTTCATATAAACGTGTTTTCACGCATTTGCAAACAGAGTAGACCCAGATGGGAGCCGTCTGATTAGGGTCTGCTCCATTTGGTAATGGAATTAGAAAAAATTGTTTCTGTACTTTCTAAAATAGCTACAATGTTCTACCTTCCACATTTCGTTGTAACTATTTTTTCAATGAATATTCAGTAGGTATTGACATTTGGAATACACGTGGAACAGGGAAATCTTTCTGTATCACTTTTGTCCTGCATTAAGCTACCATCTGTTTTAAAAATCCAGAATTATACTTCTTTTGAGTATTAGCCAGGTTTTACTGTAGTATATAAAAAATTATTTACTGTGAACCCTTTACTCTATAAATACAATTTCTACGCCTTTGCAAACAGAGTAGACCCATATCAGACGGCTCCTGCATGATCGTTTGATCAAAGTTTGCTCTGTTTGTTTGACATAATATAGATATGATTCTACAGTTTCTGCCATGGCAAAAATCCTCATGTTAATGTGCTATTATAAAGATTGATCTTACTAATATTCATGGCGTCATTTTTTCTTAAATGAATATTCAAGGAGTAAAAAGTAAATGATTTAGGTACAGTTGAACTTCGACATCTCGAAGTCGGATAACTCAAAGTAAAAGTTCCAAACATTACATTGTGAAATTGTTATAAAATGTATCACTACGCATATCTAGAAACACATGCGACAGCATAATGCAGAAACTTTCAGCATTACTATAGACCTGCATTAAGCTGTGAATTTGAGAAATTGCTCAGATTAGAAATCGGATGACTCGAACCTCTGTTACCTCGAAGTAATTTGTGTGGTCATTTGAAGTTCGATGTAAAAAATCAGCTTTATTTAGTTTGCATTGGCTTTACTAATTCAATTCGATAATTAACGTGAATGGCGAAATATAAATAGACAGTGATAATTCTGAACTCGCGAAATAATGGATTGAACCGCAATAGGGATGTGATAAAACAGTTTAATACATGTTAGAATTGTTTACTTTTGAAAACATTATAGGGTTAATCCTACTGTAATTTGAAATTTGCGACGGTATATGAGGTTTTTAACGGTCGCAAATTATTTTAATGGCGACGCCGAAGGCGGAGCCGTTAAAATAATTTAAGACCGTTAAAAACCTCATATACCGTCGCAAATTTCAAATTACAGTAGGATTAACCCTATTCTAACGCAATCTTAACACGAAAATGCCAAATTGTTGTTATATCCTATGCGCGCAGGTGATTGAATGAGTGATGAGGCGAGAAATAGTGCCCAGTTTCTCTCAGATTTCTTAAAATAACTGGAATTTTTTTCACCCTGGTTTACACAGTCAAAACACCGGCCCAGTTCTAAGTTCACTATTACATTTGTCATGAATCATTACGCGACAGCTATCTTACATTTCAATACACTTTCAATACACATGTCAGGAAAAGTAACGTTATCTTAGTCTTTGGCGCCGTACGCAAAAACGTCGTCTGTAACAATGACGTCACGTTATAACGTTATGTTTGAATAGTAAGATAAATAAGGTTGAATCTGAATCACAACGCTTTAAGTATATCAATAATTCTCCACATGACATATAAAAGACCGGTCAAGTCGTGACAAAGAATGGAAATTAATAACTTTCAAAATACCAGACTGAACTTGAATATATGTCAGTGTATGCATACGAATTTATCAGTAGATCTAAGTGTTTGATAAACAAAGCGTATTAATATATTTACAGGCTAATGCTGTTATTCGGCCGTTTTCGATTGGTTGAATTTGCGACATATAAAACAGTTTTTATATGCCGCAAATTTAGTCACATGAGCCAATCAGATTGCAGAAAATTGACAGATTGCGTTAGAATGTTGGATTGATACCAATGCATGTTCAACAGTATACATGTTTAAGAAGATTCTTTGTTAGAACTTCCTGTACGCAATCATATCGTTTAATAAAAGGGATTGGCATTTTGTCATTAAGTAAGGCTGCGTTGTGTAAACATTGGTTTTTATTATTTTCAAAAACTGATCCGTGATCTAAACATTGATGTTCAATTTGGATTGTCAAATCCCGTTTCTAAGAATGTTGTTGATATTGTTAAAAGTGAGTCGTTTGATCTTTATAAAGCGACATGGTCAATCCATAATAGTGTGACTGGTCCGTCTGATAAAGGCAACAATAAATTGAAGAAATTATTGCAGATTTAAAACAGAATGTCAGACGGAGAAATATTGCCAAATGATATTGCCCCATAGACACAGATCAGCTTTTGCTAAGTTTAGATGCGGTGTGGTCCCGTTGAAAATTGAAACTGGGTGGTATGAAAACATTCCGGTACATGACCGAAAATGTCCCTTTTGTGATAAGATTAAAACAGAATAACACGTATTTCTAGAATGTGATTTATATGAAGACCTGGGACAGGTATTGTTCGAGAAAGCCGTTGATAGTAATGACAAGTTTACTGGCCTTACTGTAGAAGTTAATTTTGCATTTATACTTTCCAATCATGTTATGCTAGGAATATGTGCCACAACCTGTTTTTATATAGAGACGTATGTTTTACCTGTGTAAATAATGTCTTGTTTTCTTATAACATAGAGTTGGTCTTTATAAACTTTGAAACACAGTCTGCTAATCAATTTGACTCTGGTCTGATCAAGAACAGTGTCAGCTTTATTACATTCATTTCTTAATTATGTGCGATAGTACTCGTGTTAATTTTCAGCTTTCTATCCATACAATTATGGCAGATTTTAGCACAAACTAATAAGCAATTGTATTCCAGTTTTAACATGTACAAATGTAATTAATATTAGCTACAGAATGTTAGATTTTATTTTAAGATTTCTAAGCTGATAATATTATAGACTCTCATAAATCTTGCTTTAAGTGGCAATATACATATTTTATAATTTGTTTATATTGTATAATGAATGTTATATGTATATTGATGATACTTAAATAAAGAATCTATCTTGTGATACATAGGAGCAATACAGAACGTTTATTAAAGTCTACCCCTCTTAGTGTTCGATGTTTGTTCCATTTTGGCCAAAATAATGTTTTTACCTTCATATTCATGTTATGCACATGTGTAAGTGCGTCTCGCTAGCTATGCCCCAGTATGTGACCCCAGTTTAGCAGTTTAGGTGATGGTGGCGTTTTGTGTGTGGCTTTTCCTGCTTGACTTTACTACCTTTTCATTAACTGAATCCTTTATCCCACTGTTTGCCACCTGGTTCCCATTTGCAAACAGTTTGGATCAAGATGAGAAGGATTCTAGCAGTTTGACACTGTGTCAGTAGTTTCTCAAATGTTTGATAGAATCGAAAATTACACCAGATCCAAACTTAACCCTTTCCTCTATAGGCTATTTTTAGACCCAACCTCTTTGAATGAAGCTACCCAAAAGGAGCATTTACTAGGGAAAAGTAACATTTTAGAATTTTGTAGTTTGAAACAATTGTGATAAATATCTAGATTTGCTCCTATAGAAGCAAATGCTCTATTTATCACAATGGTTTCAAGAAGTGGTTATTACAGAGGCATAGAAAGGCGTATTTATGGAGGAAAGGGTTCAGGAGACATTATATACTTTTCACAGTGGAATAAGGGTGATGAACCCTTTCGCTGCCAATGTCGCATCAGTGATTACCTATGCAAACAGTTTGGATCCAGATGAGACGTCGAGTAACCCGGCGTCTCATCAGGATTCAAACTGTTTGTTAATGTGATAATGTTTTTTGAAATAAAAAGAGAGAAACTAAAAAAAACTCGAAAGCTGTAGCAGACGACAATATAAGCATACGACAGTATTTGGCAGCGAAAGAGTTAATGATTCACTTTTGAAGTCTATTCTTATGTCGGAAGTCTGAATAGTTTGTCATTGAAACATTAATTGTTGAAATGTCAACTTTCTTAAGCTTCTCTAACGTCTTACCAGGCAATACACGCTCGAATTATCGGAAACAGAGATGTAAACTCTGTCAAATACTGTAAAATGTCATTTGTACGGATTCGCCAAAATTGCCGTGTATGGATTTATCGGGGGTACGAAGGGTTCAGTGTGAATAGAACAGAGGTTTGTATAGTAACTGTGAACGGTGAAGTTTGAAGTTTGAAGTGTGAAGTTTGAAGTTTGAAGTGTGAAGTGTGAAGTGTGAAGTATGAAGTATGAAGTGTGAAGTGTGAAGTTTGAAGTTTTGAAGTCACCACCGATCTTTCGTACTTTCATAACACACACACATCCTTCACAGAGCTACGTCTTGCCTGCTGAACACTGGCAATGTATATCCAAAATGTGGCGCACCGTCGTTAAGCCAAAATGTGGCGCACCGTCGTTAAGCCAAAAACTCGACCCTGTATATACAGTTGAACTCCTATATCTCGAACTTCAAGGGACTATAAAAATTATTTCGAGACAAAAGAAGTTATCCAATTTCTTATGAGGACATTTTCTCAATTTCCCGGCTTAAGGCAGATATTTCAGCATTATTTTCGACCTGCATTAAGCTGTTACGTGTGTTTCTAGATATGCGTAGTGATACATTTTTAGAACAATTCTGTATTGTAAATTTTGGAAGGACCAACCTTTTACTTCGAGTTATCCGAGTTCGAGATAACGAGAAGCAACTGTCAATGTACTTTACAAAACCAGTCAGATACGCATGGCCCATTATGTAAAAGTGATAATTATATAACAATTTTCTCCATAAAAATTCGCGTAAGAAACAATGATATCATTAATATGAATGAGCTCGTTTAATTAAATATGAAAACAGGAATGATTGGTCATAGCAGAAAATGTAGAACTAGATTCATATTTTTCTACAAGCAATCACAAAGTAGACCCTGATCAGACGGCTCCTAAAGTCCGTTAACCGTTTACACCATAAACACACCTTTTACGCAAACAGAGCAGACCCAGATCGGCAGACTCCTGTATGAGCATCAATGATAGATGATAGACTGGTACGATAAAACTATAAATATTATGCATCGAATTTATTTGAAGAAAACAAAAGACTCCGTACCTATCTCTCTAGTAGCTTCTTAACCCTTTACTCCATAAATACGCCTTTTTACGCCCTTGCAAACAGAGTAGACCGATATCAGACGGCTCCTATAGGAGCCGTCTGATCAGGGTCTGCTCTGTTTGCTTATGACATGAATATGATTCTACAATGTCTGCAATGGCCGAATCTTCCTGTGTCTATATGCTGTTATAACATCTAATTAAATGTTAATGACGTCATCATATCTTACATGAATATTCATGGAGGAAATGGTTATTTAGGGAAATAGAATCGTAATTTTGGAAACAAATTAGAGTAGAATTCAAGAAAATAGTGCAACGCTAAAGTCTACAGAATGTCAATCTTGACCAATTTGCTATATATTTTTTTCAATTTCTTTAACTAGGTAATCTTTAATTAAAACTGTATTGTAAACGTTATGTAAAGTTTGGCTGGAATTTAATTTCAAGCAATGTTTTCACTGTGGTTAATCATAAACGACATAATATTCAAACTATTATATGATTGAAAAACGTAAAAGGATTTTTTTTCTTCAACCCACTAGCTGATGAATATGAAATGAATTGTTAACTTTAACCCCCTTACCCGCTGAAAATTCATGGGATATTCCATCAATTATTAATACTAATTTAACTAATTGTAAATATAATGCTATGGCAAATAGTGTTGAATCAGTTATAAGATTATATATGAAGAACCTAACCTGACGGTTCTTAAAGGAGTCGTCAGATCTTGGTCTGTTGTGTCTTGTCACACTCGCACAAACGCACGAACACACAAACACACACTTAAACATTGCACATGCTTAAAGAAAGACAAGCTGTAACCATTCTCAACTGTACTTACGTCTTAACATTTTGTATACGTGGTACGAGTGTTCTGGCATGATTATGGTCTACAGTGTTTGTCATCTCAAGTCATCTAGCAAATACAAGACTTTCACAGTGAATGATTATGGTCTACAGTGTTTGTCATCTCAAGTCATCTAGCAAATACAAGACTTTCACAGTGAATCAACTCTACAGTTCAACATTGATAGATCATTCCACTTTAACAAATTAGCATTCAAACGCAAAGCATAAACTAACATTACAGTGGCAAAATACTACTCCTACGACTAGCAATGATCACGCGCAACAGGCCCACACAGAGGAGGGCACTTTTCACACACTTTTCTAGTCATGGGTTGGTTATTTATCTATATATAATCAGCGTTCTTGCTCACTCCTTGGGTGACGACAGTGCGACAGCGGACCAGGTGATCAGTAACATCATATCCGATAACCAAATCATGCGCTGTTTAGTTTTCTGAAGAAATGCCGTACTATGTATCGGATTTTCATTTTATATCTGTGCAATAGTGAGAGTAAGTTGGATGGACCTGACTTCTTATAATCTGTTGTTTCTTTTCAAAATTTCATAGATATATTTCGCAGTCGGAACTTGCTACAATGTGGCCGTCGTTGAAAATAACAGTATATGTTTTGTTCTGTCATTCACTTGGACTGAGTGATGGTTTTCAACAAATGACTTCTTCAAATGGTAGGCGAGCTAATAGCTTAGAATCTTTCGAAAACAGAGATTCGTCATTCGGTAGCAACGGAGACTTTTCGAAAATGTTAATTTCACCAAAGACACATCATCATGAAATTGTCGATAAACTGTTTTTACAAGACTTAGCCCGAAAGTCTGATCCGTCAGTCAGAGAAAAAGTAGATGACGATGCAATACCAGAGGAAGAGTTATTTTCGTCCTATGGTCGAGTAGAGGACCCCTCCCTAAGAATGGATGATTTTTCTCTAGAGTTTCCGAAAACGAGATCGTTGTTGGAGGATGTCATTAGGCTGTCACCCGAAGTCAGTAGATCTTTGTTGAGGAAACATGGCCACAGGCTCCAGAGTAGGTCAAAGAGACACCGGTCTGCGGTTGCTGACCGGATTGCGTACGGGTTTGGGAAGAGAAGTGGCTGGAAGAATGCAAAAAGCAAAAGCGACAGTGTTCAGGATTTTTTCCTCACAAACATTAGAGATATACTTAAAGATGAACTGCTTAAACGGCTTATCTTAAGCGACAATTATGACCAAATTGTTGACAATCTGGATGCCTTGAATGAGAAAATTGATGATGCCAGAATAAAAAGGTAACAATACAAATTGCAAAACACTAATTGAATTGAACTGGAATACAGTTATAAATGAAGCCTAGATAACTTGATTGTCTTTGTTATGGCTGTTATCCTCATATAAACTGAATTAACGATAAGAACGTCACGAGGTTGGGGTTGAAGTTCGTTTCTAATTTGCAATGTGTTTCAAAAAATTATCTGAAAACATATGAAGTTCTTGTGATTTTTCGACATTTTAGAAACTAATTTGTACGACGTTTATTGCCAAAGTTGATAAATTGAAACTTTCGTTGGTTGTAAAATGGCAACCATTGAAATTCACGATTTATTTTGGCCTAAATGACAAACTAGATTAATATTAGAAGTTCAAGAAAACATTGAAATAAATGTATGTTTTAAGTGAATGTCATGCACTTGTGTTGAACAGAAAGCGTCTCGTATTCACACATAGGCAATAGCATCATTTTCTTAGAACATATCCTTAGAAACATTCCAGCATGTAAATTTAACTATTAACTCTTTCGCTACCTTAAAATGTCACATCTGTGATTACCTATGCAAACAATTTGAATCCAGATAAGACGCCGAGTAACTCGGCGTCTTATCAAGATCTAAGCTGTTTGTGACTGTGACTATGTTATTGCAGCAGACGACAAAGGTTGCAGACGACAAAATATGGCAGCGAAAATTTAACAAGAACATAATCCAATAACCATTATATCTTATTTATCGTCGGTAAATATGATTACCTTTAAACCTCTCT
Organism: Azorinus chamasolen; assembly: GCA_963576725.1. Taxonomy (NCBI): domain Eukaryota; kingdom Metazoa; phylum Mollusca; class Bivalvia; order Cardiida; family Solecurtidae; genus Azorinus; species Azorinus chamasolen. Next base: position 49,666,031 of record OY755253.1, read on the forward strand.
TAACCCTTTCCCTTTGGTAAGCGAATTTTTACGCATCTGCAAACAGAGTAGATTCAGATCAGACGGTTCCTAAAGGAGTTCGTTTTAATGATCATGGTCTGCTCTGTTTGCTTATTGTGTAATGTAGATCTGATTATACAGCTTCTGCCTGAGCCAAAATGTCCTGCGTTCATATGCCATTATAAAGAATAACCTAATTAATATTCATGACGTCATTATTTCTTACATGAATATGCAACAGGGAAAGGGTTTATTTACCATCTAGAGGTGACTAATTCTTGGTCTTAAAATCATCAACCTTTACTCCATTAATATCAATGTAAGACATAATGATATCATGACTATTAATTGTTATAATAGCACATGGGCACAGAACAGTTTAACCATGGCAAAAACTGCAGAATCATATCTATATTGTATCATAAGCAAACAGAGCAGACCCTGATCAGACGGTTCATACAGGGGCCGTCTGATATGGGTCTTCTCTGTTTGCAAAAGCGTATTTATTGAGTAAAGGGTTATTTCAGGACGACATTTATGCTAAGGGTTCCAACGTGAGCTTTCTGCATTACGTTTGTCCTGCATTAAACAGCCACATGTGTTTAAATACACTCGTGTATATTCATTATGCGGTCCTTTGCGAGAGATTATACTACATGTATATTTACATACAAGTAACCATTTGACTCTCAGCTTATGTACTTTATGTAATAGTCTCTTATTTTCATTAAAATCATAAAACATTGTGTTGGTTATGTTCAAGAATTTTTATGAAGAGTGCCAATGTGAACTTCCGAAATATTCCCCTGTGACACAAAATAAACCTTTTTCGTCGGTACGTATATGTCTTGTTCTACAACAATTACGAAAACTAAAACGCAATCTGAATATATATTAATATATCGATGAATAACATTCGATATCAGACACATGGAAGTGTTCTTTATAAACTTCTTTTCTGCATATAAAAAATGGTTTAAGTACTTTAGGCAATTTAACCCTTTTACCGCCAATGTCGCATAAATGCACCACGACAAATTGTGCAGTCCCAGATCAGATTAGATTTTCAAAGCGGCGTTTGATCAGGGACTTCACTTTTTGTCTCAAACTCTATTTTTATATCTGTGCATTATTCCCTTGAAATTTGCATTTATTTATTTCATTTCCTTATTTTACCGAATGATTTAACAAACTTGGATTGCAGACGACAATTAGAAGTTTGGCACCGAAAGGGTTCAACTTCGTTGAAAGTAGAAACTATCACTTTTAAAAATGTTTTAGAAACTGTCGACTGAGTGGCTGACAGCTTGCATCTTTAAAACCCTTTTACCACCAATGTCGCAAAAGGCACCAAGACAAATAGCGCAGTCCCAGATCAGACGCTGCCTTTTCAAGGCGTCGTCTGATCAGGGACATTACTTTTTGTATCAAACTCTAGTTCTAGAAATGTGCTTTATTCCTTTGAAATTTGCATTTATTTAATATCTCAATTTCTTATTTTACCGAATGTTTTAACAAACTTGGATTTCAGACGACAATTAGAAATTTTGCGCCGAAAAGGTTAAACTTCGTTGAAAGTAGAAACACTAGTAGTAATACACTATATCAAGAGCCGGTAGAGACGACTCTAAATGCCAATGCCATTTTGTTATACACATTAAAGGCTACTGATTGTTTTAGATAACCCTTTACTCCATAGATACGCATTTTGGCGCCTCTGAAAACAAAGTGGGGGCAATCAGACGGCACCTGTAGGAGCCGCATGATTAGGGTTTGCTTTGTATGCTTATAAAACGATATACAAGCGTAGATTTGATTTTACTGCTTCTACTATGTAAAAATTCACTTGCTTATATTGCTATTAAAAGTCCGCTAATTAATATTCAAATATTCATTATGTTTTAATGAATATGCATGATGTAAAGTGTCAAATATCTCATGTTGATTTAACTCTCTACTCCATGAATATCCATACAACAAATAATGACGACATGAACATTAATTAGATTAATTTGTTATAATAGCACTCGGATACAAAAAGTTTTGGCCATGATAGAAACTGTAGAATCATATCTATATTATATTATAAGCAAATAGAGCAGACCCTGATCAGACGGCTCCTACAGGAGCCGTCTGGTCTGGGTCTACTCTGTTTACAGGCGTATATATGGAATAGAGGGTTAGATATATTTTACAAATGAACAAAGTGTATGACAAAGCGAAATATACCGAATAGGGCAAACTCTTTTGGCGCCAAAATACAGTGTCGCTGGCTTTCAAGTTTAGAGTGGACTTTCCTCCAAAGAGGACGTCCTTACAATGAACGCATTTTGTTTTCAATAATACCATAAAACTTGGAATTTGTTATGTTCAATCATTATTATGAAGATTGTCAATTTGAACTTATATCGAGCAATGCCCCGGTGATACAAAATAAACCGTTTTCATCGATACTTATAATTTGTGTTCTATAACAAAATAATATCGGCCTTGGTAGCTTCTAGCTAATGTTAGCTATGTTTTGTAAAACCCGACAGTTGACGAAACTAAAACGCGAGCCAAATAAATACTAATACATTTGCCGAATGACATATCAAAGACATAAGTTGTGTCTTCTTAGGTGTTTTATTCGACTGCTTTTCTTGCGGTATACTTCTTTCAAGCATATAAACAGATGCTCTATGTAATTGTTTAGGCATTTTTAAAACACGTTGCAAGTAGAGACTATCACTTTAGCATAAGTTGTATGTCAAACAGCCTGGATCCTGATTAGACACCGGACTACTCGGCGTCTCATTTGGATCCAAACTGTTTGCAAACGTAATCACATATTTGCCATTGCTGTAAGTCCTGTGAATCACTTTCCGGCGACTTTGGTGAAAGATTTGATGGGTATAACCCATTCATTCATATTGACGCCTTTTGACAAATCTGTAAAAGTCACTTTGTGAAACCATTTTGATAAATAGAGCATTTGCTCCTATAGGAGCAAATGCTCTATTTATTACAATGGTTTCAAACTACAAATTTTCCTTTTCGCTAGTTATTGCTCCTTTTCGGTAGATTTATTCAAAGAGGTTGTATCTAAATATAGCCTATGAGGTACTTGATTAAAAGTTAAGATGACGTCATTATCCCCAGTTAGGTCTGTGTTTACAGAGCAACAGACAAATGTGCGTACTCAGATACTAAAATCGTCATTTCTCCACCAAACCCATTGTTGTGACCACTCTTTAGAGCTGTCTCGAAGAGACGATTCTAAAGAGTGGTCATAACATACGGTTTGGTGGAGAAATAAGGGAGTTATTCTTGACAATGTTTTAATTTACGCATCTTATCTGGACCTTTGGTGTTTATATAAGGACATCATGATCAGATAAAGAATAAAAACAAACTTTTGTAAAATACGAAAATACTTTATCACTGTCATTTTTTCTGATTTTATTTTAACCCTTTAGTTTATGAATAGTAGTGTAAAAAATAATGATTGTGCGACTAACGGTAAAGATTAATATAGCAAACAAATGGTTTAACTACAGTTAAAACTTGATACTACGAATACTCGATACTACGAATATTCGATACTACGAACGCTCAATACGTACCATTATTGATCTTTAACACAGGTGGCAGCTTAATGAATGCAGGGTGAATGTCATGCAGAAAGCTCTTCATGAGCTTTCTGCATGACTTTCACCCTGCATTAAGCAGCCACCTGCATACAAAGACATAAACCCTTCATAAATCCAATATTAGTTTTAAAGATGAATTCAAAGATCCGATTCGTTTAACCGTTCTTAACCGTTTATTCAATATGTCTTTTAGTGCATTTGCCAAAAGAGTAGACCCAGAACAAAGTCTGTTCTGGTTGCTTATACAATGGTATAGATATACATGGACAAAACATCCTTTAATTATGAAAATTACTCATATTGTTCATAATGTCATTATTTCTTACATCAATATTTATATTGTAAAGGCTTAACGTTCTGTTCTTGAAATAACCCAATAACGCTCCTTTCTTTACACTGCTAACATTGCTGGTGTAATTTATTTAACCCTTTCCCTTATATAAACGCATTTTCACACATTTGCAAACAGAGTAGATCCAGCTCAGACGGATCATATGAGAGCCGTCTGATCAGGGTCTTCTCTGTTTGCTGATGGAATTTGATAGATCTGTTTCTCTAGTTTCTAAAATGGCTACAATGTTCCACCTTTCATATTTCGTTTTAACAGTTTTGTCCATCATATATTCAGTAGGTATTGAAATTTGGAAAAAATGGTTAAGATCGCAATGCAACTAAATGGGCCTAAATAAAAGATTTTTTATTGTGTAACGGTGTTAGATAAGGGATGCGCTGTAATTAATTACATACAAGTTTAATGTTAACCCATACACACTTACATTAACCTTTATACCGCTAACTGCGCATTTACAAACAGCTTGAATTCAGACGGGTCGCCGAATAACTCGGCGTCTCACCCGGATATTAGTTGTATAACACTTGGTCAATGGTTTCTGAAACGTTTGTGTCATGACTCTTGGTCCCTATTTTCCTAATAGATGGGTCGAATGATTCGAATCTGAAGTAGTCAAAATTGTATCCGATCAAATTTGAGCCGACATTGTTTTTAAACATCGGGGTAAGGGATAAGTATCGCCATTAAAGCCTTATTATTTCCGGAAACCCGTTCAGGTCTTATTCATGTTTTATGTTGAGGGGTACACATATGCTGGTATAAGCCATCGACATCAGGTGCGGATCCAGATTAGGGCGGGGGAGGGGGCCTTAGATTAAATCGTTGTTATATTGATTTTTGTAGATCTATATCTAAAATATTACTAAAAGAAAGTTTGTTTGGGCAATTTTAGGGGGTGGCGTACGCCGGCTCCGCCTCCTCTAAATCCGCGCCTGGACATCGATAGGTTCAGCAAACAGTGTAGATCCTGGTCAGGGGGCTTCTTTATCCTAAAGGAGCCATCTTATCTGGGTCTACTCTGTTTGCAAATGTGCCAAAAGCCGTCTTAATGAGGTACACACTACCGAGATACAATAAAACCTCTCTAATGCGACCACCTAAAAGAGGTATAATTCTGGGTTCTAGAGGCAGGTGGTAGCTTAATGCAGGATAAAAGTAATGCAGAAAGCTCCTAGAGGAGCTTTCTGCATTACTTTTGTCCTGCATTAAGCAAAACCTGGTTATAAAGACACTCATGTTTATTTATTAAGTGGTCGCATAAGAGGGGCTCTATTTTACGCGTAAATACACCTGCGATTGAAGCAAATCACTTTCTGTTTGCCAGCTGCTAGTGTTGTGCCGATTACTTATACCTGGAGGACAGAGTACTATTTAGCTATTTGGAGTGTTTTTTAGGGATTGCAGTCATTAAAGACGTGACAGTCCGTGATAAAGAAGATGTCCCGCACTTTGGAAAGTGTCACATTATTTCATCAAACTGTAATGACACTGAATTAAAAGTCTCAAAGGAGATCGTGAAATGTTGTTTTGTAATAAAAGACGACCCTCATCTTTTCTCGTAATGTGGAATAGAAAATTTATCACTTTTTTAACTCTTGAGTCGAAGGATTCGTCAGCTGCCAAAGCATTATTTATTAGGTTCGGTGCGTTGTAATCTGAACCCCAAATATAAAATGTCATTCTTAAATCAAGGTAAAATATTTCCTGGCCGAATTTGGGGCCATTATTTTACGGAATAAATTCTTAAGTAGATTCGTACTCTCTGAGAACTCTCGCAAATATCCGCCTTTAGAAAATCAGAAGCTTTTATATGACTGTTACTTTGATCAACGTACAAGACGTCGCTCGCCATTTATAGGTTTTAGTACGTGCACCGTTTGTTCCCGTAATAGACGATGCAGCAATAGAATTATATATTTCAGTATATATCTATATAATTAGAAGATGTTCAACATTAAGCAACTAATCGCCCTTTGACTCGCATTTGAAAACAGCTTTGATCCATATGAGACGCCGAGTAACTCGGCGTCTCATCAGTATCCAAGCAGTTTTACACTCGGTCAATAGTTTATCAAAGGCTTGATCGAATCGGAAGTAGTCATAATTACACAATGTCTTCTCACATGTGGAACTGATGCAATTTTGTATACTTCCGATCTTTGCTTTTGAGAAAGGATACTTACAAAGTGTCAAACAGCTTGGAAGTGTCAAACAGCTTGGATCCTGATGAGACGCCGAGTTACTCTAGATTCAAACTGTTTGCAAATGCGAATAAGGTCACCATTAGCGACAGAAAGGATCCCTCTCACCAGGGTCTGCACTGTTTGTTATGTTACAATTTTCTTTTGAAAAAATCCCTAAATATTCACAATAAGCATGGCCTGTTGGAATTTTGGGATAGTCCATATGAAAATTCAGCATTGTAAGGGGTAATCATTACTCTTGATTTATATTATGAAGTTTGATCAATCAAATGATAATCATACAATCGTTTATTGTGAATGTCAGTTTTGTCTCCAAATTTGTTTCTATAAGCGCACATGTTTCTTTGTTTAAATTTACATTCACAAATAATTAAGATGCCTCCTAGTAGCTATTTACCTGATGAATATTCATGAAAAACTGTTAATGTGTGAATATTAATCAGCTGAATTCCCATACATGCACAGGCTAATGTTTTTGTCGCGGCAGAAGCTATACGATCAGATTTATGTTATTCCATAAGCAAACATAGTAGATCCTGATCAGACGGCTCCTGTAGGAGCCGTCTGATCTGGATCTACTGTGTTTGTAAATGTATGAGGAGGTGTTCCTATCATGTAAAGTGTTAAACGGCCAATGTTGGATTGACATTGATATCATCAACTGTCTCATAGGACTTCTGTGATTATTTCAGTAATTGGTCGTTTAGATAGTCTCTGCTTGTAAAACGTTTTTTAAAATGCCTAAAATTACATAAATAATGTGTTTACATGCTAAAAAGTATATCGTAAGGAACTCTGAAGAAAACTGAAGGTTCGTGTGTTTGATATTGAAGATTCCAATGTTATTCGCCGATGTTTTAGTATTTATTCGGGTACAAGATATAATATACTAGATATAAGATTCAAGAAGCTTAATGTAGATTAGGTTATGTAAACCATAATAGCTTAGCTTTATGGTTTTTTTCCGACAAACGGAGCAGGTGGCAATTAATCAGTAAATAAAAGAACAACAAATATTGAGTTTTAGAGTCATAACTGTTCGACATAAGCCGGTAATTTATTGTTGAACAACAAAAAAAGTAAGTTTCGACGAAAATCGTTTATTTGTATCAAAGGAGCATGTTTTCGATAGAAGTTTAAATTGACGAATATCCAAAAGAATGACTGACATAACAAATGCCATGGTTTATAATGTTACCGAAAAATATGCGTTAGTTGTAGGGCCTATCACTTTAACATTTTACTCCATAGATACGCCTTTTAACGCTTTTGCATTTTATCGCATTTTAACGCATTTGCAACCAAAGTAGAAAAAGGATGTTTGCTTATGAAATAATATAGTACAGATTCTTCAGTGTATGTCATGGCCAAACATCCCATAATTATATATATTACAAACAGTGGTCTAGATAAAATTCGTAAATCAAAACATTTTCAAGAACAAAATTCCCACTAAATCCTATTTTGTGACCACTCTTTAAAATCGTCTCGAAGAGACGATTCTAAAGAGTAGTCACAACATATGGTTTGGTGGAGAAATGACGATTTTAGTATCTGAGTACACATTTATATATTGCTCTGAACATTATGCTAATTGATATTCATACATGCATCATTTATATTTGAATATTCATTGAGTAAATGGTTAAAATGGGTTTAATGTGCCATTACGAAATGCTGCTCTAATGCTCGACCAAAACCAATGCATGCTCACACAATATCCGCATGGACAATTCCACCAGCCAACAAACAATTCGTGACAAGGAATATCCTGTCATATTTGGCAAAGAAAGCCGACATTGTAACAACAAGTAATGAACTCTCCAAGGATACTAGAGGCGCCTAATTTGAGGAAAGTGAAGACTATTTAAATACGTATAAACAAATAACAACCAATATTCATCATTTATCGAATAGCTGATTGTCTGTATCACGGTTAACAAGTTACGTTGAGAAAAGAGTTCATTTGTGGATTTGCAAACACTGTAGACTCGCTGTAGACTCTGGTCTGTCAGTATTACAGAGAAGCATCGCATAATCAGCGGAGAACAAATCTTTGAAATGATCGGCCATTAACATATTGCCAGGCTGAATATTCATGTGAGAAATAATGACCACATGGATATTTATTAATTGATTTGTTATAATGGTATAATGAACACATAAATGTTTGGCCATGTCAGAAATTGTAGAATCAGATCTATGTCATTCCATAAGCAAATGTACCCTGATCTTCTCTCTGTTATCAAAGGCATAACAAGGCGATTCTATCAAGCGATTCAGTGCAGATCGTGATTAGTCATGTAAGAAATAGTCACATTATCAATAATTATCAGATGTTTTGGAGGGGCTTATGAAAACGGGAATAGTTGGCCAGTTTAAAAACTGTTAAATGAAATTTATAACATAACTCGTGGCTCCAACGTGACGTAACGCTATCGTGTATATTTTGATATTCACGGGCATATATTCACTAGTGAATAACATTCGAACGACCTAACTGTAATCATACGCGCTGTCAAAACAAACAAATTGGAGGACGGTGACCTACCTGTCAACGATTGAGTCACAATAGATGGCAAAGGACTGTTGGCACTTGCACCTTAATTTCGATAAATTAATACAAATCATGATCTTTGTCCAGGACTTACTACCGAAATCGTCTTTAAAGACTTCGACATGACAAATGTTTTATTCCCAAGCACTAGATGCATACAAACGGTGTAAACCAAGATCAGAGGACTCTAAGAGGAACCCTCTGATCAGGACCAGCACTGCTTGTTATTCCAAGTCCTCCAGCATTTAAGCCTTTCATAGTGAGTGGACTCAATAGTTACACAATGATGGACCGTTCCACTCTAAAAGTACAAGGATGAAAAGGTTAACCCATTACCTCATAGGCTATTTTAGATACAACCTCTTTGAATAAATCTACCGAAAAGGAGCATTAACTAGAGAAAAGGAAATTTTTTGAATTTTGTAGTTTGATACCATTGTGATAAAAAGAGCATTTGCTCCTATAGGAGCAAATGCTCTATTTATTATAATGGTTTCACAAAATGACTTTCACAAAGTAACTTTTTCAGAGTAGTCAAAAGTCGTCAATATGAGGGAATGGATTCATACTATATTTTGATAATAAGCAATATCATACGATTAAAATGTCCTGTAACCCAACACAGCAACGTTTGTAAAATGATAATGTATTTGGACCATTGTGTGAAAAAGACCACCTAATACACTTATATTGAATATTTAGAAAGTGAAAACACATTAGTCGAAAAGCGAGTCAAGAAGGATTTCAAGAGCCAGCGCGAATTGTTAAATCACTATCACGCACAGGCTGAAGTTGGAAGTTTGATTAGGAATACTACTCAATTATAATATGAAAAAGATAATGGTTTATTTTTGTAAAAAATGATTTATTTTGTAGATAATCGATAACAGGATTAACAAGGTTGCTATTACACGATTTTTGGAGGAGATATGAACTTGTATACAGTAGAATCCGTCTTTACCCTTTTCCCTCATATTGACGACTTTTGGCGACTTTGTAAAAGTTACTTTGTGAAACCATTGTGATAAATAGAGCATTTGCTCCTGTAGGAGCAAATGCTCTATTTATCACAATGGTTTCAAACTACAAATTTTCCTTTTCTCTAGTTAATGCTCCTTTTCGGTAGATTTATTCAAAGAGGTTGTATCACAATGGTTTCAAACTACAAAATTCTAAAATTTTCCTTTTCTCTAGTTAATGTTCCTTTTCGGTAGATTTATTCAAAGAGATTGGGTTTAAAACAGCCTATGAGGTAATGGGTTAAGCGGTCATTCATTTATTCAACATAGGAGTTTTAAAAACAGGTGGATGCTCAATGCAGGGCAAAAGTAATGCAGAACACTCCTGTGTTAATTTTTACCTGCATTAAGCTACCATCTGTCTTACAGACCCACAACTAGACTTCTTTTTGATGTCCGCTTAAGACCGGTTCTACTGTATTCAAATGCTATATCACACTCCATTAGCGGTTCAGTCCACTATTTCGCACATTCAGAATTGCCTCGAACTATTTATAGTTACATTTATGAAACACAAAAAAAACGTGCTAATACATTTACCCTTTCGGTGTCAAATTTCTAATTGTCGTCTGCAACCCAATTTTGTTAAATCATTCACTAAAATAAAGACATAAGATAAATAAATGCAAATTTCAAATGAATAAAGCACAGATACATGTAGATATAGAGTTTGAGACAAAAAGTGAAGTCCATGATCTGGGACTGCACTATTTGTCGTAGTGCATTTTTTGTGACATTGGCGGTATAAGGGTTAACATTATCACTTTAAAATTAGTTATACATGTATATGCCATTACAATCATTTACATATTAATATTTGACTGTAAATTCATCTCGGCAAAACTTCAAACGCTGTAAAATATTGCGGGTAACTAGCTCACGGCCTATATAGGTCAACTGCGTGTTTCCCGCGCTTGAATTATGACCGAAACAAATTAAAGAGCCAACCATTGATAGGTATATTATCAATTATTATAAAACTTAACTTTTTATCATATACTTTATTGTGGTATCTAACATTTAAGGTGTAATTGTTTAGGTGGTCCATGAGTATACTTTATTTTCTATAGTACTTGTATAAGTAAGTTTTCAACATCTGCCTTTAAGCTTTTTTGATCATAAATACTTTGTAATATATAGAAGATGCAGTACAACGACGGATACAAATCAGAATACACGTGCAAATACTTTTAACTTTGAAGCATGGTTTAAACATGTTGTACATATCGGGATCAGTATTAACCCTTTCGGTGCCAAATATCTAATTGTCGTCTGCAATCCAATTTTGTTGATTCATATGGTAAAATAAGGAAGTGAAATAAATAAATGCAAATTTAAAAAATAAATGCGAGTTTATCAGCGTCTCATCAGGATCCAAACAGTTTGCATGTGATATCATAAACCCGTCATTGTGGCACGGAAGGGGTTAAGACAGTTAGGAGCTGATAGATACAGGGTGAAGGTCATGCAGAAAGATGTCCAGGGAACTTTGTGCATGCCTTTCACTTTGCATTAAGTATCCACCCACCTTAAAGGGTCTGAATTCTTTTATACTAAAATTTCGAATTATCCATGTTTCACTGTAGCTGTTTATTTCAGAGATGAAATGGACTCGAACGATCCTAATTACGCGGACAACAGCGATTTACAACTACCAAATCTTCTCAGGAGCGTGCGTAGGCAGGGTGAGTTTACGGAAACTTTATAAGCCTTTCCCTATTGAATATTCATATAAGAAATAATGTCATCATGGATATTTAATTAACTGATATTGTATAAATGGTGTATGCACATAAAAATGTTTTTAACCCCTTCCGTGCCACACTGACGGGTTTATGATATCACATGCAAACAGTTTGGATCCAGATGAGACGCCGAGTAACTCGGCGTCTCATCAGGATCCAAACTGTTTGACACCATGTTTACTGGTTTATTTTAAAAAAATGGAAGAAATGCACTCACTTACACTAAAATTAAACGAAACTATGCCCAGCAGACGACAATGCTGGCACCGAAAGGGTTAAATATCGGTAGAATCTGTAGCTCAATTCGAGTAAGATCGATACTGATATATGTGAGTAAAGCGCGTAGTATTTTATGTTGAATTTAGATAGTTGGTGCCTTTTACCTACACGACAGAATACTAGCACATTCTTTCGATCAGTAACATCAATGAATGTGCAATAGTGTTATCAAGTTCAATTGAAATCATAACCTATGTTACACAATTATGTTTGGAGGTAACATGCATCACATGGTGTATATATGCAATAATATAAATACGTTTAATTGAAATCACAACTAATGTTAGAAAGTAACATGTATCACAAGGTGTACATATATGCAATAATTTAAACACGTTGAATTGAAATCACAACTTATGTTAGGAAGTACATGTAACATGTATCACAAGGTGTACATATATGCAATAATATAAACACGTTTAATTTAAATCACAACTTATGTTAGGAGGTAACATGTATCACAGGGTGAATATATGCAATACTATTAACACGTTTAATTGAAATCGCAACTTATGTTAGGAGGTAACATGTATCACAAGGTGACTATATGCAATAATATTAACACGTTTAATTGAAATCACAACTTATGTTGAGAAGTAACATGTAACACACGGCATGTAATTTTATATGCAATGATACGCTAAATGGAAATCATATGTTATTATCTTTATTTCCTCCAATACTGAAAAGTACAAAAAAACATTCAAGCATGTAACATATATACATTGTGACAATAAGGAATAAATATATACAATCACATCAATAATAATATTATTAATAATACACAACTTATGTTTGGAGATAACATGTAAACCATGGTGTATATAAGGATAATATTAATACGTTTAATTGAATCACAACTTATGTTGGGAAGTAACATGTATCACATGGTATGTAATTTTATATGTAATGCTACGCTAAATGGAAATACGAGGGTATCGTTTTCCATCGAATGTATAGGTAAACCATATTGTTATATACTGACTGTGCATTATATAATGAGATTATGGCTCTGAATTTACTGTTGCAAAACAACACGTTAAACTGATGCTTGAAAATTTATAACCGTGTAATACCAGTTCTAAATGTGATTAGCCCTTTCACCGCCGCAGTCGCATAAATGCACCACGACAAATAGTGCAGTCCCAGATCAAACGCCGCCTTTTTCTATATATGTGCTTTATTCCTTTGAAATTTGCATTTATTAATCTCATTTCCTTATTTTACTGAATACTTTAACAAACTTGGATTGCAGACGACAATTAAAGATTTTGCGCCGAAAGGGTTAATAAAAATAGCTCACATAATATAAAATTGTTACTCTGGTACCCAGCAATAAAGATACCGATATACAGTTTATAATTAAACTAATGAAGGCGTTTATGTATAAGTAAATCATTTGCTTTCAATAACGTTCTTTTGAATATAGCCTATACATTTTTTTATCTAAGTCACGTTTATGCAGTTTAAATCATTGACTGAAATAACACCTTTGAATGACGATTAACAATAATAATATAACAATCAATATTCCATAACCGAATTAAACCTAATGAATCTCTTCCGTCGTTTGATCGCAAACCGGTATTGACATGCGATAAAATATCCTACTTAATGATACAATATTTCTTCTCTACATCAGAATATTTATGCAGTTTGCTTTCAATGCGGGGTCGTGCTCTTAATGCTTAATTGACGAATTAGATTCGGCAGGAGGTTTTTCAATGCCTTTAATAGTACACAAACGGTGAGAGCATTCATTAAAACAGTGATTCTGTTTGTAGCAGGGAAAAGCAAGCAGCAAAGCAATTCAAAGTCTAATAGGACTGGCTTCTGTGTGCTGTATTCATTACAAGTCCTCTGATCTTTTACAATCTATTCAGGCTTTTTACGCATGCTTACCTTTCTCGTGCTATTAGAATTATGTTACCTGAAACGTTCATTACAAGACTTTTAAAACATACCCAGGTTGCTTAAGTATTTTAACCCTTCTCTTGCTGAATTTCAAAATACATTTCTCCTTCTTTACCCATGCCCTGTTGTATAATTATATATATATATCTTCACTGCGTACAAGTATTTCGCTGTGCAATCACTGCTATGGAGTGCACTGGTTGCACAATCAACTGGTAAATAGTGCAGATCCTGATGAGACAGCTCCTACAGGAGCTGTCTCATCTGGGTCTTCTCTATTTACAAGTAGGTATATTGACGTGAATATCAAGCGAAGGGTTAAGAAACCATTGGCCAAGGGAAAAAAAGCTTGGGTCCCGTTGAAGCGACGGCTTACACGGTGTGACATCTGGGCCCAATCTGTTTGTAAATGCTATTCGTGTCGTGCGTAGCATTGGAGATGTAACTATAAATGGCGAATGGTGCATCGAGTTGTAGTATGTCGTTGTTTCTTTCCTTAAGAACCACAGTCATGGTTTGACTTACAGTTGATTTGTTCAACGGATCCTGTACTCGTTCAACTTTTTCAGAAATAACTTCAACCGCTTACTTGGTAGAATAATTAACATTTAACACCTTATAACCTGTTTTGTAAACAGAGTAAACCTGGATCAGACGGTTCCCGCAGGAGCCGTCTGATCAGGATCTGCTCTGTTTGCCTATGGAATAACATAGATTCAATTCTACAGTTCTTGTCAAGATAAAAGCATCCTGTATTTAGATGCCATTACAAAAGGTCAGCTAATAAAAATCCACGATAACATTATTTCTTACATTAACCCCTTCCCTCATATTGACGACTTTTGACGACTCTGTAGAAGTCACTTTGTAAAACCATTGTGATAAATAGAGAATTTGCTCCTATAGGAGCAAATGCTCTATTTATCACAATGGTTTCAAACTACAAAATTCTAAAGTTTTCCTTTTCTCTAGTTAATGATCCTTTTCGGTAGATTTATTCAAAGAGGTTGTATCTAAAAATAGCCTATGAGGTAATGGGTTAATATTCACGATGTAAAGGGTTATCTTGACCAAATGAATTTCATATACATGTTCACTTATGTAAGCGTTGCATTCGGATTTCTGACAACAAAACATTTATCGTATTTGATATTTGCTCAGTAGACGTCATAACACATAAACAAACATTTCATGTTTCCTAGTCTTATTATACATGGATATATTGTTGTAATGATGGCATAACATCAGTGCAATGTAAATCCAGACAGGTCGCTACGATTTAAACACGGTATTTAATTGTCACGACATTTATGTTCGTTGCATCTGTAATGTGATATAGAAATAATTCCATTGTTTCTGCTACGGTGAAAAATGTCCATGTTTTTTTAGGCATTATACAAACAATCAACTAATTAATAGTATATATCTCTAACATGAATATTTATTAAGTAAATGGTTAACATGCGTCTCACTGGAAACATCATGAATTGTGTTTCTAAGACGTAACAAGCTTTATATAAGTAGTAGCATCATTCAGAAAAGGGCAAATGATACTTAAGTGATCTTGCTTTGTTGTTAACCCTTTCAACACAGAATTTCAGAATGGAATAATCCATTAGTAATTAACGACAAAGCTCACTCAGTATGAAAAGGGTTTAAACTTCATACATGATTTTGAAGGACAAACAGTGCAGATCCAGATCAGAGGGCTCCTCTAGGAGCCCTCTGATCTGTGTCTACATTGTTTGCAAATGACAGTGCGCGTGCGTCTTGCATTCAAAGAGTTTACGGAGAGACTATATAGTATCATTCCTCAGGTTAAAAGCATTCAATGAATTAAGTTGGCTTTTACTTTCATCATTTCTAAAGGTCATGAAATGGATTCCTTAAATCAAACGGACAAAACATGTTTGTTGAGTGGGTCGCTCATCAGCAAATTTAGTACATCAAGGATGTATTTTTATTAGTACATCAAGGAAATGTCTTTGTTTCAGTTTCATCCATAAACATTTATTTTCATTGTCATTACTGTTATTCTATTGTATGAATCGATGTAAATTGGAAATATCAATTCTATGTTTAATCACCATTTCTAAGGCAGAATGTCCAACGTTTCTTCGATCACTGTAATTGTCAGTATATGCTTACATTTCTATCGTGTAGAGGTGTTGTTTTTGTTTGTTTGTTTGTTTGTGTTGGGGTTTTAATAGTATTTCAGTCATATCGCGACTAATTACAGCTGGGCTCGAGGGGTACTTCTGGGATGGGAAACATGCAGAGAACAAAAGAGCACTCGAGTAGAATCACTGACCTACCACACGCCAGCTGAAAGACTTCCAGCTGGGCTTCGAACAAAACAGTGAGGGGTTGATGGGACATAGGCAACAAGCACATTTATTTTGTCACTTTGTTTATGATTATATACAACAATAAACAAGAAAAAAGCAATTGTCCGAAGTCCATATCGCCCAAAACTCTAAAACGCGTAACTCATGAAAACTGAGTTAGTGTCTTCAAACTATTATAATGTGTATTAGTCCAAAGGCCAACAGAGTAGTTAAGATCAGACGGCTCCTACAAGAACCGTCTGATCTATGTCTACTCTGTTTCCAAAGACGTTACAAGCAATACAAAAAGGATTACATTTAACCTTCTCTTGCTGAAATTTAAAATACATTTCTCCTTCTTTGCCCATGCCCTGTTGTATAATTACATATATCTTCACTGTGTACAAGTATTTCGCTGTGCAATCTCTGCTGTGGAGTGCACTGGTTGCACAATCAACTTGTAAATAGTGCAGACCCTGGTAAGACAGCTCCTGCAGGAGCTGTCTCATCTGGGTCTTCACTATTTACAGGTAGGTATATTGACGCAAAAAGCAAGCGAAGGGTTAAACTAGAATCACCAGTTCATTTTTCAAGACTTAAACAGTAAATCATTCTAACCCAGACGTTCAATTTAGAATAAATATAGGTCTTGGAGGCAGGTGACAGTTGGATGCAGGGTGAAAGTCATGCAGAAAGCTCATCTAGGAGCTTTCTGCATGACTTATATCCTGCAATAATCAGCCATCTGTCTAAAAGTATCTAGATTCCTCTCTACTAGAACTCCGGTTTAGAGTTTTTCTAGTGAATCTTCCTGTTACTGTAACTCTCGTCAATGTTTATATTTTCAGATGACAGATTCTTTGGTGGTGAGGATTTCGATGATTCGTTTTCACCTTAGCTAAGTTTTGAAGCGAGATACCACTTAAACCAATACTGTAGAGTGCCAACAAGAACTGGTCTACTTCTCATTTTGCTCAGAAAAATGTGCTGTTTCTTGGAAATATCAAATAAACGTGTTTTCTTTACTTTCAAGATTTTTTCAATATTGACAGTGTGCTTTGTTTTACATTTGCTATTACGGAAATAAACTAAACATTTTCCTGCGAAGCGCGACCTGGTTTCGCAAACAACTTGGATCCAGATGAGACGACGCCGAATAACTCGGTGTCACATCAGGATCCAAGCTGTTTGACACTCGGCCAATTCTTACTCAGTAGCTTGAATGAATTTGAAGAAAGTCAAAAATCTCACTGATCGGAGTTTAACCCTTAACTCCATAAATACGCATTTCTGCGCTTTTGCAAACAGAGTAGACCCAGAACAGACGGCTCCTGTAGGAGCCGTCTGATCAGGGTCTGCTCTGTTTGCTTATGATATAACATATATGATTCTACAGTTTCTGCCATGGCCAAACTTTCTGTGTCCATGTACTATGACAACAATGAATCTAATTAATATTAATCATGGCATAATGTCTTACATGAAAAGTCATGGAGAGAAGGGTTAAACTAATATTATTTTCACAACAGGGGAAGAGCTAGTATGAAGGTTATAGTTCAATGTAAATGGTTGAACAACAAATGGCGATACATGTATAAACCAGCCATACGCTGCACTAAGTCTCGCTAATGCGACCAAATAATTTATTAACCCTTTGCTTGCTATTCACGTCAATATACCTACCTGTAAATAGTGAAGACCCAGATGAGACAGCTCCTGCAGGAGCTGTCTCAACAGGGTCTGCACTATTTACAAGTTGATTGTGCAACCATTGCACTCCACAGCAGTGATTGCACAGCGAAATACTTGTACACAGTGAAGATATATGTAATTATACAACAGGGCATAGTAGGTAAAGAAGGAGAAATGTATTTTAAAATTCAGCAAGCGAAGGGTTAACATTGGAGTCTGTTAAAGCAGGTGGTTACTTAACGCATTCCCTCTATACTATTTTTAGACCCAATCTCTTTAAATAAATCTACCGAAAAGGAGCATTAACTGTAGAAAAGGAGTATTTTAGAATTATGCGGTTTTGAAACCATTGTGATAAATAGAACATTTACCCCTTTGGAGTAAATGCTCTAACTATCACAATGGTTTCAAAATGTGATTTACAGAGGCACCTAACTGCGTCACTAGGAGGGAATGTGTTAATACACGGCAACAGTAATTCAAACAGTTCCTTAAGGAGCTTTCTGCATAGCCTTGGTCCTGTATTAAACTACCGTCAGAATTTTACTTCTTTGAGCGGTGGTATTAGGGAGACTTAACCCTTCTCTTGCTGAATTTTAAAACACATTTCTCCTTCTTTACCCATGCCCTGTTGTATAATTACATATATATTCACTGTGTACAAGTATTTCGCTGTAATTTCAACTTGTAAATAGTG
The DNA here is from genome assembly GCA_963576725.1 of Azorinus chamasolen. NCBI lineage: Eukaryota > Metazoa > Mollusca > Bivalvia > Cardiida > Solecurtidae > Azorinus > Azorinus chamasolen. The sequence continues at coordinate 49,684,449 of OY755253.1, forward strand.
CAGACCCTGATGAGACAGTTCCTGCAGGAGCTGTCTCATCTGGGTATTCACTATTTACAGATAGGTATATTGACGTGAATAGCAAGCGAAGGGTTAACTGTATCTGTACAAATATAATGAAACAGTACTTAGAACCTGACAATAAGCGAAATTACATAGTCAATATATCACAGCTAGAGATAAAGGAGCGTACCTAAATACTAAAATCGTCATTTCTCCACCAAATCCCATACTGTGACCACTCATTAGAATCGCCTCTTCGAGATGATTCTAAGGAGTGGTCGCGGTATATGGGTTGGTGGTGAAATAAGATAGCTACTGTTGAAAATGTTTAATGTACGCATCTTATATGGACTTCTGAATATTATATATTTATTTCTTGTTAGAGACAACCCAGCAATCTCTCTTTCTCTCTTTCTCTCTTTCTCTATCTCTCTCTCTTTATCTTGAATTACAGCGAATGGCAAATAATGCAGAACTAGATTAACCCTTTCGCTGCCAAACTCTGTCGTCTGCTAACTTTGTCGTCTGCTACAAAGTTTCATCTTTTTTATTTTCTTCATTGTTGTTTCAAAAACATAGTAACAGTAACAAACAGTTTGGATCCTGATGAGACGCCGAGTTACTCGGCGTCTCATCTGGATCCAAACTGTTTGTATAGGTAATCACAGATCCAGCATTGGCAGCGAAAGGATTAAACTGTCACTGAAGGAGCAGTTTGATCAGCGTCTACACTATTTGCTATTGTATCGGTTTATCTAAACTTGTCACAATGTAGCCAAATTGACCTAATAAGGTACCCACTGAAAAAGGGATATTTGAGTGTCCGAATTACGAGACTGTATTTAGAAATAATCCTTTCATGCGATACACATACATTTACTGAACGGGTTGACTATGTTTGTCTCCATGGTGATGCGGCATAAACTATTTGATATATATTAAGCTTTAATTTTGATAGATTGACCTTATTGCGCGTTTTTTTTTCAAATAATGAAACAGATACGAGTAATACAGTTTATTCTTTGATTATAAAAGGCACAGAAGGGTCGAAATATCCTAATCAGAGCTTAATGTATACAGAATTTATCAATTCCCTTTATGGAATGTCTTTATTCAATAAAATATCTAAGTCATCATATATTCTGGACATGTCTCTTTTCTCTAGTAAATACTCCTTTTCGGTAGATTTATTCAAAAAGGCTGTGTCGACAAATGGCCTAGGAGGGAATGGTTAATTTTGAAAATAAAATAATCCAATATCTCAGATTCCAAACTGTTTGACACTCGGTCAAACAAATCTCAAAATCTTGATCGACCCGGAAGTAGTCAAACAGCCACAGGTTCAAATTTGAACAGTTATTGATATTTTAGGGATAACAGTTAGCACTATACATACAAACATATTGAGCATCTCTACTTAACCCATTACCTCATAGGCTATTTTTAGATCCAACCACCTTGAATAAATATACCGAAAAGGAGCATTAACTAGAGAATAGGAAAACTTTAGAATTTTGTAGTTTGAAACCATTGTGATAAATAGAGCATTTGCTCCTATAGGAGCAAATGCTCTATTTATCACAATGGTTTCAACAAGTGACTTTTGCAGAGGCGTCAAAATGCGTCAATATGAGGGAATGGGTTTAAGAAGATACGCAGGCATAATTTCAGTAGTAATATTACAAATGACTTGATCAATTAATAATATTAGTTACACGGTGTTTCGGAGGGGTGTACGGGTTTGTATGACGGTTTTGGATTCCGTATTTCCTGAGCGCGAAGCGCGAAGGAAATACGGAATCCAAAACCGTCATACAAACCCGTACACCCCGCCGAAACACCGTGTAACGAATTTATTTCCAGTCTTGGTCCATTGAAAGAAAGAAAAAATGCATAACCTTACACAGTTTTGTAGTTTTTAATCCCTAAAAACTTGTTTACATACAGCGCGTGCGATTTGGCACAGCTGTCAATAAAGCACCGACTGAAAAATTACGTCACTCAAACTCACGCGCGGATTCGCGGATTGGAAGAGATTCTCTGAAAATGCTGTACAAATGCATTTATAACACCATTTCAAAAAAGCATTATTAGTCATCATGAAAGATAAGAGAAACCTGAAGATTTTTTGTATTCTAACTGATTAATATTAATCATCGGTGGGGTTTCCCTTATCTTCCACGACAACTATATATAGTACTGGTATTACGACACACATAACATTGGAATTTTGACGTCATAAACTTCAATTCATGAATTATTTGGGTCATTTTAGGAGGGATTTTCAGTGATATAAGGAAAAACTTTATAACGGTGAATTCAAACGTTTGTAAAAAGTGAACGGAATTATAACAATCATGTGTGAACGAAGGAACACAGATTGTCAACAGTTATTCTAAGTACTGCAGTTTATGTCAGCGACTACATGCCAGGATCTGTCTGTTTTGACTGATTGATGACGATTTGAACTGACCCAATTTTGCAACCGCTGAACATTGTTATTGGTGCATTTTTTGGGATGAGAGTTTTATTTGCAAAATTTACTGCTGGCGCCGAGATATTAAATGGAAAAGTAGTAAAGTCAAGCAGGCAAAGCCACATGCAAGACGCAACCACCACCAAAACACCGATAGACAGCATGACACACAACCACACACCCAAACGCACACGCACACACACACACACACGAAATGAACACAGAAAACACCAAAAGACACACAAGAACCAGGGACAAACGTTCCACAACATGAACAAACCACAAGCACAAAGACGCAATGCAAACAAAAGGAAGGGTGACAAAGAGAGTACCGCCTTGGCACGGTCAGCAGCAAAAACACCACTGGGGGTTTAAACCGGTTTACGGACGTCCTAACCTCACACTTCTCTCAAAGTCACCCTAGCTTTACAAATATTGTAAATAAAGGTATCCCCGCTGGACTTACCCACAACATAGACGACGGTGAACACAGGACAACATGTAAAACATAGCATAATAACTGTGACAATCCGTCAAATATGTACTCAATGACTTTGCTGAAGTCAGAGCACCTGCAGGTAAGCCGTTAAGGGCACGACAGGGAAAAAATAATACATGAGTCTGGTAAGCTCCTCCTGTATCCAAGTTGTTATCATCTGGGAAGAATTCCGTGAATAATTCGTTTATATCGACGCCGTTCAAACATGATTCTGCCTGGTTGTCTGATCTAACTTTATGTAGTTCAAGATTTTGGCTGGTGGAGGGATTGTCACAGATTGCTGGAAACACTGTTGAAGATGGCAAGGCGGAAATGGAAGCCGAGGGGACACCTCCGCGTACAGCACTGGTAATGGCTTGACCTATCTGGACTTTCTCCTGGTCAGACACCCTGTTTAATCTAGTTTCATTTCTTATTTTAAACCAGTGCCAATTACGATGATACTTTGCACCGTTGTTTACTTCCGCCATTTTGTTTCCCGTAGTTACGACAGGTGGGATAATTGGGGAAACAAAAGAAGCAGTATACGAACATATGACTAATATAAAAGTTGTTTTTATACATATGTGTGGATGCTAGACAGTTTTTATGAATTAATTCCGTTTATTTCAAAGGAAATAACCGCCTTATAAACTCAGAAATTGAGTTTGTTTACGCGAATCGATGATGAAACAAAACCGATCAGTCACGTGACATACTTGATTCCGTACACCTTGGATCAAACGGGGTGTACGGTTTCTTACACCCCGTTCACGTGGAGGGTCTCAGCCAATCACATTCCCAGAATTTATGATGACTGGAAATAAACAAATGAATCAATCACATCATTTGAACAACTGATAAACCAATGAATCAATCTGTTGAATCATTGATAATCCAATGAATCAATCACATCATTTGAACAACTGATAAGCCAATGAATCAATCTCTTGAACAATTGATCATCCAATGAATCAATCACATAATTTGAACAACTGATAAACCAATGAATCAATCTCTTGAACAATTGACAAACCGATGAATCAATCACTTGAGCAACTGATAATCCAATGAATCAATCACTTAATCAATTGATAAACGAATGAATCAATCACTTGATCAATTGATAAACCAATGAATCAATCACTTGATCAATTGATAAACCAATGAATCAATCACTTGAGCAACTGATACACCAATGAACCAATCACTTGAACAACTGATAAACCAATGAATCAATCAATTGATCAACTGATACACCAATGAATCAATCACTTTAGCATTACTTTTGATCTCCATTCAGCTACTATCCCCCTTACATACCAATAATTAGACCTCGTTTTCTTGATCGGTTAAGACAGGTTCTACTGTATTCTGTTTACATCGTCTGCTAAGCGGGGTTCGGCTCCAGATGAGGTGTCTCATCCGGCGCCATATTTCCAATTGTCGTCTGCCATCCAATTTTGTTAAACCATTCGGTTAAATAAAGAACTAAGATAGATAAATGCAAATTTCAAAGCAATAAAGCACATATATCGAACTACAGCGTGATATACTTACGCGGCGTCTGATCTGGGGCTGCACTATTTGTCATAGCGCCTTTTTGTGATATTGGCGGTAAAAGGGTTAAGATGCAAGCTGTCAGTCACTCAGTCGATAGTTTCTAAAACGTTTGAACTACAAAAAGTATGCCAAATTGTAATGGACCAGAGTTAGTTTAATCATGATTTATTGTAAAATGTCAACAATACGCATATATACAACAACAAGATATAAGTTCAGCATGTAAACATTACATAATGCATATGTGACAATACAAAAGGGATGGTGTAACAACCTTACCAGCATTAGAAATCGGCCCGTCCCTTGATGACATGCCGATGTTATTTTAACCCTTTATTCCATGAATAGTCATGTAAGAAATGATAACATCATGGATATCAATTAGATTAATTGTCATAACAGCACATAGACATAGCATCATGGCAGAAACCGTAGAATATGCATGTATATATTACATGTATACCATAAGCTCCTACAGAAGCAATCTGATCTGGTTCTACTCTGTTAGCAAATGTGTTGAAAGACATATTAGGGTTGTTATATGTTCTGGTCCTTCAGGATTATCAGTATTAATACCGTTTAAGCCGGTGCTAGGGGGTGAGTAGTGTTGCACTTTCTCATGAACAGACTCAATAAAACAGAGTCTGCAATTTTCACTTTTCACATTGGTACTTTTGCTTTCGGAGGATCTCTTACATACAGAATTTAAACCATTTGGTGGAATTGTGTTATTAATAGTAGTTAAAAGACAAAAGATACCGATTATGCTAATAGTGACTACATCCTTGGTACCCTACACCCATCGCTTCCCTAATCCCAAGCGTCCAAATCAGACCCACCATCAGAGTTTCTGCAAACGTCTAAGTAATGATAAACAGTAATAATTAACACAGATCATATGGTTTGATGGGGGATGAGGAATTTAGTATTTGAGTACGCATCTTTTTATCTGATGCTGTTTTCTGTGATTATATTTGGAAATGCGATGATTGCTTCGAGTCAATCGCAGTTCATGTAAATTTCGTCCAATACATATATATATAATTTATATTTACGTATCAAGCGGCATGCGTACTGCGATGATCCCCGACCGCCGTATGGCGTCCGTGCGACCGTCATAGTATTTTTTTTAAATGTTCACTGCTGCCGCAAGGAAGTCGCACGGCACCAGACACGGACACCTTGTGTCTCAGTCACATTTGCAACGGCGGCAGTTGCGATTAAAACTCCTCGCTAAAAAATATACGGCCTTTAAAAATTATGGATACGCCGTACGGCGACAGTGGGGGCGCCGCAGACTTTCTTCGTCCGCAGCAGAAATCTCTCGATGTCAGTGGTCTACGGTCTTTTTTGCGTAATGGGCTCCGAGTCAAAATAAGTGCTAATTGATTTTCTTTTATCAAACGTGACATGTGCAGAACAACAATACACAGTGGGACTAAAGTCTGATTTTTATTGCTCTGATAATCCGCCAGTTTGTCTCTGTGTTATCATAATTAGCTCGAAATTTCTATGTGCTTTTCGATGAAGCTACAAAAACATTAAAAACCCTTAAAGTGCGGGACACGTGTCGCTAATGTCCTTTGCAAACAGTGTAGACTCAGATGAGAGGGCTTCTCTAGGAGTCTGCACTGTTTGTCATGTTACACTTTCCTTTAGAACAATCCACTTATTTTATATATTCGCTATAAGCTCGACCTGTTTGAAATTTGGAATAGTCGATTTGAAACTTTAGTGTTGTAAAGGTTAAAACCTTTAGAGTATGCCTGGTCCTACTGGAACAAACTAACGGCATTAAACTCTAAAACAATATGATATAGAGACCAATGTTAACCCTTCGCTTGCTATTCACGTCAATATACGTGCCTGTAAATAGTGAAGACCCAGATGAGACAGCTCCTGCAGGAGCTGTCTCATCAGGGCCTGTACTATTTACAAGTTGATTGTGCAACCAGTGCACTCCGCAGCAGTAATTGCGCAGCGATATACTTGTACACAGTGAAGATATATGTAATTATACAACAGGGCATGGATAAAGAAGGAGAAATGTATTTTAAAATTCAGCAAGCGAAAGGTTAACATAAGTGTCTATAACTTGAACAGTCCAATAGAACCCCTCTAATGCGACCACTTAATAGATAAACATTGCTGCTTTATAAGCAGGCGGTAGCTTAATGCAGGACAAAAGTAATACAGAAAGCTTCTCTAGGAGCTTTCTGCATTACGTTTGCCCTGCATTAAGCTACAACCTATATCTACCACCCAGAAATATATCTCTTTTAGGTGGTCGTATTAGTAGGGTTTTAAAGTACTGCCTTATTTACCGATAAAATTTGAACAGACAAAGTTAAATATAGGCTAACAGTGCAGACCACGATCAACCTTCTCCACCATGGTCTACATTGTTTGCAATCACTTCAGTCTAATTTAAAGATGCATGCTGCGCAAATTTCCGTAAATTTTGTGTTTCAAAACTCACTTCAGAATCTGAATCTATGTACCTTAACACTTACTTAACACTAACAGCACGGTAGGTAACGGGCTCTATCATTCACAATGATTTCAAACTACAAAATTCTTAAATATTCCTTTTCTCTAGTTAATGCTCCTTTTCGGTAGATTTATTCAAAGAGGTTGTATCTAAAATAGCCTATAAGGTAATGGGTTAATACGAAACTGCGCATAATAAATCTTTAAAGTTATCACAGTGTTACCAAATTGACTTATTCAGCTCTAGAAACCCCTGGAGATGGGGGTTTGGGAAGAGAGGGTCTGGGGGTAAATTGGATGTCCGAGATGCGTACTAATCTACTAAATATCTTATCTCTCAACCAAACCCTAACCAGCTGTAACTTATTAGCATCGCGTCGGAAAGATATGAGGACTACAGATAAGATGCGCACTGATCTATCAAAATCTCTTATTTCTAAGCCAAACCCTATCTTGCTGTAACTTATTAGAATCACCTCATAGCATTTCTGGGAAATTATAAGAAGATCTATTTAATCAGATTTTTTTCTAAATACGCTACGTTTCTACAACCATGCTGAATTATCGGCATTAACCCTTTCACTGCCAATGTCGCATAAATGCGCCATGACAAATAGTGCAGAACTTTTCAAGGCGGCGTCTGATCAGGGATTTCACTTTTTGTCTCAAACTCTATTTCTATATCTGTGCTTTATTCCTTTAAAATTTGCATTTATTCATCTTATTTCCTTATTGTACCGAATAATTTAACAAAATTAGATTACAGACGACAATTAGAAATTTGGCGCCGAAAGGGTTAACTGTTTTTAGCCAAACCGATAAGTATATAGAAATCTCTATTAGATGCATACAACTTTACGCTTAGATTCATTTTTCTTGGATAAATGGAGTAAAGAAACCAGTTAGTAAATCTAAAATCCGTCGAAATTCTGAGAATTATTTGCTATACTATATCATGTCAGATGACTTAGTTTCATTAGAAATGTCATCCGGGTTCCCTGGTGTCATCCGATACAATTAGACACGTGATTATTTCCTCCATTGTCAGGTAAATCTTCTAAATAATTCATTAATCCTTATTGTACTAAAAGCGACTAGACTCGCATTTGTAAACAGCTTGGATCCTGATGAGACGGCGAGTAACTCGGCGTCTCATCAGGATCCACGCTGTTTGAAACTCGGTCAAACAGTTCTCAAAAGCTTGATCGGAAGTAGTCAAATTTGCACCAGGTCCATTATTTTCTTCATATCACAGTAAGGGTTAACATCAAGCTATGGTATCACTCCGAACATTTTTGACATCAAATTTTATTTAAGTACTTGTTGTCTAGACTAGTCTTGGTGCTATCGTCCGTATAAGTGTACACTCAGCGACTCTTCTAAGTGTACCAGTATTCGTTTTTTAATATCTGATACAGTGCTCCCTCTCTACAACGACACCCTTTGGGATACTAATATTGTATGTGTTGTTCAGAGGGAGTTGTTACAGGGAGGGAAAATCAAACATAGTTAGCTTGTTTGCAGATCCCCAGATAAGGTGTATTTCGAGAACTAAAACCGTTATGCCTCAGTCAAACCCTATGTTGTGACCACTCTTTAGAATCGTCACAAAGTGACGATTCTAAAGAGTGGTCACAACATAGGGTTTGATTGAGGTATAAAGAAAATACGATGGACAAAGGTTGTTTCTGGAGCCTTGTTGTTTCGGAAACAGTGACATGCATTGTTGTAAGGAGGGAATCGTTATTGAGAGGACCGTTGTAGGGAGGGAGCACTGTATCGTATTAACTTTAGGAGTTGTACTCGGGAGACAATATATTACAGTGATCCAAATTTTATTGAATAACAATAAAATGCTAACAAGAAAATGGGGCGTCAAACATACCATGTAAATCACAAATAAAACAGAATTTCATTGCAAATAAGAAATGTTAAACACCATATTGCGATATTAACTAATATCTCGTGTGACCCCAATTTGCTCTTATGACGGCCTGGCAACGTGATCTCATGGAAAGGACGTAGTTGCGGAACCAGATTGTGCGGAATATTGCGCCATTCTGTTGTGATTCTCCGTCTTAGTTCCTTCAGGGTATGTGGTTGTGGACCGTTCCTTCTAACACGGCGGTGCAGATCTGCCCAAACATTTTCTATGATATTAACCCTTCGCTTGCTATTTACGTCAATATACCTGCCTGTAAATAGTGAAGACCCAGATGAGACAGCTCCTGCAGGAGCTGTCTCATCAGGGTCTGCACTATTTACAAATTGATTGTGCAACCAGTACACTCCACAGCATTGATTGCACAGAGAAATAATTGTAGACAGTGAAGATATATGTAATTATACAACAGGGCATGGGTAAAGAAGGAGAAATGTATTTTAAAATTCAGCAAGCGAAGGGTTAAGGTCCGGAGATTTTACCGGCCATGGGAGATACTGTATCATTTTAAAATTGTATGGTCGTCCTGGCTGTATGGCAAGGTGTTCCGTCCTGGGCAAGTCTAAGTCCTCTATTTTCCCTTACCAGTAATAGTTAATAGTAATATCGAATATCGATTTTTATAGTGAATTCAACGTTTATGGTACTTTACAGTAAACCGACATTAAGGAAAATTAACACAACTTTAGAAGTCAATATAATTTTTCCTACGTGCTCTATTGAATTAGTACTTTACGCATACAGTAAAACCTCTCTATAACGGCCACTAAATTGTGTTAATTAGTTGGTATTTTGGGCAGGCGGTTGCTTAAAGTAAGGTGAAAGTAAAACAGAACGCGTTCTGTTTTACTTTCACCTTGCTTTAAGCAACCATCTGCATTTAACATAAACATAGACATGATAGTTTATTCGTAACTTATACATATAGTACCTCGTTACATATTCCATCATTTATACAACATATTCAACAGGTTATACAACACATTCAACTTGATGTATTTAGTGGCCATTATAGAGAGGTTTTACTGTAGATTCATTAATGTGTTAAGATTGTTTTTAAAGAAATGATAACTCTCTACGTAATCTTTGTTTTGTGGAAAATCTTAAGCCGTACGGACGGTTAAAATTATTCTTTTTAATAAATAGGGGACCTTTATTTGCAAAACAAATAAATCATTCTATAAAGCAAGAATTGATTACTGTTGAATTATTTGTTAATGTTACAAACAAAACACGTACCTCGCGATAAGAAACACCGGCTTGAATTAAGCCCAGAGCTACAGCCCTTTCGTTGCTTCTTCTGTTTTTGATATAGCCGTGTGATTTTCCCGTACTGTCAGCTACGTGCGATTTTGTTTTCGGTCACAGTTCGATTTGCACGAGCATTTTTAGGTTTTAATTGAATTACGCAGTGGAGCGTAGCATTGGCTTATTATAAATATTAAATAGCCTGTTATATTGACATACAAATGTAGTAGTATGTGAAGTGTGTGCAAAATGTATTTGAAAAATATAAAGGAATAAATTAATAAATGGTATTTTCATACATGTACACTTATAAGTGTCGCTGAGTGTATATGTATTCTATAGCATAAACCAGCTACCAGCTATTGCCCCTGTACCCATTCCTTTCTACAGCAGTCATATAACGTATTGAAACTGACATGTTAGATATAAGAAACAAGATACAAGAAACTTTATTTATAGTCGGGTGTTTTCACAACATATTTAACATTAGCTAAAAGCTGTTTACCGACATGATAACATAAGTTTCTTAACAATAAAATTTACTAACAGCCTGTAAAAAATACATTATCAAGTTTGAAATAGTAAAATTCTACAAAATGCATTATTAAATACATCACATATTTGCTTGATATCACATATGAGATAGCATGTTCTAGCTGCTGCAAAACCATAACACAAATAAAGAGTAAGTAGTGAACAGGGGGTCATATGCAGACAACATAGATCCAGATCAGATACCAAGTAATTTGATGCCCCATTTGGGTGAGTGGTTGTCTGCACTTGATTATTTTGGGTTTTTTTGGGTCCTGATGTGAGGCCAAATGTCATGGTTCCCAATCATGAGCCAATCTTCCGACTACATAATGTGCATCTAACATCTATCACAGATGAAATATCACGTTTTGTTTTTGATAAACATAGAAAAACAGAACTTTATGTACAAGTGTACAAGTGGGTGGAGGAAGGTTATATCATCCTATCATAATATGAGGGGTTCTTATCAATATGTCCTGTTAGTTTCAAACGGGTCCGAGTCATATTTGATGTTCGGTTATTCTGCATCTAATGTGGCTCTGAACCGTTTGTTAATAGTTATTAAATGATCAAGATAGGATGATTATCCCCCACTGCTGTTTTATTATATAGTATGCCAGATTACAGTCTTCCATTTAGCTTCTTTTTGCGAAAACGAAAACAAGGCAGCTTAAAAGACTGAAAGAGAGAGAATGGTTATTCATTTGAATTTCCATAGTTAATATGCGTTTCTATGAAAACGAAATGAAACACTTATACATGGAGATAAGAAATAAATAAACATGCTGGCACGTCTTTGCATACTTATAATACAGCATGCAGTGCATATCACATCAACCTGTATACATGTAAATGCATGCATAATAAAGAACAATAATAAAAAGTAAAATGGGGTCATGTGCAGACAGCATAAATCCAGATCAGGTATCTAGTAAAGTGGTGCACAATTTGGATATATGACTGTCTGCGCATGCTAATTGATTTGATCTGGGTTCATAGATCCTGACAAGGGGCCAGGCGTTCTGGCCCCCTATCAGGTGCCAATCTGCAGATTACCTGTTACTAAAACTAAAACCTGTATGAAAGTTGCTGATCGTGACTTAAGCCTAAAACTGCCTTAAAAAGAGTATAACTAAGAGTCTGACAGCCAAAAGAAGGCACAAAAGTGCGACAGATAAATTAGAAGTAAAACCATTTATCCACCCAAATCAGATTTGGGAAGAACTGATCAGCAACTTCCTCACAGTGGATTAACATCTAGGAATAAGCACATCAAAAGAATCATAAAAACTTCAATTAAACATAAAGGAAAGCAAGAAACATAAAGCAAAGCAACAAACATGTAATTTACAAGTTACAACACAAAAGCATAGTTAGCATGTTTGAATGTTTAACCCATCTCTCCATAATCACATCTTTTAACTCCTCCAAAGACTGAGTGGATTCAGATCAGACATTCAATTTGGTAATTATTCGATCAGGGACTACTCTTTTCTGCATCCAGAAAGTGATTAATGCATTATTTGTTCTTACAGTAATTTAGTTAAGAATGGAATTATGTAAAAAAATAAAATAACAACAGGGCTCTTAAGGGCTCATGGAGTAGATGGTTTAAACATAATAATGCTCATATAGCAGGCAACTAAAAGATAATAATGTTATAACATAGCAACTAAATAAAAGTTCATGCATAGCAAAAGGCTGGTTGTGGACACAGAGAGGTAAAACTCATGAACACATAGCACACTTACTGACATGTTGCTTACTGACATGTTGCTTACGAACATGTTGCTTACTGACATGTTGCTTGCTTAATGACATGTTGCTTACTGGCATGTTGCTTACGAATATGTTGCTTACTGAAATGTTACTTACTGACATGTTGCTTACTGACATGTTGCTTACGGATATGTTGCTTACTGACATGTTGCTTACAGACATGTTGCTTACGGACATGTTGCTTACTGACATGTTGCTACCGGACATGGTGCTTACTGACATGTTGCTTGCTTTCTGGCATGTTGCTTACTGGCATGTTGCTTACGGATATGTTGCTTACTGACATGTTGCTTACTGACATGTTGCTTACGGATATGTTGCTTACTAACATGTTGCTTAAGGATATGTTGCTCACTGACATGTTGCTTACGGACATGTTGCTTACGGACATGTTGCTTACTGACATGTTGCTTGCTTACTGACATGTTGCTTACGGACATGTTGCTTACGGAATTAACGTAGCAATGCTATTGCAGAACACAGAGATCATTGATGAAATATAGAGTGATCCAATAAGTAAATACATGAGCCGTACCATGACAAAAACAGCCTTAGTGACATTCAAAGTGTAGATCCAGATGTCCTGACGAGTTGTCTGATCTGGGTCTACACTGTTTGAAACACACACCAGTATCTGCAGTATTTATATATGCAGTATATCAAACAATATCACTAATTATCAGTTGATGTGTAGATGACAAAGAGTTTAATATTGTAAATTCGGCGTCTCATCAGGATTCAAACTATTTGTTACTGCTTATTTGAAACAAAAATTAAGAAAACTAAAGAAAAATAATTTTAGCAGACGACAGTGTTTGCAGACGACAACATTTAGCAGCGAAAGAGTTAAAGGAAACGTTCACCCTGAAACTTTATGCAGGCGATAATATTTACCGACACAATTATTTTGGCGCCAAAAGGGTATTGCTGCCAATGTCGCATCAATGATTACTTTTGCAAACAGTTTGGATCCAGATGAGACGTCGAGTAACTCGGAATCTCATCAGGATCCAAACTATTTGTTACTGTGGTAATGTTTCAGAAGGAAAATGAGAGAAAATTAAACGAAGGAAAATTAAAGCAGGCGACAAATTGTGTAGACGTCAATAGTTTGCGAAGAAAGAATCAAAGTAACAGTTCCTATGATAAACACATATTTTCAATAACATCGTAAAAGATGGAACTCGATATGTTCAATTATGTCGATCTGAACCTATAACGAAAAATGCTTATTTTGCCCCTTACACAATGAATCGCTTTCGTCGATACTTATAATGTGTAAAAATACTGTCGAACAGTTATGAAACTAGATCGCGACTCGAATAAACAGCAATGCATAAGCGAATCTTCGACATCGAACTAGCTTCGTCTTCTCCAGCGTTATTGTGATATTCTTCTTTTCAGTATACAAACAAATGATTTATATAATTTTTAAGCATTCTTAAAACGCTTTGCGAGTATAGACTATCACTTTAAAGGTAGTAGTAGTACTTTATAATCCTCCATATACGAAGAGCGTAACATATGCAGCTGAACTTCGATATTTCAAACTTTAAAGGACCATGTAAATTATTTCGATATAACAGAGGTTCGAGTTATCCGATTTCTAATCTGAAACGATTTCTCAAGTTCACAGCTTATTGCAGGTCTAAAGTAATGTTGACAGCTCCTGCAGGAGCTTTCAGCATTACTTTCGACCTGTATTAAGCTGTTACGTGTGTTTCTACATATGCGCAGTGATACATTTTAGAGCAAATTTATATTGTAAATTTTTGAAGGACCAAACTTTTTACTTCCCGTTATCCCGAAGTTCGAGATATCCGAGTTCGAGACATCGAAGTTCTACTGTATACATACACATTAATACACACAGGTGTCCATGAAAAAGCATTAATGTATACAGGTTAACAAGGAACTGTTGTTAAAACATTGTGATTCTTCTAAACGTTTAAACCCTCTATCTGATTAATATTCATGTCATAAATAATAGTTGTTTAAATATTATCAGGTAAAAGTACAAATATGAGTCACGCAGGAAACACCAAATACAGAACAAACAGCCGCCCGAACAGCAACACAAGCAAAAACACAGCAAATGTACATAACTACCAAAAACAGAAAGAGACACACAAAGACAAAACAAACAAACAATAGGGGGAAGATGGAAGTACCGTCTTGGAACGGTCAGTGACAAATCCACTGGGGTTTAAACCGGTTTAGGGACGCCCAACCTCACACTTATTCCATCCCCACCTAAAAGACAAAAGTGTAAATAAACACATCTCCACTCCGACTAATCTACAACAACCGCGATGGCAAATACAGTGGTAAAGTGCATGTAAAACGAAAACATTTCGGTGAACAAACTGTATCAACCTATCGCTAGTGTTTTTACATTTGCATATCAAACGTGCAAATACATCTATATAATTCTATCAACAGCCATACCAAACCATGATCAGATAACTCCTATACGAGTCCTTAGATCTTGGTGTGCTCTGTTTACAGTGTCATTAAGAGGCGTCACTTTGACGAATAGAGTTAAAGCAATATTTATCTAATGAACTCGAATGAGACCCCGTCAACTTTTTCCTACGAAGCGAAATTAGGAAAAGGGAGATAGGTAAACGAGTTATAATAACCAAAACAATTAACCCTTTCACCGCCAATGTCGCATAAATGCATCACGACAAATAGTGAAGTCCCTGATCAGACGCCGCCTTTTCAAGGCGGCGTCTGATCAGGGACTTCACTTTTTGTCTGAAACTCTATTTCTAAATCTGTTCTTTATTCCTTTGAAATTTGCATTTATGTACATGTATCTCATTTCCTTTTTTTACCAAATGATTTAACAAAAGTGGTTTGCAGACGACAATTAGAAATTTGGCGCCGAAAGGGTTAAATCTTACCCTCACCCGCCCACTGCCTATACAATAAATGACCCGGTTCGCTGGCAAGCCAAAAGGAACTTATGTTAGCTTAACAGGAATCCCTGGCAAATAGTGAATGACATTCTCCATAATAAAATCAGTTCTTAATATAATAATATATTACTCCGTTGGGGGTTGGCACCCTTTATTTCTTTAGCTGTTAAATGTAACAAATATCTCATAACTGTTGTACGATAATGTATTTAAAATAGACCCTTATCGGATTATACATAACTAAGGTGAATATGTTTTATCGTGATCGTGACGTATTGACGCTCTGCCTTCTATGAAAAAGATGCCTGCTGAAGATCCGATCTTTACCAATTTTCACCTGCTTGTGATTCGTTCAAGTTTCTCAGAAACAAATGAGGGAGTTTCTAACAGCTTATATCCAAATGAGACGCCGCGTTATTGTGCGTTTCATCCGGATCCAAGCTGTTTGAAAATGGCAGCTTGTTCGCAATCAGTAGGCAAACTTTTAATCTCTTTAAGCACTTTTGCCTACATTAACCCTTTCCCTGTTCTATTTTTATCACAAATTCCAATACCTACTGAATATTTATGTACAAAATACTTATAATAAAATATGGAAGATGGAACATTGAAGCCATTTTAGAAACTAAAGAAATAGATATCAAAGTCCATTAGCAAACAGAGAAGACCCTGATGAGATGGCTTCTCTAGCAGTTGTCTTATCTGGGTCTACTCTGTTTGCAAATGCGTCAAAATACGTTTGTATGAGGGAGAGGGTTAAGTAACTTTTAAGTAGAAAGCGTTTATTTCATATAAGCACTTATTGAGGTACATTAGAGTGACAGTTTACTACCATTTAACAACAATGTGTTGATATTACGATTTAATCAGTATCATAAAGATGGGTATGTGATGTTATTATTATTATTATTATTATTATTATTATACCACATTTATATAGCGCTCTTTTCAAACAGGATATGTGCGTTCAAAAGTGCTTTGATGAAATCACAATCGGAACGAACCGCATGATTATCTATCCAGACAATGAAAGATATACAATAGATATACAACATAAATGAAATCACTAGCCGGAGGGAACTACATGACTCGCTCTTTGGCATTGGGCGGCCAAATGAACAAACCCAAATACCACTCGAGCCATTATATACACAGAACAGAGAAAATATAAGTACGGAATCTGGTGCATACAGTACCGCAAGTGAATGAACACCCTACAGTGACCATAGGAGTTCCGTGCAAACAATGGCAATATCTTAAAACGATACAGTCTTCCGACGTCACAATCCAAAGTTGGTCGGAAAGACCACTCACAACCAGAGACCTGGGATCAGGGTCCTACTGTAACATAAAACCATGTTGCTCTCAATAGTCCAGAATAGGGAATGAAATTCTCCCTCACCAACATGAGACATGTTACTCTCACGAATTGCAAGCACCAACCCTCGATTGGATTGAATCGGGTACAATTATCACAAAAATAATCAGAGTGCCGTCATCCGCGACTTGTACTGAAGACGTGGCTTAGATATACAGTATATATGGAATCACTAACCGGGAGGAACCGCATGATTGTCTATCTGGTCCATGAAAGATATGCAACATATCGTTTCCTAAACTGTCCTAGTAATAAATGTTGAAAAATGCGTTTTCAGACACTTTTTTGAAACATGCCAGTCACCCTGTCTCTCTAATGCCTGACGGTAGAGTATTCCAAAGTTTTGGAGCTGCATGCAAGAAACGTCTCTCACCGTATTTTACCATACGACTTTTTGGCACAACCAACGACACTGATCTACTTGCCGACCTTAACTCTATGCGCGGCATGTGCCCGCCAAGCATGTCGACAATGTACTTGGGAGATTTATTGTGCATGGCTTTATACATAAGAGTCAGAATTTTGAATTCAATCCGATGCTGAACCGGAAGCAAGTGAAGTTCCTTCAAAACCGGCATGATATGATTATATCGAGGAGTCCTGGTTATGATGCGGACTGCTGTGTTTGGCTCTCTTTGAAATTTCCGCAGTGAGTTGTTTGAAATGCCATGCAGCAGTGAATTGCAGAAGTCTATTTTTGATGTAACAATAGAGTCTACCAAAGTCTTGGTAGCATCAGATGAGAGGTACTTTCTTATATGGCCTATTTGCCGGGGCTATGCATAACTAGACCTATACACGGAATTGAAATGTGATGTCATATCCATTTGTAAATCGAGCCATGCATCGATCTTTTTTTAGTCTTTACACACAAAGATGGTCTGATTTTAGAGGGCCCTATTTGCACATTAACCTCTGCAGGTACTATTGTGTGTTTTGTATGTTTGTCAGTATTGAGCTTCAGCATGTTCTGATGCATCCAAGAGATTACTTCTTTGAGACAGTCCTCAACTTGCGATAAAGCTTCTTGTTGACAAGATATGCCCTTGGGCTTAAAGGACAGGTATAACTGTGAGTCATCGGCATAGAAATGGTGATTAAGCCCATGGTTTCTGCAGATTGAGCCGACAGGTTTTGTGTACATGATGTACATGTAGTGTTTTGGTCCTAGGACGGAACCCCGTGGCACGCTATATTCCATTTTAACTGGGGTGGACAGTTCTCCATCTACTGAGACTATTTGATAGCGGTCATTCAGATAGGAGGTTATCCATTCAAGAGGTTTTCCAATAATTCTGAAATCTGTTCCCAGGCGTTTTAGCAGAGTATCATGATCGATAGTGTCAAATGCAGCCGATAAGTCAAGCATGACCAGAATTGTAAATTCGTTTTTTATCTAGGGATTGTCGTTTTGAACTTTCAAGAGAGCAGTCTCTGTTGAATTATGTTTTCGGTATGCCGACTGATGGTGCCGACTGATGCAGTTCGTCTGAGGTCAAGTGGGACTCAATGCGTTTGTCGACGACTTTTTCTAACACTTTGGAGACAAATGGCAAATTCGATACAGGCCTATAATTATGTCTCCCCCATTTGTAATGGGGAGACATATTGTTTTTGGTCGAGTTGTCCGTCTGTCTGTCATATTCGTGTCCGCTCCATATCTCCCACAAATATGGAAGGATTTCAAAATGCTTTGGCACAAATGTTCACCTCAACAAGACGATGTGCAGAGCGTTTGATTCAGGCACATAGGTCAAAGGTCAAGGTCACACTTCAAGGTCAAATGTTTTAGACAGACCCTTCGTGTCAGCTCCATGTCTCTAAACCCTTGGAAGGGTTTAAAAATGCTGTGGCACAAATGTTCTCCATCACAAGGCGATGTGCAGACAGCAGGATTCAGGCACAAATTTCAAAGGTCAATGTCACAATTCAAAGTCATTGTCACAATACAAGGTCAATTGTTCACACTTTCTTGTCCGGACGATAACTCCTACATGGCTAATGCCATTTGATTGAAACTTCATACATTGACAGAGAATGATGAAAGTGTCATTTATAAGGTCCATAACGCTGGCTTCAATACTTTTGGAGTCATGGCCCTTTGTTACATTTTTTGTCCGATCAATAACTCCTGCTCTACTGATGATATTTGAATGACATTTCATGTATAGAAAGAGTATGATGAAAGGAAAACTGTAGAATCATATCTCTATTATAGCAAAAGTAAAACATAGCAGACGGCTCCTATAGGAGCGGTCTGATATGGGACTACTCTGTTTGCAAAGACGTAGAAAGGCGTATTTATGGAGCAAATGCCCAAGCTCTAATCTGACCATATGCAGAACACTGTCTGAGACACACAGGCAATGAGTTTCACAGCCTAACTGCTGAGAAACGGGATTTTTGCCATACTAGCTCTCAGCTATCGGTTGAGAAATCTTAAACTGTCCTACAGTTTTTCAGTCTGCTTGGTATTCGCTTCTCCCTTAAAGTGCCACGTTTGAGGACAGTAATTTAGATTTGCCATGACAATGGAAACAATTTGGTAAGCTAACCAAGCCGGATAAAAGTATCATTCTTTCATTGCAAACAGTGTTGACCCAGATCAGAGAACTCCTAGAGGGCCCCTCTGTTCAGGGTCAACACTATTTGCTGAACACATTGATGTCATTGGTATATTACCACTACGCTTTGTTTGCAATGCCCCCTGCCAACCCCTCAATATGACCAATGGGTGGGTTCCAAAATCTAATCTGGACGAGTACACTGTAGTAAATATTGGACTTTACTCTTTCGCTGCCAATGTCGCATCTACGATTACCTATGCAAACAGTTTGGATCCAGATGAGACGCCGAGTAACTCGGCGTCTCATCAGGATCCAAACGGTCTGTTACAGTCGTAATGATTTTGAAAGAAAAAGGGAGAAAATGAAAAAAGAAAAATGTAGCAGGCGACAATATTTTCAGACAAAAATATTTGGCAACGAAAGAGTTAAAATTGGTTTGCCCTTTCCTTCAAATAAACATGTTTTCACGATTTTTCAAACATAGTAGATCCAGATCAGACGGCTCGCGTTTGATAATGAATTTTGATAGATATGTTTTAAAAAACTTTCTTTCTTTACTTTCTGAAATGGCTACAATGGTCCACCTTTCATAGTGCAGTGTAACTATTTTGTCCACGAATATTCAGTAGGTATTGAAATTTGGAATAAACGCAGAACAGGGAAAGGGTTAAGCATAAAAAAGCGATACATACCTCAAATTCACGTTTAACAGTTATACCTACTATGCGGGACTTTCTATTACCAAGATAAATTTTTTCTCAAATGTAGAATTTTATCACATTTATCGAAAGAAAAATCGATACGAGAAACATGTGAATTCACGTCACATAAAAACCGATATAAATATATATCATATTCTTCTCAAAATATTGAGAAATTGTGATCACATTCTTCTCAACTGAAAAGAAAGTGACCACATGTTTCTCAGGTGAGGAGAATGTGAATTTGGAAAACGAGGTCCTACATACGTGGTCAACATATATACTTCGAGCCTGTGTCTTTTACCAAGAGCAATTGCTTGAAACTTTCAAGATTAACTTTCATGGTTTGTATCAGACAAGTCTATTAGAATTAGAGTTTCATTTGCCAAAGGTTTCACTTATGCGGTCACACAATTACTTTAAGCCCATTCCCAGTTGAGCATTATACGAGATCTCATGACCTTGTGAATAATCATTGACAAAACTTTATAACGAAACATGGACAGAATAGTATTGGTTGTTGACGAAAAGTGGAACTGTGCAAGCATATCAATCAAATACTATTAACCCATCCCCTCATATTCACGCCTTTTGACACCTATGTATAGTTAGCAAAATTTCTCATTGGTCACATTATATTTTGACCAAATTATGAAAACCAAATGTGTGTATGCAAATGTAATATGCATAAAAGGAAGAATAGTTATTTGCAAAAAGAGTACAGTGCTCCATCCCTACAACGGCCCTCTCAATAACGATTCCCTCCTTACAACAACGCATGTCACTGTTTCCGAAACAACAAGGCTCCAGAAACAACCTTTTTCCACCGTATTTCTTTATGCCTCAATCAAACCCTATGTTGTGACCACTCTTTAGAATCGTCACTTTGTGACGATTCTAAAGAGTGTCACAACATAGGGTTTGATTGAGGCATAACGGTTTTAGTTCTCGAAATACACCTTATCTGGGGTTTTACAAACAAGCTAATCATGTTTGATTTTCCCTCCCTATAACAACTCCCTCCGAACAACACATACAATATTCGTATCCCAAAGGGTGTCGTTTTAGGGAAGGAGCACTGTAACAATCGGAAGGTTATGTGTATGTCAACTTGTATACAGAGTTTAAGAAAAAATATATTAATTAATTCTAAATATATGTAAGATTAACGGATGACCAATTAGAAAATGTGTTGAGTATAAAAGTCAATTTTCGAAACCATTGTGATAAAAACAGCATTTGCTCCAAAGGAGTAAATGCTCTTTTTATCACAATGGTTTCAAAACCACACAATTCTAAAGTCTTCCTTTTTTTCTATATGATACTCATTTTCAGTAGATTTATTCAAATAAGTTGGGTCTAAAAATAGCTTATCAGGGAATGGGTTAATGACGGGGCATGCCCCGAGGTTATAAAACATTTTGCTTGAGTCTGAGATCATTCTCAACCATCTGACCAATCAAATACTTGAGAATGATCTCTGACTCAGGCTCAGAAGTTTTATAACCTTCACTCTCCTCTCTCTCTCTCTCTCTCTCTCTCTCTCTCTCTCTCTCTCTCTCTCTCTCTCTCTCTCTCTCTCTCTCTCTCTCTCTCTCTCTCTCTCTCTCTCTATCTGATTCTACATTTTCTACCTGAGTAAGTCAAATATCCTGGGCTCATATGCCATTATAAAAAATAACTCTAATAAGCAAACAGAGCAGACACGGATCAGACGGCTCCTATAGCAGCCGTTTGACCAAGGCTTCCTATGTTTGCAACGGCACAGAAATGCGTATTTATGGAATAAATGCTTAAAACCTTTGCAACCAGTGTGGATGTATGGGGAAGTCCATTGATCAGGATGTGTACTATTTGTCACCACTGCGAACTATTTGCTTAAACATGCATAAATATACACACATGTAGTTTCTAAGAAGGATTGGAATGATTGGAATAGAAGCTGGGAGCTTATTAAACTCCCCTCCTTGGTAACTAATACGAATCACAACGAATGATAAACATTAGTGACACATGAATTTTACAAGATTCAAATATAATGGACGCTTGAAATACTTGTTGAATCGGGAAAGAGAAGAGAAATGATAATGAAAGAAATAGAATGAAATTATCGGAACAAAGAGCGAAAGGAACAAAGAGTAATAGCCTGTGGCGGATACAAAACATTTCGTGCGCGTTATAATGTCCAGTTTAGTAGATACATATCTATAGTATTAAATACAGTAAATATTCGATTATTCGAAAGTTTAGTACAGAATAATTTAGACCCTTTTAGGCAGGTGGCTGCTCAATTTCTAATTGTCGTCTGCAACCCAATTGTTAAATCATTCGGTAAAAAAGAAAATGAGATAAATGAATGCAGAATTCAAAAGAATAAACCACAGATCTAAAACTAGAGATTGAGACAGAAAGTGAAGTCCCTGATCAGACGCATTGACTGCACTATTTGCCGTGGTGCATTTTTGCGACATTGGCGGTGAAAGGGTAGTGAACGTCAAGCAGAAAGCTACTGGAAAAACTATCTGCATGACTTTCACCATGCATTGATATGTCACCTGTCTTAAAGATGGAATAATCGAGATTTTACTGCATAACATTTATGTTTTATAATAATTGTATTAACCCTTCGCTTGCTATTCACGTCAATACACCTACCTGTAAATAGTGAAGACCAAGATGAAACATATCCTGCAGGAGCTGTCTCATCAGGGTCTGCACTATTTACAAGTTGATTGTGCAACCAGTGCTCTCCACAGCAGTGATTGCACAGCGAAATACTTGTACACAGTGAAGATATATGTAATTATACAACATGGCATGGGTGAAGAAGGAGAAATGTATTTTAAAAGTCAGCAAGCGAAGGGTTAAGACGTTGTTTTTACGATATTTTGCTGCAATGCTGAACATATTTGAGTATTCATTTCAAGCCTAAGATCTCCGAATAGCATACTTTTAGAGGCTAGTCAACAAATAGGATTGGTGCTATTAAACAATTAAATCGGAACTTCGTTGTAAAGTGGACATTGAAGTAGATTTGTTCAACAAATGCGACTGAGACTGATGCTGCAGTCAGCAACATAAAAAGTTTATTCATGGTTGTCTCAAGAATCTTTATATATCAGTAATTTCATAAGAGATGTCGGCCTGCCTTCATTTGAAGGACGAATTTGTAGAGAAAACCCGAAACAAAGCATAGTTCTACAATGTTAGCTTATAAAACATTCTAAAATGTGTTTAAGCTTCTAATTGAAAGAATCTGTTGAGTTGATTAACCCTTCGCTTACTGAATTTTAAAATACATTTCTCCTTCTTTACCCATGCCCTGTTGTATAATTACATATATCTTCACTGTGTACAAGTATGTCGCTGTGAAATCACTGCTGTGGAGTGCACTGGTTGCACAATCAACTTGTAAATAGTGCAGACCCTGATGAGACAGCTCCTGCAGGTCTTCACTATTTACAGGTAGGTATATTGGCGTGAATAGCAAGCGAAGGGTTAAATTACAAATCCTAGCTTACATATATTTCTATGTTTTGATTGTCTCCGACCAACCTGCAGGAAATGGAAATATTGGAATATGTTTTAAGACAGCTAAAACATTTTATTTCAAATCAGATATTAAAACCAAAATGAAATCATATATCATAGCCGTTTTAGAGCCCTTTTTATAACAGCAGCTTGCTTCATGAAGGAAAGGGTGACAACCGACGTATTTTCTTATAACCCCAGAAGAATTCTTAGGAAAACCACGGTAGTATAAATTACTACAAAGGTCCAAATCCTTTGACACTTTATTTATCCCCACAGTGGCCTTCAGCAGGATACAAAATATAAACATTAGAATAAGTCTTTTTATGCAAATAATAATAATAATAATAATAATAATGATAAACATAATGCTATTTACCTATTTCCTTCATATAAACATGTTTTCAAGCATTTGCAAACAGAATAAACCCAGATCGGACGGCTCCTATAGGATCTGCTCTGTCTGCTCAATGAATTGATAGACCGGTTTCTTTACTTGCTAAAATGGCTATAATGCTCTACTTTCCATATTTCATTATAACTATTTTATCCATGAATATTCAGTAGATATTGGAATTTGAACTAAACATGACATGGGAAAGGGTTAATCTGATAAACAATAAAGCTCTTAATTGAAACATCTTGAGCCCTTAACCTAATCCGTCATATTGACACCTCTGCAAAACTCACATTTTGAAACTATTGTTATAAACAAAGGCATTTGCTCCACAGGACTCGACATCATCATCCGGGTACCGTTTTAGTACCGAGCTTACTCTTGCGTAAATCTACGAAGAAAGTTTTTCGTAAGTTACGGAACTAGCATTTTACTAATATTGTCATAGCTACACTCAAGCGCAAGTTTTTGCGTAAAATTTAACGCAAAGAAAAACCACGCTTAAGTTGTGCTTAAATATAGAAGCCTTTATTCCGCCTCGTCAGCATTCTCGGAGAAATTTTCGAGAAAGACCGCAATTGTTGAATCGTAAATCTGAACGTAGAAGTATTTTACGACGAAAGTTACGCAAACACTCAGGAATTGTTAGTAAAACGGTACCCAGGATCCAAGCCCTGGGCCCGTATTCATAAAGCTCCTAAGGAGAAACTTAAGAAAATTCCTTAGTTTCTGGAATATTCCTTAGTCTTATAAAATCAATACAAGTTAAAATATTTCAGAAAAATAAAGCTGTATATCAAATATATATTCAGTCAAATATCTTAGAAGCCACTGAACGAAAATTTAATGTATAATTTTGGTAGAGATGTAGACAGAACTATTTTCCTTAAGTTGTCCTAAGGCTAAACTATCTCAAGGAGCTTTATGAATATGGGCCCTGGTCATTAGTTTCGCAAACTCTTGATCGAATCGGAAGTAGTCAAAACAGAACAAGATCCAAAATTGGGTAAACTTTTTTTTCACAGCCGGGTAAAGGGTAAGCGTGAACATGACATTCTACAACAGACAAACCATCAGAACATTTATTGCAAGCACACGATATTGAGACGTAATACAATATTAAAAATGTATTTGTTTTAACTATATTCCCTATGCTCCCGTGAATTTTATCGTCTACGCTTTTGAGGTACTTGCAAAAATAGAAGCATCTTATTCAGTAACTAAAGTCTTACATGCGGGACGTATCAATAAATAAAGAATAATAACGCACAAGGTTAACCCTTAAAATGAAGGAACCGGGTATATAAGACATTTGCAAACAGCGTAGACCCAGATCAAAGGGCTCCTGAGGGAGCCCTTTGATCAGGGTCTGCACTGTTTGGCAAAGAAATAATTTTCTTTAGTGATGAACTTCTGATACATTTGTTTGGTTAATTAATACATGTATTTACTGTATACTCCCCGTTGACGACAATATAACACTGTATAGCGTTTTTTGAGAGACATTAAACATTTGCCATCTGAATTTCCGTTTGATTCTCTAACTCTTTCTTTCAAAAACATTACCAAAATAACATACAGTTTGGATCCTGATTAGACATCGAGTTACTCGGCGTTTGGTTTGGATTAAGGCTGTTTGCATTTGTAATCACAGATACCACATTGGCAGCGAAAACAGTTTAAAGACTTAAGCTTCGAAAATACATTCATATGCTCAAAATTCAGTATCCTAGCCAGTGTGTTTACATGATGGAATAGTGCAAACAAACCACCGTAGAGCATGTCAAAGCGGACATTCATTTATAGAACATAAGAGTCTTAAAAGCAGGTGGTTGCTTAGTGTATCGCAAAAGTAATGAAAAAAGCTCCAATAGGAGCTATCAACATCACCTTTGTCCTGCATTAAGCTACCACTTGCCTTACAGACCCATAATTAGACCTGTGTTGAGAGTTTTACTGTATGGCTATTTTTTGTATTACAGGGTTTACTATATATTTGCATCAACAATGTTCAGTGTTAGCATTGTCGTCTGCTGGGCACATATTCGTCTGCTTCATTTTTTAGAACTTGCGTTTCATGAATGCATTTATAAATAGATGATACGCAGAGTTACTCGATCACAGACTCGTCTTCAGTGCACTTGAATGGTTAAAACGAGTGTGCAGTTATCCTTTAAAATGTGTGTCAAAATGGTAGACCCGGATGGAAACGCAGGATGGGTTGTATGTTTTAGATCTGCCACATTTACTAGGAGCTACATCTATGTGTTAACGTCCGTCGAAAATCGAAAAAGACTACCATTGCAAACAAGTGAATTAAGGCAGTTTTATTATTATCATTTTGTTTTTAGAAAGAGGAATGAACTAATACGCTTGTGACAATTTTTCTATCCTTGCTTGCCAACATACTATATTCCAGTAAAACCATAAACCTGTTCAAAATTTTTTACAAAAAATACATGTATTCAGAAAGGAAGGAGCCGTTTTAACCCTTTCCCTCATAGACTATTTCTAGATCCAACCTCTTTGAATAGATATACCGAAAAGGAGCATAAACTAGAGAAAAGGACAATTTTAGAATTTTGTAGTTTGAAACCATTGTGATAAATAGAGCATTTGCTCCCATAGGAGCAAATGCTCTATTTATTACAATGGTTTCACAAAGTGAGTTTTACAGAGTCGTCAAAAGTCGTCAATATGAGGGAATGGGTTAATGTTTTATTCATTATAAAGAGATAAGAACACATAGTCTTCTTAACTAGTTTACACGTTTTTCTATATACCCCTTTACTCCATAAATACGCTTTCCTTCTTCACCTTTGCAAACGGAGAAGACCAATATCAGACGGTTCCTTTATGAGCCGTCTCATCAGGGTCTGATCTGTTTGCCTATGACAGCATTTAGATATGATTCTACACTTTCTGCCATGGCTAAAACTTCCCATGTCCTTGAGCTTTTATAACAAATGAATCTTATTAATATTCATGACATCATTATTTCTAATATGAATATTCATAAGGGAAAGGGATATGATAGAACCTTTCTTTAACAACCATTAAGGAGATGTCTAATTCTGGATCTTCAAGACACGAAAGTAATGCAAGAAGCTCCTATAGGACCTAAAATGGTGTCTAATTCTGGGTCTTCAAGACACGTGGTAGCTTAAAACGGGTCGAAATGTCCTATACCGCAGCTTTCTGTATTACTTTTGCTCTTTCACTGCCAAAGTATGTCGTCTGCTAACTTTGTCGTCTGCTACAATTTTCAATTTTTCATCTTTAATTTTCTTCATTGAAGACATAGTGACAGCGACAAACAGCTTGGATCATGGTGAGACTCATCTAGATCCAAACGTTTTGCATAGGTAATCACAGATGCAACATTGACAACGAACAAGTTATCAGTATTGCTGTCATATATCGCGACTTTCAGCTAATAACAGGTGCATGCAGACCCCACGTCTTTCATGGAACAAACCGCATTGTTTCGTGGACAGCTTACTTGGGGACAATCTCCTTGCAGAGTTATCGTCCGTTACTCTCACATACACCTCTGCGATGGGATCATGATAAGAATCTTGGCAAAACCAATAGGTGTGTTTTATGGTTATCTGTGTCGATAGTTTATATCAAAATAGTCTGAATCAATAATAAATAGTTTTTATTTTATCATAAAACTAGTAATACAGTTTAATTTCAGAGAATATTTGATGACCTATTTTCATGCCGCTTTACGCTTCGATTATTGCACAAATGTAAACAAACAAAATGGAATGATGGTTGCTCAATATTTCGAAAACAGTTTCTACAAACTGTAGATTCCGAACTTCTTATAAGGGCACTGAAATTCTGCTATAACCCCAAAGGGCACACAACTTATTGGGAAATCCCAGTCTCTTGCTTTTCTTCCGTTGAAAGGTCAACGAAACCCACAAAACAATTTACTTTCTGTTTTGTACGGGAGTTAGTTTGATTTCGGACTACTTTATGAGCCAACTACGGAGGTATATGTAACCGGGTGTAAGAAGTGACTTGAGGATAGAACCACTGGCCTACCACAAACCAGCTGGAAGGCTTCCTAACATGAAAAATTAATTTGCCCAGGCCGGGAATCGAACCACAGCGATGGGGGGGGGGGGGGGGGGGCTTAGTGATTGTTTGTCAAAGACTATAACCATTCGGCCACAGAGGTCCCTATATTACATAATGCATATTTATGTAAAACAAAAATGACTTTATGAATATGGATTAGCATTCCGCAATGGTTCTGTTTTCATAATGAGACTTTTGACCCCATGGAAGAAATACATTTTAATTCAAAAGAAAACAGAGTAGATCCTATAGGAAACGTCTGATCTGGGTCTATTCTATTGCTAAGGGGCTAAAATCCGTGTCTAATGAAAACAGGGTTAACCCTTACAAGTGTGGATTTTTAAATGGAGTATTCCAAAATTCAAACAGGTCAAGCTTATTGTGAATGTTTAGGGTTTCTAGAGAAAAAAGTAACATGACAAACAGTGCAGACCCTAATGAGAGGGCTCCTCTAGGAGCCCTCTCATCTGGGTCTACACTGTTTGCAAAGGAAATTAGTGACTCGTGTCCCGTACTGCAAGAGTTAAAGGCAGATGGATCTTAATGCGAGAGTCGACTGATTTTTTTATGCTTTGTTTGCAAGTGAACGACACGTACGGGAAATTTGCATCGGCCTTGGATGCCTCTACGAATATTACTCACAAAGTTAGTGTTCTTAGTATCTTGTATCTTGTGTGCTCTTACGTGGCATTATTTTTTACATCTGGAACAGGGTATGATACGTTCCCTTTGTAGTGGCATTCCATCTACGTCTAAATTCGTTTCCAGTTTCTGAAGGTTCTGGTTCAGAAGTCTCTGCATCAAGCCGTTTGCAGATCCGATTCAGGTCGCTGATAGCAGGCTAAGTACAACCAAGCGTATTTTGTTCTAGTCAAAGTATTTTCTTTTTATGTAGTTCTCTAAACATCATTTCCCATGAGAAACATTATTGCGAACAAAAACACAGGACTCCGAAAATATATAAATGATCAAATGTGATAGATTCCTCGTGGGAAAGCTGGAGATTAAATTTTCTCATTAAAACCTTTCCGCCCGTGTTAAAGACTTTATCATTGTTAAGTAGCAGCTGTAAATGTACTATTATAATTTATTACAAACCAAGATTTGTCGATGTTATTCAGGTCCCGGAGGTTATAAACGTCTCGTTTGTTTGAGCCTGAAGTAATTCTCGAGCAATTAATCGATCAGATGTTCAGTTCATGATACAAATAAGTTTTTTTGTTTCATGATTAAAAATTAATATAATTAAACTTGATAAATTGATGACGTCATCATTTTTACATGAATAATTAACAGATAAAGGGTTAAAGGGAGTGGCGATCTCAAATCACAGTAAATTTACAACTGAAAGTATTGTAAAAGAGGCAATTGTCTTGACTGCATTAACACATTCCCTCCTAGTGACGCATTTTGGCGTCTCTGTGAAAGTCACATTTGGAAACCATATGAGCAAATGCTCTATTGATCACATTGGTTTCAAGACTACACGATTCTATTTTTATCCTTTTCTCTAGTTAATGCTCCTTTTCGGTATATTAATTCAAAGAGATTGAGTCTAAAAATAGTCTAGGAGGGAATGAGTTAAGTTCATTAACCCATTCAACCCTGATTATCTGAGTGGACCATCCCATTAGTCTCCACTTAGTATGAAAGTACATTTACAACTTAAAGTACAGTTAAACTTCGATTTTTCGAACTTTAAGGGACCATACAAATTACTTCGAGATAGCAGAAGTTCGAGTCATCCGATTCTAATCGGAACAAGGATTACGTTTACAGCTTAATTTAGGTCTAAAGTAATGCTGAACGCTCCTGTAGGAGCGTTCAGCATTACTTTCGACCTGTATTAAGCTGTTGCATGTGTTTCTAGATGTGCGTAGTGATATTTTTTTTAACAATTCTGTATTGTACATTTTGAAATGGCCGAACTTTTACTTCGAGTTTTGCCGTAGTTTGGGTTTTCCGTATTCGAGATATCGAATTTCAACTGTATTGTTAAAGAGGATTGCTGCATTCAGTATCAAAGTTGAACATCCCATCCGGGGCCATTCAGTATAGAAGGTGTAGGCATTCTAAAGGAGTTTTAATGACAAACAGTGCATACCCAGATCAGAGGGTCCTCTGATCTGGGTATACACTATTTGCCAATCACAGAAATGCTTCCCCCGGGTTGAAAGGGTTAACCTATTACCTAATGAATATTCATGTGAACAATACGAATATCAATTAGACGACTTTTTATAATGGCACTTGGTGTGAAGACCTTCCAGCTGGCTTTCGGTAGGTCGGTGGTTTTAACCGGTTGCTCTTCTATGCACGGAACAATGCGGTTTGTTCTGTGCACAGAAACTCCCCTTACGTAATACCTGATACAAACAAACAAATAAAGAAACAATTAAACAAACGATTCAATGACATTTCCAAACCCTATTTGCTCAATCATAACCCTTTAACACTTTTTATCCAGTCACCAGGCTTCTCTAGTGACATAATAAAGGGGGTGCAAATAAACTTAGGTTTATTAGGTTACTTCCGGTAGTGGAAGGTTTATTAGGTTAGTAGATAGGCGTAATGATTCTATAACCATGGAACTATTTTAGTTTTCTGTAAATATTCATAAACATGTTGATGGAATAGATCTAACAGATCTATTTGGTCACCAGAAGAATTATTCAAATGAGAAAAAAAATAAAAATAATTGGCTACAGCTGGATTCGAACCCGCGCCTGATCCTACAAAAACTAATTCTAATCTCTCTACAGACGTCGCCCTTACCGATTACGCCACCGAGGCCACATACAATATGACGTTGATTTATCACTTTTATTAATTTAATTCACCGCTGGCAAAACCCGTTTTTGATAAAATCAAACCTGGAAGCAAAGATTGACAGATAAATAGTAAATGTTTTCTTTTCACTCTCATGATTATTTGATTGATAAACTCTTACAGTGGCGGTGATAGTCATAAACCTAAATATAGCCTGTTCAGTTCCATCGATTTCTGAGTGACGTTAGGTAGAATCTAAAAATAGAAACCGAGACTACGTAACTCGAATTTGACCAAAGAATATAGACCATGTCTGTTTGAAATAACTTATCGACCCTCGATTCAAATCATCTTATTTTTCAAATTCAACCACGTTTCCCTTCTAGTAATACAAGTATCGAAACTATATTCCTCTGCGGTAGCTCATTAGATCTATTTACGTCTAAATGGAAGTGAAAAGGGAGGGATCCGTTGATCGAAAAACTACATTTTCAATGTAAATTATTTCAAGAGTGTTATGAGTCTGTAAAAACGACATTTAAATATATTGACTGGATAAATCGAATAATAGGTTAGTGCCGTAGATGGGACGCCTTTATCCGACTCGGAGAGAAAACAGTTGAGGCTCGGCAAGCCTCGCCTCAACGTTTTCTCCCCTCGTCGGATAAAGCGTCCCATCTACGGCACTAACCTATTATTCTCTATATCCGCAATTATACATAGCTTGGATGATCCAGACGAGACGTCCAGAAACCGGATTCCAAGTTGTGTGTCACTCGCTCAAATACAGTTGGATTTTCTTATCTCGAACTCGGATAACTCGAATTTCGGGATAACTCGAATATCGGATAACTCTAACTAAAAAATCGGTGCTTCCAAAATTTACAATACAGAATTGTTCTAAAATGTATCACTATGCATATCTAGAAACACACGTGAAGCATAATGCTATGGTCACAAAGATCGGCCGGTATCCGGGGATAGGGGGTAATCGGGAGTACACCGCTGGTTTTGGCCATTTTTTCGACATCGGACAACACCGGTCAAAAAATTTGTCAAACGTCATTTAAATAAATGGTAACGTCCGGAGACCGTGCGGAGGCCGTCCGAAGACCGTCTGGTAATCGTAGGGCGTCTGTTTCCAAAGAGAAATATTTTGGGGGCCGACGAGACAGTGCATACCGACCGAACATCTAATACTAATCGGCCGATTATCCTATGATGTCCGGGCGATAACCGGCCTATTCACCGGACATCGTACGAATATCGCCCGAGTATCCTACGGACAACGAACGATGCTTGTTCCAGGCCCGGCCGAATCTCGGGCGATTGTCGGGCGGTGTGATGGTCGATGGCTACGTCTTCGGTCAAGAGGTATTACCGCTCGATTCCCGGCCGGATATCGGACGATACTTAAACGATGTGTGAAGGATATGTGGCCGATTATGAAAATCTACGGGACACCAGAGAATTTTTAACTTCGAGTTAAAGCTGTTCGGGCACCTCCCCGATGCTGCCTGAGAGCCCCGGCCACCGGCCGGCCATGTCTGGTGTCCGGCCGGGGACCAGGCCAAAATGACTAAAAATCATGCCGGGAGTACATCCTAAGCCTAATCGGAAGGGGTTGTGACCTAAGCATAATGCATTAAGCTGTGAACTTGAAAAATTGTTCAGGTTAGAAATCGCATGACTCGCACCTCTGCTATATCGATGTCATTTGTATGATCCCTTGAAGTTCGAGGTACCGAATATCAACTGTAGTTCCTTAACTGCTTGATCGAATCGAGAGTAGTCAAACATGCACCAGTTCAAAAGTTGGGCAGACATCATTTTTGCACAACGTGGCAAAGGTAAAATTAACCGTTCCCTCATGTAAATGCCATTCCACGCCTTTGCAAACAGAATACACACAGAGAAGGGTCTGTTCTGTCTGCTTATGAAATTATAATAAATCTGACTATAATGTTCTCTTGTATATGCCTTTATAAAAAATCAGCAAAAATTGTTCATGGTGTCATTACACGTATCTCTAATATAGCATTTTTATAATGTCTTTTTTGACAAAAACTTTGGAATCAGATCTATATCGTGTCATAAGCAAATAGAACAGACCCTGATCAGTCGGCTGTTACCGCATGATCTTGGTCTTCTCTGTTGGCAAAGGTGTGAAAAGGCGTTTATATGAGGGAAATGGTTAAAGGGTTCTGTGAAATATCTACAACAAAAAGGTTATGGTGTCTCAAACAAAAGGTGTTAATGTATATCAAAAATGCGTTTTTCTTTCTATGCAAATCTCTAGAGGTTGACTATTTGGGCGCCAAATTTCTTATTGTCGTCTGCAACCCAACTGTGTTAAAACATTTGGGTAAAAATTGAGAATTAATAAGAAGTGCAATTTTCAAAGAATTAAACCACAGACATAGGACTACAGGTTGATAAAAACTGAAGTCTCTGATCAGACGCCGCCTTAACCCTTTCGGCGTCAAAATTCTGATTGTCGTCTGCAATCCAATTTTGTTAAATCATTCGATAAAATAAGGAAATAAGATAAATAAATAAAAAATTCAAAGGAATAAAGCACAGATACAGAAATAGAGTTTGAGACAAAAAAGTGAAGTCCCTGAGCATTCGCCGCCTTGAAAAGAGAGGGCGCCTGATCTTGGACTGCACTATTTGTCGTAGTGCAATTTTGCGACATTGGCGTCTGCAATCCAATTTTGTTAAATCATTCGGTAAAATAAGGAAATAAAGATAAATAAATGCAAATTTCAAAGGCATAAAGCACAGATAGAATTTGAAATAGAGTTTGAGACAAAAAGTGAAGTCCCTGATCAGACACCGCCTTGTCGTCTGACCTGGAACTGCACTATTTGTCTTAGTTCATTTATTTTTGCGACATTGGCGGTGAAAGGGTTAAAAAGCACGACCAGGTATTTCGCAAACAGTTAACGCTTCTAAACCAAATACCCAGTAATACCACTCTGAAACAACCGCCAAAAGAGGTCTAATTTAGGCGTCAACACGTTCCCGTATACGCTATTTTTAGACCCATTACCTCATAGGCTATTATTAGACCCATTTATCCCACAGGCTATTTTTAGACCCAACCTCCTTGAGTAAATCTTCTGAAAGGAGCATTAATTGGAAAAAAGAAAAATAGAATTGTGCAGTTTTTAAACAAAAATTATAAATAGAGCATTTGCTCATTGTGATACGATGATTTCATAAAAGTGAATTTTACAGAGGTGTTAAAAGGAGGGAATGGATTGTAGGAATTAAGTGTTGACGAAAACTCCTGCAGCGGCTTTCTGCATTGCTTTCATCCTGCATTAAGCAACCATCTTCTTTTAACCTATTCCTTCATAGTTACGCATTCTGACGCCTCTGTAAAAGTCACTTTTTGAAACCATTCTGATAAATAGAGCATTTGCTCAATAGGAGTAAATTCTCTCTCTATCAGAATGGTTCCTAAACTACACAATTCTAAAAAATCCATTTTGTTCTAGTAAATACTCGTTTTTGGTAGATTTTTTAAAGAGGTTAGATCTAAAAGTAGCCTAAGTGAGAATGGGTAAACCATAAATATGTTTTTCATACACCAGTCGCATTCGAGGGGTGTAACTGAAGTTGGTAGAGCGTCAATGTTCCTTACTTCGCATATCAGAATCGGAATCATTGTATTTAACCCTTTCCTTCATATCAAGCGTGTTTTCGAGTCGTCTGACCAGGGTCTGTTCTGTTTGCTAATAAAATGTGAAAGATCTCTTTCTTTACTTTCTAAAATGACTACAACATTCCTCCTTCCATATTTTAATTTAGCTACATTGTACATGTATTTTGTCCTTGAATATTAAGCAGGCATGGGAATTTGGAATAAACAGTGAACAGATTTTAGCAAGGTCTGAAAAAAGAAACAACCTAGTTGAAACTGTAGAACTATAACTGTTTTTAGGGTTGGTGTAATACGTTGGTGCGGCCGTAAACTTCGCCCAAGATAAAAAGTGTTCGAAATCATGTAAAAACGATAGTTTTGTGTAAATTAACCAGCGCTTTATGACTTCAAAACATTTATTATGCCCAGCAGATTACAAACTGTGAATACAGTAAAACCCCTCCAAACCGGATGTTAAAATTAGTATAAATATTGGTCTTGGAGACAGATGGCAGCTTAATGACGAGTGAAAGCCATACAGAAAGCTCCTCTATGAGCTTTCTGCCTGGAGTTCACTCTGCATTAAGCAGCCACCTGCCTAAAAGTATCTATATTCTTCTCCACTATACTTCCGGTTTAGAGGATTTTTCCTGCAGTTGTTACCTAATTAGATCAAGCAATGACTTTCGCGAGAGTTAAAAACCCCTAAAAAATAGTTATTTTAACCCTTAATCTGCTGAATAATTAAAGCTGGCTCATCTCTTTCTGAATATTAATTAAACAAAACAATGAATTGTATAAGAAATAGTGTCGACTCTGATCTGATGGCCCCCCAGGAATCCTTTAATCAGGTACTACAATGTTCGAAGGTCTTAATTATTCAGCTCCCGCAATTCAATGGACCATTTTCGAATCTGATGATAAAAAACTATTGTATTTTGTGACAAAGCAAAGTGTTTAAGATAAGTTTACAAACATTTGGAGAAAATGGACAACTGTTAATTGAGTAAATATCTTCACAAGTAAACTATCTTAACTATTTTCTCATGAATATATGTAAAAACTCCTGGCATGAATACTTATTATCTGACTTTTCATCATAATACACGAAAACAGGATGATTTAGCTTTGCTAGACATTGGAGAATCATGTGTATATAATTCTATAAGCAAACAGACATTGATCAGACGATACCCTGAGAAACCTCTGATCTGAGTCCACTCTGTTTGCAAATGCATGAAAACGCATTTCCATTAGGCATAAAGTGTTAATTAATCATTTACTCTATAAATATACGTTTCTGCACATTTGCAAACAGAGTTGACGCAGATCAGATGGCTCCTATTGGAGCCGTCTGATCAAGGTCTGCTCTGTTTGCCTATATTATGATATACAGTAAAAGCTCCCTATAACGGCCAATAAATTGTGTAAATTAGTTGGTATTTAGGGCAGGTTGTTGCTTAAAGCAAGGTGAAAGAAAAACAGAACGCTCCTATAGGAGCGTTCTGTTTCACTTTTATCTTGCTTTAAGCAAACCCTGCCTTTAACATAAAATACTTGATGTAATTAAGTGGCCGTTATAGAGAGGTTTTACTGTAAATATGATTGTACAGTTTCTGCCATGGCTAAAAAATATTGTGTCCATTATTATAACGATTAACCTAATTAATATTCATGATGTCATTATTCCTTACATGAATATTCATGGAGTAAAGGGTTAATTGCAGAGGCTAGTTCAGGTATATACAGTGCCTGCAGTTTGTGAACGCATGTTTCAAATAGAATCGGACCCCGTGATACGGCCACTGTTCATTTTTCTATTCTTATTTGCAAAAAAACATACTTCTCATGTTTTCTGAAGCTTTGACCAAATTACCTTAACGAGGACATTTGGTGTACAGGTAATTAGATCAAGGGACTGTTTCCGTATTACATTAATTTTCCAATCCGTTATTCAACTTTTGAATTACGGAAATCAATTGAAATAACAGCTGTGTGAATTACGGAAATCGATTGACATAACAAATGTGCCTTATACTAAGTGAACAATTGCTCAGAAATGCACAGTTCTTGATTTCGATAATGGAAGAGCCGATGGCGGTTAACATTTATATGTTTTTAATAGAAGCATTGGCATGTTTGTTCAAGACGATCAGCTGAAATCAAATGGCTGTTGGAGAATGATTGATGATTGAAAGAACGACACAAACAAAGCTATTTGTGTAATTAACCCTTTCCTCCATAGGCTACTTTTAGACCCAACCTCTTTGGTATTACTAGAGAAAAGGAAAATGCCAGATTTGTGCAGTATTGAAACCATTGTGATAAACTCCTATGGAGAAAATGCTCTATTTATCACAATGGTTTCAAGAAGTGACTATTACAGAGGCGTAGAAAGGCGTATTTATGGAGGAAAGGGTTAAGACATTGCCGGCCAATTCATGTTGAAATATAGATAACCCTTTTATCCTCAATCGGCGACCTGACTCGCATTTACAAACAGCCTGATTCCAGAGGAGACGCCTAGTAGCTCAACATCTCATCAGGATCCAAGCTGTTTGACACCCAGTCAGTTGTTTCTCAAAAGCTTGATCGAAACGGAAGTAGTCAAAGTTGTACCAGATCCAAAACTAAGAGAACATTTCTTCACATCCGGGTAATGGAAAACAGTTATTAGTGGCAGTGTCACGATGACGTCATGCATCGTCTATTACGGGGTATAAGCCATTTACTCTTTTTGCGCCGGATAATTTCGTCTGCCAACAATGTCGTCTGTTTTAAGCTTCGTAGTGGATTTTCCTTCCAACCTTTTCATTAAAACTTAAGTTATGTGTCAAATAGTTAGGATCTCGATAAGATAAAAACTTGCAAAAGTAATCACAATTTCGTCCATTGCAACACGCACTTTCAGAGCTGCAGATAAACATGCGTACCCAAAAAATACTAAAATCGTCATATATCCACCAAACCCTATACGGTGACCACTCTTTAGAATGATCTCGAAGAGTCGACTTTAAAGAGTGGTCACAGTATAGGGTTTGGTGGATAAATAAAGGAGCTATTCTTGAAAGTGTTTAAATTAACGCTTCTTAGCTGGCCCTCTGACTTTAAGTCCCAATAAAGTGGGATACTGAAGCTTTTAAAACTTTATTCCACAAATACGCCTTTTCACACCTTTACCCATTTGCTCCCACGATGCCATATATAGGACGTAGGCAAACAGTGTAGACCCTGATCAGACACCGCATAATGTGGCGTCTGATCAGGGTCTACAAAGTTTGCTGATAGGAATTTCAATATAAAACAAAACGAAATTAAAAATATAGGCCGTGCACCCCTTAGCTAAAAAAATGGACTCATCCAATATATAAACATGGAAGAATCCACTGGGCGCAAATGGGTTAACACACAAATCAAACGGCTTCTCTGTTTTACTAGGGCCAACACATTTTTCGTTCATACGCAAATATAAATATAAAGCTAATTAATATGCGTTATTTTTTATAATATTTATTCATAGAATAAAGGGTTTAACGTGGATCGTCTATCTTCAAGTAGGTTCACCGTTATTTGCATAGGTGTCGTGTTTCAGTAACCTAAGAAACACATTTAGATATTCTGTGGCTGACAAAAATTTAACTTTCATATGTTCGTGTTACTCCTTTACTCCATAAATATGCCTTTTGGCGCCTTTGCAAACAGAGTATACCCAGATCAGAAGAATCCTATAGTAACCACCTGATCTGATTTAACAAGGTCAACTATTTTTGTTTTGGTATACCATTATAAAAATCAGCGACTTAATATTCCTAATGTCATTATTTCTTACATGCATATTAATCACGTGTTCAATGAGGATTTTTACGTGACATACATGCAGATTTAACATATTTTTCACAAACTAAGAAGTCGTTTGAATATTCTGTGTCATGTGTACGTGTTAAAATAATTACCATCATGTCAACATAATATAGTTTCAAGCATACTGGTTTACACATATTTTATATGTAAATATTTGCAAGAATATTGTATTGATAACAAAAAAGAAAAAGGATGGAAACGAGAGCAAACCTGTATATTGTGTTTCCCTCCCAACACCATAATATCTACATACATTCTCTTTATACATAACTTTCGTCCTGCATTAAGTTATCACCTGCCTTTGCCACTGTGAATTATGCCCCTTTTGATGGTCGCATTAGAGGGGTTTTACTGTAAGTTATTTTACTCGAATAATTGCCATGAAATAACCAAATTAATTATTTCAGCAAATATCTCAATGCACATGAAGAACAAATTGAGAAAGAAAAGATCAATTAGAAAAAACAAAGTATAACACATAACACATATAAGTTGCGAGATATTGGGTTCCGGGAATAACAAGCACAGGCAGATGGAGGCGAGAGTTACCGAATTTCTTAGAGACAAACCTCGTTGTTTGGATAGACCGATGTACAGCTTAGAATATAATGATGTTTGTTTTATTGAAATGAGAATTACCAAAGAGAAATACAGCGCAAGACGGGGTATTGAATCTGGCAACTTCATCTAAAACATGTTTTTTTCTTGTTATATTTGTAACAACTTAACCCATTCCCTCATAGGCTATTTTAGACCCAACCTTTTGGAATAAATCTACCGAAAAGAAGCATTTACTAGAGAAAAGAAACATGTTAGAAGTGTGTAGTTTTAAAACCATGATCGTGATAAATATAACATAAATATAACATCTGCTCCTATGGAGAAAATGGTCTATTTATCAGAATGGTTTCAAGAAGTGACTTTTACAGAGGCGTAGAAATGCGTATTAATGGAGAAAAAGGTTGAAGAAGAAATGCGATGAGCTTTCAACGAGACAACATGTATATTTTGCATTAATAAGGGTGTGCACTATATTTGTATTTGTTTTTTAAAATCGTCCCGAAAATTGTAATTTTTATTTGTTTGCGAAATTTTTGTTATCCTTAATTTCACAATACAAGGAATTTTAAATGTTATGTATTCAAAATAGTATATACATTCATGTATTACATGTACTTTATTTTAAACTGAGACTCATCAATTTCCGTTAGCGTTTCCGGCTATACTCGGACGAATTCAATTACCATACATACCAATACATGGGTTATGCGATGAGGCCAATATATGACCTAAAGTGTACCTTACACCCCCCTCCCCGCATACAACGCCCTTTTCTACTGAGTTATTACAGGGACTGAAAAAATACATGCCGTCAATAGTCAATAATGTTCGAACGTTGAAGATTTATCTTCGGAAATCTATATATAGAATTACGAATATATATACGGAATATGCACGGAGTCTCAGTTTAATCTGGTCAAGTAATACTTTTGTACCGAGTTTCCATAAAAGTTTACGTTTAGAAAATGAATATTTCTGCAGCAAACATTACCATAAAAACGAAATGAACGCATTTT
This sequence comes from Azorinus chamasolen, assembly GCA_963576725.1. Taxonomy (NCBI): domain Eukaryota; kingdom Metazoa; phylum Mollusca; class Bivalvia; order Cardiida; family Solecurtidae; genus Azorinus; species Azorinus chamasolen. The sequence goes on from OY755253.1 coordinate 49,724,411, forward strand.
CACGCATTTTCAAACAAGGTCTGCTCTGCTTGCTTTTGAAATTATAATAGATTTGACTCAATACTTTCTAACTATACCAACGCTTCTTGTGTATATATACCATTATAAAACTGCAGCTTATAAATATTCATTATGTCATTTTTTCTTGCATGAATATTCAACGGGGAAAGGATTAAAGAGCATAAGCATGTATAACATACACGTTGTTCGTATATAGAGTAAAAATCTCGATAAATCGAATCTTAATATAGAAGAATGCATACCGTTTTAGTCAAGTGGCTGTTTAATGCTCCTAGAGGAGCTTTCTGCATGCCTTTCACCCTGCATTAAGTTGTCATCTGTCTTAAAGATCGATAATTATACCTACTTGAGTGTTCGAATAATCAATATTTTAAAGTATAGTAGAACCCCTCTAATGCGACCACTTAATGAATAGACATGGGTGTCTTCATAAGCAGGTGGTTGCTTAATGCAGGGCAAAAGTGATGCAGAAAGCTCCTCTAGGAGCTTTCTGCATTACTTTTGTCCTGCATTAAGCTACCACCTGCATCTAGCACCCAGAATTATACCTCTTTTAGGTGGTCGCACTAGCGGGGTTTTACTGTATTTACTATAAATAGAGTAAAAACCGCGCTCATGCATACACTTGGCAAATAAACATAAGTGTCTTTTCAAGGTAGTTGTTTAATGTATGGAGAATGTACTGCACATAACTCCTTCAAGAACTTTCTCTAAAACATCCACCCTCTAATAAACTATTCCCCCATATTGACGCATTTTGACGCCTCTGTAAAAATTGAAATTATAGTGATAAATAGAGCATTTACCCCATAGGAGTTACACAATTCTAAAATGTTTCTTTTCTCTAGTAAATGCTCCTTTTCGGTAGATGAATTCAAAGAGGTTGGGTCTAAAAATAGTCTAGGAGGGAATGAGTTAAGCTACAATTTACTTTTAAACCTTTCCCTCATATAAACGTGTTTTCACGGATTTGCAAACAGAGTAAACCAAGATCAGACAGCTCCTAGAGGAACCGTCTGATCAGGTCTGCTCTGTTTGCTATTGGAATTTAATAGATCTGTTTCTTTACCTTCTAAAATGGCCACAATGTTCCACCTTCCGTATTTTATTATAACTATTTTGCTCATGAATATTCAGTAGGTATTGGAATTTGGAATAAACATAGAACATGGAAAGGGTTAAGACTCAAAATAAGACCTCATTCTGGGAGACGCTCTAGAGGAGGTCTACTGTAGTGAATGTCCAAATAATATGGGCAGATGCGACAAATATATTTATTTCAAACATTATTGTTAGTGATTGCATTTACGACTGCATATATGCAGGCCCAAATTTTCACATTCGATTTGGGCCAGTTGTAATGTGTATACATGTATGTAGTCGACTCTCTCCTCTCTCCCCTCCCACCCTCTCTCTCTCTCCCTCTCTCTCTCTCTCTCTCTCTCTCTCTCTCTCTCTCTCTCTATATATATATATATATATATATATATATATCTGTCTATCTCCCTTCTCTCCCGTTTTCTCTCTCTCTTTGTCTCTCTTTCATATCTCTCTCTCACTCACTCTCTCTCACACTCTTTCTCTCGTTTCTCTCTCTCTCTCTCTATCTCCCGTCTCCCCTTTTCTCTCTCTCCTTGTCTCTCTCTCCTATCTCTCTTCTCTCCTCTCTCTCTCTCTCTCTCTCTCTCTCTCGTTTCTCTCTCTCTCATATGTCTCTATGTTATCTCTTATGATAAGTATTCGTTATTCACTGTTTTGCTAACTGCATTTGGAAGATCTGTTTCTTTAGTTTATAAAATGGCCACAATATTTCAACTTGAATATTTGATTACATGTTCAATAGGTATTGAACTTTACAATAAATATAGAACAGGGAACGGGTTAAATCCAGCTTAAATCAGCTGTACCAGAATTAAATGTTTATAGTCGATAGACGCGCCGGTTAAGGCATTTAACAAATTACCTCATAGGCTATTTTTAGATCCTTCCTCATGAAATAAATCTACCGAAAATAAAGCATTTACTACTGGAAAGGAAACTTTAGGAATTGTGTAGTTATAAACCATTGTGATAAATAGAACATTTGCTCCATATGAGCAAATGCTCTATTTATCACAATGGTTTCAGAAAATCAAATATTTTACAGAGGCGTCAATACCAGGGAATGGGTTAAACAGAATAGTTAAAGTTCAAACATTATACTAATTTGACATCCAAGACCTCATGCAATGGCTACAAATTATGAGATTGACTTAACCCTTTGTCTGATATTGACGGCTATTGACGCCTCTGCAAACAGAGTAGACCCAGATCAGACGGCTCCTGTAGGAGCCGTCTGATCAGGGTCTGTTCTGTTTGCTCATAATATAATATGGATATGATTCTACAGGGTCTGTACAGTTTCCGCCAAAGTGTATTGTATTCATGGTGCCATTATAAAAAAGTCTTGTCAATATCCATGATATCATTATTTATTGCAAAATTATTGTAATGAAGAAAATATTCCGAAACAGAGAATTAATGTAACATATGGCTGTAACATCAAGGGGAATAATGCGCTAATGCATGCATAACGTCGATGCACCCATGACGTCATTTGATGACGTCATTTTGATGACATTTTAAATAACAACTCAATGTCACAATGGTTTTAAATAACAATCCAATGTCATCTTTTTAATTTTATGGCTAAAATGTGACATGTATTTTGACATGATAATCTTTGAAAAAGGCCCTTAGTGGTCGAAATATTAGATCAGAGCTATTCAAGTAGATCTATTTATAATTATAATAGATCAGGCCACCTCTGTAGGGACGGTATGACCTGCTCTGGCTTTTAAATATCTAATTTTGTACTTAGTCAGGTTTTTAGCAATGTATACACATATTATATAATATATCCTATAGGAGCTCTCTGCATAACTTTCGTCCTGCATTAAGTTATCACCTGCATTTGCCACTGTGAATTATGTCCCTTTTTGCTGGTCACATTAGAGAGTTTTTACTGTAATTATTTTACTCGAATAATTGCCATAAAATAACCAAATCAATTATTTCAGCAGAATATCTCAATGCACATAAAGAACAAATTGAGAAAGAAAAGATCAATTAGAAAAAAAACAAAGTACTGACACATATAAGTTGCGAGATATTGGGTGAAGGCGAGAGTTACCGAATTTCTTAGAGACAAACTTTGTTGTTTGGATAGACGATGTACAGCTTAGAATATAATGAGGTTTGTTTTATTGAAATGAGAATCACCAAAGAGAAATACACAGCAAGACGGGGTATTGAATCTGGCAACTTCATCTAAAACATGTTTTCTTTTGTTGTTATATTTGTAACAACTTAACCCATTCCCTCATAGGCTATTTTAGACCAAGCTCTTGGAATAAATCTACCGAAAAGGAGCATTTACTAGAGAAAAGAAACATGTTAGAAGTGTGTAGTTTTAAAACCATGATCGTGATAAATATAACATAAATATAACATCTGCTCCTATGGAGAAAATGGTCTATTTATCAGAATGGTTTCAAGAAGTGACTTTTACAGAGGCGTAGAAATGCGTATTAATGGAGAAAAAGGTTGAAGAAGAAATGCGATGAGCTTTCAACGAGACAACATGTATATTTTGCATGAATAAGGGTGTGCACTATAATTGTATTTGTTTTTTAAAATCGTCCCGAAAATTGTAATTTTTATTTGTTTGCGAAATTTTTGTTATCCTTAATTTCACAAGGAATTTTAAATGTTATGTATTCAAAATAGTATATACATTCATGTATTACTTTATTTTAAACTGAGACTCATCAATTTCCGTTAGTGTTTCCGGCTATACTCGGACGAATTCAATTACCATACATACCAATACATGGGTTATGCGATGAGGCCAATATATGACCTAAAGTGTACCTTACACCCCCCTCCCCCCCCCCCCTCCCCGCATACAACGCCCTTTTCTACTGAGTTATTACAGGGACTGAAAAAAATACATGCCGTCAATAGTCAATAATGTTCGAACGTTGAACATTTATCTTCGGAAATCTATATATAGAATTACGAATATATACGGAATATGCACGGAGTCTCAGTTTAATCTGGTCAGGTAATACTTTTGTACCGAGTTTCCATAAAAGTTTACGTTTGGAAAATGAATATTTCTGCAGCAAAAATTACCATAAAAAAGAAATGAACGCATAATCAAACAGAGTAGACCAAGATCAGGGTCCATGCTTATAAAGCTTTTAGTTGAGTCTGAGTTTCGTTCTCAGGCTTTTGATTGGTCAGATTTGAGTTCTCAAGCTTTTGATTGGTCAGATTTGAGCCAAAGGCTCAAATCTGACCAATCAAAAGCTTGAGAACGATCTCAGACTCAACTAAAAGCTTTATAAGCATGGACCCAGACGGCTCCTATAAGAGCCGCCTGATCAAGGTCTGCTCTGCTTGCTTTTGAAATTATGATAGATTTGACTCAATACTTTCTAACTATACCAACACTTCCTATGTATACATTGTATATACCATTATAAAACTGCAGCTTATAAATATTCATTATGTCATTATTTCTTGCATGAATATTCAACGGAGAAAGGATTAAAGAGCATAAGCATGTATAACATAGGCTACATGTTGTTTGTAGATCTCGATAATTCGAAAGTGTTTATGAATAATCATTAAAACCGTTTTAGGCATTAATGTGGCTACTTAATGCAGGGTGAAAATCATGCAAAAAGCTTCTAGAGGAGCTTTCCGAATGACTTTCATCCTGCATAAAGCTGCCATCTGTCTTAAAGATCGACAATTATACCTACTTGAGTGTTCGAATAATCAATATTTTAAAGTATTGACATAACTCCTACAAGAACTTTCTCTAAAACATCCACCCTCCAATAACCTATTCCCTCATATTGACGCATTTTGACGCCTCTGTAAAAATCATTGTTTGAAATTATAGTGATAAATAGAGCATTTATCCCATAGGAGTTACACAATTCTAAAAAGTTTCTTTTCTCTAGTACATGCTACTTTTCGGTAGATGAATTCAAAGAGGGAATGAGTTAAGCTACAATTTGCTTTTAAGACTCAAAATAAAATCTCATTCTGGTAGTCGCTTTAGAGGGGGTCTGCTGTAGTGAAATTCCAAAACAAATATGGGCAGATGCGACAAATATATTTATTTCAAACATAATTGTTAGTGATTGCATATACGATTGTATATATGCAGGTCCACAGTTTCGCATTCGATTTGGGCCAGTCTCTCTCTCTCTCTCTCTCTCACTCTCTCTCTCTCTCTCTCTCTCTCTCTCTCTCTCTCTCTCTCTCAACTGTCTCTGTGTTATCTCTTATGATAAGTATATGTTATTCACTAGTTAAGACACTGTACCGAAAGTGGCTATTATGTATCTAATGTCACGTTGGTGAACCAGGAGGTGGTGCAAAGAGTCGTACAGACATGGCATAAGAAATGAAGCTTTTTTATTGATAAAAAGTCTGGATGAAGACGGTTTTGTTTATATACTTAACCCTTTGCTTCACATAAATCATATAAACACATTTCACGCATCATGCAAACCGAGTAGATTCATATCAGATGGCTCCTTAGAAGCTGTCTGGTCATGCAGGATCTGCTCTTTTTGCTAATTGTATTTGGAAGATCTGTTTCTTTAGTTTATAAAATGGCCACAATATTTCAACTTGAATATTTGATTACATGTATAACTATTTTGTCCATTAATATTCAATAGGTATTGAACTTAGCAATAAATATAGAACAGGGAAAGGGTTAAATCCAGCGTAAATCAGTTGTACCAGAATTTTTTTTTTTATTAAAGTTTTTAGTCCATAGACGCGCCTTTTAAGGCATTTAACACATTACCTCATAGGCTATTTTTATACCCTTCCTCATTAAATAAATCTACCGAAAATAAAGCATTTACTACAGGAAAGGAAACTGTAAGAATTTCGTAGTTTTTAAACAATTGTGATAAATAGAACATTTGCTCCATATGAGCAAATGCTCTATTTATCACAATGGTTTCAGAAAGTTAAATATTTTACAGAGACGTCAATACCAGGGAATGGGTTAAACAGAATAGTTCCAGTTCAAACAATATACTAATTAGACAACCAAGACCTCATGTAATGGCTACAAATTATTCGTCTTTGCAAACAGAGTAGTCCAAGATCAGACGGCTCCTGTAGGAGCCGTCTGATCAGGGTCTATTCTGTTTGCTCATAATATAATACGGATATGACTCTATAGTTTCTGTATTTGCCAAAATGTCTTGTATTCATGGTGCCATTATAAAAACTAATCTTATCAATATCCATGATATCATTACTTATAGCATGATTATTGTAGGTCAGGTGGCCTCTGTAGGAACTTTATAATCATGGCCTGCTTTGCTATTGAATATCTAATTCTGTACTTAGGTTTTTAGCAATGTATAAAAAAGTATCTAGTTATAGTCTACTTTCAGTCCAAATGACCGCTCAGCCGACTATACATTTACTCCCCTGGTCATTGAGTCATTGGCCTACAACATTGAGCACTGCTAACATATGGCGCAATCATGCAGCCGAAGTACCGGCGAGTGACCCTCACAGATATCCATTTTAACCCCTGGGTGGAGAGGAGGTGCGGGTAGGAGACACGGAAAAGCGTTTCTGAAATTTCCGGGAGACCGGGATTTGAACCCCGGACCTCCAGACTGATAGTCAAGCGTGTTACCACTAGACCACCGCACACCACAAATACACTAGTTAAATACACAAGTAATATATTAAGGAATTATTTTGATATTCATAATCGATGAATATTTTTTTCAGTTAAAAGATTACGTACAGTATACCCTGTTTTAAGCGACTGTCAAAAAATGTCTAATTATGGGTCTGAAAGGCATATGATAGTTTAATGAAAAGTAATGCAGAAAGCTCCTAGGAGCTTTTTGCATCACTTTTACTCTGCATAAAGTAAACACCTGCTTTTAGACGTCTAAGTTCAATAAATGGATAGCTGCTTAAAATAGGTTCTACTGTATGTCATACGCGGAACAAATTGGCGCTACAGTAAAGCCTCTCTATAACGAATACTTAATTATGTTAATTAGTTAGTATTTAGGACAGATGGTTGCTTAAAGCAAGGTGAAAGTAAAACAGAACGCTCCTATAGGAGCGTTCTGTTTTACTTTCACCTTGCTTAAGCAACCACCTGCCTTTGACCCAAAATACTTTGCGTTATTCAGTAGCCATTATAGAGAGGTTTTACAGTACTTGAGAGGTTCTGGGTACAGTCGAGAGTGGATATAAATTTCAATTCATGAAAGTCACAGAAGCTGATTATTCAAACCAAATAGAATTTTAAATAGAAAAAAACAAATAGTATGCCATTCATGTCGCAGTTTCTCTCATTGTCAAAGTATAAGCGTTTTATAGGGCAACAAAAACACCCCGTATTAAATCCCAGAGGAGTAACTCAGTTCGATCCGAAAGACGGTTATTTTCCTTTGACGACTAGAAAATAGGACAAGGACTTATGTTGCTTTAACGCTGTCCTCCATGAATACGCCTTTCTACGTCTCTGTAAAAGTCACTTTTTGAAACCATTGAGATAAATAGAGCATTTGCTCCATAGGAGCAAATGCTTTATTTATCACACTGGTTTCATTGCTACACAATTCTAACATTTTCCTTTTTCTCTAGTACAGCTCCTTTTTGGTAGATTTATTCAAAGAGGTAGAATCTAAAAATAACCTATGAGGTAACGGTTTAACCCCTAACTTCATGAACATTCATCCGGGAAACTATGAATGTATGAACATTTGTTACCTGAATTTTATCATTGCAAGGAATGGCAGAATCTGTAGAATCAGATCTATGTTTTTCCATAAGCCATCAGAGCAGACCCTGATCAGACGGCCCCTATTCTGTAACAGAGGCGTTTAAAGGTTAACCCACCAGTGACATTTGTCACTGACCGTTCCAAGGCAGTACTTCCATCTTCCCCCTATTGTTTGTTTGTTATGTCTGTGCGTCTCTTTGTGTCTTTTATATACATGTACATTTGCGGCTTGTCGTCGTGTTGCTGTTTGGGCGGTTGTGTGTTTTATATGCGGTGTTTCCTGCATGACTCATGCATGTACTTCTATGGGGGTAGAGGGTTAAATTATATCCAGGAAACACATCGTTGTTATTATCGCCGATTCTCTTCATAGAAATATCATCGACGCATTTACAAACATAGTTGATTCAGGTTAGACATTAGTATGGGTAAAGGGGGAAAAGGGGAGAATCACGCCTTTACGAACAGAGTTGATCCAGGTTAGACATTAGTATGGGTAAAGGGGGAAATGGGGAGAATCACGCCTTTACAACAAACAGAGCAGACCCAGATTAGACGGCTCCTAAAAGAACCGTCTGATCAGGGTCTGCTCTGTTTGCGTATGCAATAATTAAGATATGATTCTACAGTGTCTGCGATATGTTTTAGGGGCCATCGGGATCTAGGGATTAACAAGTCGTTTTTGTTTTTTCTTTGCTTGCATACATTACAGATTAAGCTATTCCCTGCCAGAAACTCCTTCTCACGTCATTGCAAACATAGTAGATCCAGATCAGACAGGTTTTGAAAGCCGCGTCATCAGAGTCTGCTCCGTTTGCTGATAAAATAATGTAGACCTGGGTCCATGTTTATAAAGCTTTTAGTTGAGTCTGAGTTCGTTCTCAAGTTTTTGATTGGTCAGATTTGAGCCAAAGGCTCAAATCTGACCAATCAAAAGCTTGAGAACTCAAATCTGACCAATCAAAAGCTTGAGATCGAAATCAGACTCAACTAAAAAGCTTTATAAGCATGGACCCAGATTCTTCAGTTTCTGTCATTGTAAAATAATATCTTTTTCACAGTGTTGCTGTTAAAGTCAGCTAATTTATATTAAAATTTATATAAAGTCCGTCTTCATACGATAATAAAGGTGGAAAGGGGAAGCATTATGTCTTTACAGTTTTAGCATTCGGCATGAGTTCTGTCCCTTTCATCTTTGTCTAAAAATAGAACAGTCCGAAATGTTGCGATGTCCAGTGTATAGCGACGACAAACAACTTCCAACATTATTTCATTTATGACACATTTCATTTAAGAAACTACAAATAAATAAATAAAATATTGTAAATCAGATAACTAAATAGCCTACCTTTCTAGCAGTGAGTCATCTTTTATGACGAAAGCGAATACCACAGGCAAACGTTTCTATGGACGCCGTCTGTATCTCGACTCGTCTCGCAGGTTCGGAAGAAAACTTCCGTAAAAATGACTAGTTGCGTATATCACATCATTGTTATTCTTAACAAAGTGCATTAATTATATTTTATATATGCATACACGTCCATTAATGTATTTTCTCGGACCTGATAGTAAAAATACTGAGGAAAAGTTCCAATGTTATGGATACGAGTCCATTGTGAAAGCAAATCTCCGGGAGCACTATTTTTTCCAGGTATTTTTCAATTTTCGTATGGGCCCCAAGCGTCGCCAACCGAGATTTTTTCACAAATCAATGTTTGTTTACAGAAGTTTGCTTACTGAAAATTTTGTTTCTGGCGAGGCTTGGGGCCCATGTGAAAATTGATCATAAACAGGCAAAAATACTGGAAAAACTCAAAATTACAGGGATAAGGGTACATTTGAACCAACAAAAATCAGGATAAAATGCAATTATATAGTTTTATTGTTATACAGTGATGAAAATAAGATATAACACTTCCAAAATAACAGCAAACTCTTTCTCTAAAAACGGTTTATTTTTTATCAATTTCTTGGGCCATATATAGCCTTCGTGAACCTTGTCCTTTTGTTTGAGGTGATGCTCTTGGGTTATCTTTCACTGTTTACTCCCTAGTCGCGCCTTTTGGCTCATATGCAAACAGGAAAGATACATACATGTATCAGACAGGAACCGTCTGATCCGGGCCTACTCAGCTTACTAATGAAATGATATACAGTTGAACTTCGATAACTCGAACTTCAAGGGACCGTACAAATAAGTTCGAGATAACAGAAGTTCGAGTCATCCGATTTCTAATCTGAACAATTTCTCAACGCCGTTGCTTGATACAGGTCTAAAGCAATGCTGAAAGCTCCTGTAGGAGCTTTCAGCATTACTTTAGACTGTATTAAGCTGTCACATGTGTTTCTAGATATCTGTAGAGATACATTCTGTAGAGAAATTCTGTATTGTAAGTTTTGAAAGGACTGGACGTTTTGTTCAAGTTATCGCGAAGTTCGAGTTATCCGAGTTCGAGATATCGAAGTTCAACTGTATATCTATTTCAACAGTTTCTACTATTGTAAAAGTTCCCTCGCTGATGGTGCCGTAATAAACATACAGCAAATGAATATTTATACAGTAATTTGTTTGTATTTCTGACATCAATACTCATGGAGTATTCATTGAGTAGAATTAAACGTCTTTGGTGAGATCGGAGTCACAATGGTTTTGAGATTCATCATTATTCGTATATGTAGTCCAGACAGCACAAATGTAAAGAATCTGAAATCTAGGGATAGTTTAAAATAATACTCAAGGTTTGAACATTCCCTTCATATATACGTCTTTTCACGCATTTTCAAACGTAGTAGACCCCGACCTACAGGAGCCGTCTGTTCGGGGTCTGCTCTGTTCGCTATATGGAAATATATAGATCTGATTATGCAGTTTGCACATCAGTGACAGTTTTCCATGTTCCATTTTATCGATTCTATCAATGAATAGTCTTTAGGCGAAGAAACATTTTTTTCTTTTTATTAAAGAATATTACATTCACATATGTATATACATTCATGTTCATATCAGATACATATATATCAAAAACACATAACAAGTACAGAGTTACATAATACAGTACAGTAACGTACAAAGTGCCTTCCAGAAATGGAAGGAGAACGTCGGATATCTGTACTATTTCATTTTTGTCGTACCCTTTATTACTTTTCTACAGTTACTCTGTTTGCAGCTCAATCATTGAGTACACTAGCGATAGGTGGATACAGTATGTTCAATTAAATGTTTTTTTGTTATACATGCACTTTACCACTGTATTTGCTGTCGCGGTTGTTGTAGATTAGTCGGAGAGGGGATACGTTTATTTACACTGTTTGTCTTTTAGGATGGGGATGGAATAAGGGTGAGGTTGGGCGCCCATAAACCGGTTTAAACCCCCGGTGACTTTTGTCACTGACCGTTCCAAGGCGGTACTTCCATCTTCCTCCTATTGTATGTTTGTTTTGTCTTTGTGCGTCTCGTTGGTTTTTCTACCCATGTACATTTGCTGTTTCCTTGTGTTGCTGTTCGGGCGAGTGTTTGTTCTGTATGTGGTATTTCCTGCATGACTCATTTTTGTACTTTTAACACTTTTTGCGCTGTTTTTATTTGCTCATTGCACGCTGAGCAAAGGCTGTGGATCTGATCCGTATCCAAAGTATTCATGAACATGTATAGAACTTTTATATATTTTCCATCAGCGTGCAAAGCGTCAACAACATCAATATATTTCATCTGACAGAATATTAAACATTAAAGAGTAGATCAACTTTTAATACTATAATATTCAAGAAGTTGCCATGAATTTTGAAAAAAAGGGAATGAGCTATATAAAGGATATGTTTTTTTTCTATTCCTATATGACATGTATTTAGGTTAGAATTTGTTTTACAATTGTCCATGAATTATTTGTTTAAGCTGTACTTTTGGAAATCTGGTTTATATCTAATGCTAATGTTAAAGATTTTTTTATTCAAAATATTGATGGTATAATTTCTTTGCATTTACACAAAAATATATATCTCTTTATTTCTAGCAACAAAAGCGTATAGTCCTTTCTGTCTGAACCTAGGATTACACTTAAGCTATCTATCTTAAGTGTGGGATCATATTTCAAAAGTTTTTCTCTAATATGGTTTATCAATGGTTTTATTTTGCAACAGTACCAACATATATGGTTAATATTTTCTTCATGGTTATGACAAAAACTACTTAAGTTTGATTCTTTAATATTCATTTTGAACAGTAATGAGTTTGTTGGTAAAATTCTGTGTATAATTCTTGTCTGTAACCATTGTATATATGTATCTCTAGTACATTTAAAAACATAACTATATATATGTTTCCAGTTCAAATTTTCATTTTCAAAAATGGTTATCCATTTTGTTTTACTTGTAGGCACATCTTCATTTTTACTCAGAATATTATAGATAAGTTTGTTAACATCATTTTTGTTACAATGGGATGCATATAGCAATTTATGGTTGGTAAGGGGTATTCAGATATAGGATCATTTACCAGTGTAACATTTAATTTACTTAAAAAAGATTTAACTGCATTTTTAAGCCATTATATTTGAGAAAGTAAATTTAATCCAAGTTACTTCCTCCAAAAAGGAAACTTCTACAAACTAACCATGTTCATCGGGAATATCTCTTAACAATCTTATTCCTCTGTTATACAATACTGGTATGCATACAGATTTTTTATCTACACGAAATTTGTCATTATAAAACAGAGGCATATTATATATGTGGTTTATATCATTATAACAAATTTTTTGGATATACAACAAATATGCTTTTAAAACATCAATCCAAAAGTCATTTTTATTGCATCTATTATTAACTTACAGAAATGATTTCCACAGTTTATGAGGTTTTTTTTATGTCTATCCAACAATGTACTAGTTTATAATATTTATTTTCATTTTATACTATAAAATTTCTAACCATTTAATTTTTAAACTATGTGTATAACTTCAACATCAATCATTATCAAACCACCTTCTGGGTAATCTTTAATGAGTACACTTCGTTTATTCTTTGCTTTGCCATCCCATATAAAATCATAAAATATATTATTTAAGGTTTTTATAAAAAATGTTAGATGGCGTTCGTAAGCTAATGAACAAATGCGTAAGAATAGGCAAAAGTAATGACTTGACAACAGTTATTTTTCCAATAGGAGCTAGTTTTCTTCTTTTCCAGTATGAAATACATTTTGTAATATTTGCCATCTTTTCTTGAAAATTGATTTCTCTTACTAAGTATTAGGACAAGATTAACGTCAAAGAGTATTCCAGGTAATTTAAATTGAGTATCTCCCAAAGATAGTTTCCATTTTGTTTTAATAGATCTTGTACTATATTTTAATGATCCCATCCAGATTACCTTTGTTTTATCAAAGTTAATTTTCAAACCAGATATTAATGGCATTTCGAAAGGAATGTTGACCCATTAACCCCATGCTGTGTATTTTGGGAGCCGACTGTCAGGGGTCTGATACACAAACTGATAAGGCGGGCTACCATCACAGAGGATCAATGTATAATTGCATAACCTTATCTCTTATGGCTATGTACCCTGACTGGACACTGCAGAAGCACAGCTGGATATTGTGTATATAAGGGGGGGTCACTTATATAAGGAGCTTTGAAATGCCTTTAATGAAAAGTTATTGATTATTTCTAAAGTTTTGTTCAGAGATTGTTCTGATCCATCTAGAAGCAATGATGTGTCATCTGCAAATTGTGAAATTTTATATTCCTCTCCATTAATCTTAATTCCTAATATTTCTTTACAATTCCTTATTTTTATATTGCTAAAATTTCAGCACAGAGTATAAAAATATATGATGATATGGGGTCTCCTTGTCTGCATCCCCTTTTAACATGGAAAGGTTAGATAAGAATCCATTTAATTGTATTGTACACTTGTCCAAATAACACTCATATATATAAATTCACCTTTGATTTCTCTATACAAACTCAACACCTGGTTATCACGCATATTACTAGTCCAATCTTGTATAAAATCGTCAATCACTCTCTGTTTAAAGATACAGACAAATTGCTTTTGGTTGACACTAAAGGGATTTTCCCATACATATAAAACCCCATATTTACTGAACAAGTCTTTCACCATTGTTGCCCAATTTAATCGACAAATACGCATGTTTTCCACTAAGCTTGTGTAAAGACCTTTAATTATACAGTTATTGCCATTAATTACTTTAAACTAATACTTTAAAACTCTCAAACATCTACAAATATACAGTGGATATCGCCCCAAATCTCCATATATTCCGGCATTACTCGCAGACGATTCCAACCCAAGTATTCTTTTACAGAACTTGAGATGTAATCGCTCTACGTCTTTCATTTTGTACAAACCACACACTTCCGAACCATAATTTAAAATTGAGCCTACAAACGAATCAAACAGTTGGCACAGTGTTCTTGGTGTAAAGTTAAAATCCCACGTACTGTACAGCAGTGTATTTATGGCTTTTAATGCTTTGCCTACGAGTAGCTGTTGGTTACGATTAAGAACTAACTTTATTCTGTTTGCAATGCTGCCAGATGCTAATTTATATATAACATTCAAGAGAGTTATCGGTCACCAGTTCTTAAAAAAAATGTTTTGGTTTTTGTCTTTTGGTATACATGTAATTGTTCCAAGTTTGATATTTTTTGAAAGAGAATTAGATAAAAGGGCGTAATTTAAAGCTCTTACAACAAAGTGTCCAAGTGTTGTCCAAAACACTTTAAAGAAATTTGTAGTAAAACCATCACAGCCAGGACTCTTATCGTTGTTCATGTTTTTTTTAAAAGTATTTGTGACGTCTTCATATTGTGACTATTCTAGCGAATTTCTTTGTTTTTAGTTTAACCTTGGTATATCATAGCCTTCTAACTCTTGTTCTAAGTAAAAAACTGTCTCTGTTTCATGCTCATTGTATAATTTCTCATAAAAAGCTTTAGTTTTTTTTAGTATTTCTTCTTGGTCAAAAATATACGAACCGTCTGTTTCTATGAATGATATATTCTTATTAGTAATATGTTGCTTTTCTAAATTACAAAATAGTGTGTGGTCTTTTCACCTTCTTCTATCCATTTAGATTCTAATCTGATAAAATCACCTCTAAGATTTTTATTTCTTAAGTTTATAAGCTCGTTTTTTAATAAAGGTAATTGATCCTTGTTATTTTCTGTTAGACATGACTCTAAAATTTGAATTTCAGCTAGTAAAGTTTGTTCTCTATTTCTTTTTTCCTTTGCTATATAACTTGCATATGATATTGTTTTTATTCGAATTTCCATCAAAAGAGTTTCTAAAAATAATTGATCGCGAATAACAAACTGTATATCTGACCTATCCATTAAAAAGAATATTTTCTAGATCATATACAGGAACAGGGTATTGTGATATTATTTCATCTATTTTACTATTTTATACAAGTTATATAGTCAATATAATTCAACAGGTCATTATTAAATTTTCACAATCCTTTTCCATGTACTGTGTTTACAAAACACAATTCTAAAAACATAATGGAATGATCTGATTTATAGCTAACAACAATATCGCATTTTCTTAAAAATATATCATAATATCAGCCATTAAAAAGAAATCAAGTCTACCCTGCTGTAAGGGAGTTTATCTTCTCCATGTATATTTTCGGGCATCTTCATGCAGTTCCTTGAAGGGGTCAACAAGTCAAATATCAGAAATAAGCGATAACAACTTTGTTCAGGCTATAACATTATTATTTGTTCTTTTATAGTTTTTATAGTCAATTGCAGGGTCAAATACAAGGTTAAAGTCTCCACAGATAATGTAGTAGCTATCTTTTGTATTTAAAGAATCGATAATGTTGAGTGAAAAACTGTGGGGAGTCATTGTTTGGAGCGTAAATATTAACCAAGACAAAGGTGACATCATTGTATACAAGCTCAATTACTATAAAGTTTCCATTATCATCTTTCTTCACATTTAGTAATTTAATATCCAAGTTCAACGACTCCTCTTGCATTTCATTTTCCATGACTGAAAAAACAGTCATCATTCCATTCAGAGTAAATTGTCTTCAGTTTCTTTCACAAAATGAGTCTCTTGTAGACACAAAATAAATATCAAATTTCTTATTCTTGAACAGATAAAAAATGCCATTACGTTTTTAATTATTTTCAGGCCACGGCAATTGTAAGAGTAGACATTAAGCTTATCCATAGTTATAACAGGTGGGATTTAAAAAAAGGACACCTGCCTGTATTACACAGACTACATTTTGACATGCCATAAAGAATACCGCGAATTTCCCTTATATTTGACCTTTGCTCATGACAACCAAAAAAAGTAACTTTCAGCATGAACGAGTAGAACAATAAAGTAAGGGTTTCCGAAGTTTTAGCTCGTCTACACAGTTTAAATTATCCATTGTATCTTTACAAATAAATTCATTTATAAACATGTACATTAAAAAAATAAAATATATCAAGCCCTGTATTTCACAGAAGTAACATAAAAACATGTAACATAATTATGATACAAACTATAACAGTGCATAGATGATGATAATATGTATTTCTGCTTTCTGCATCGCTTCTGTCCCGTTTCGGGCAATAGTATACGTTACGGTATACATACAGTACTTTTATTAAGCACACATCTGAAAAATGTCAATACACAGCTCTTTATAACAATAGTATGTTGCACAGTGCAGGACAAAAGTAACACAGAAAGCTCCCAATTTAAGCCTTCTGCATCACTTCTGCTCTGGATCGGGTAATCATGCATCTGATGTTATATGTACAGTTGCCACCTAACCAAGTAAACATTATATAATGCCAGTACACAGTCCTTCATTTAGTATGCTGTGCGATGCAGGTCAAAAGCAACACAGAAAGCTCCCAATTTTAGCTTTCTGCGTCACTTCTGCTCTAAATCGGACAATCATGTATCTTACGCTATACGTATAGTTGCCACTTAACTAAGCAAACATCACATAGTGCCCGTACACAAACTTTTTTTAGTATCTTACACAATGCAGGACAGAAGTACAAATTTAACACATAAAGCTCCCAATGGAGCATCACTGCTGCTTCGAATCGGGCAGTCATGTATCTTATGCTATATGTACAGTAACTTGCAACTTAACCAAGTAAACATCATATTATCTCCGTACACAATCCTTCATTTAGTATGCTGCACGACGTAGGACAAAGGTAAAAAAAGATCTCAATCGAGCCTTCTGCATCACTTCTGCTTTAAATTGGGCAATCATGCATCTTATGCCATATGTAAAGTTGCTGTCCAACTAAGTAAACATTGTATAATGTCCATACAAAATCTTTCATTTATCATGACGCACGAGGCCGGACAAAAGTAACACAGAAAGCTCCCAATTGAGCTATCTGCATTACTTCTGCTCCGAATCGGGCAATCATGCATCTTATGTTATATGTACAGTTGTTACGTAACAAAGTAAACACCATATAAGTATGCTGCATGATGCAGGACAAAAGCAACACAGACAGTTCCCAATTGAGCTTTCTGCATCACTTCTGCTCTAAATCGGGCAATCATGCATCTTATGCTATATGTAAAGCTGCTGTCTAAGTAAACATTGTATAATGTCCATACACAATCCTTCATTTAACATGACGCACGAAGCCGGACAAAAGTAAATCAGAAGGCTCCCAATTGAGCATTTAGTATGCCGCACGATGCAGGACAAAAGCAACACAGAAAGCTCCCAATTGAGCATTTAGTATGCCGCACGATGCAGGACAAAAGTAACACAGAGAGCTCCCAATTGAGCATTTAGTATACCGCACGATGCAGGACAAAAGCAACACAGAAAACTCCCAATTGAGCATTTAGTATGCCGCACGATGCAGGACAAAAGTAACACAGAAAGCTCCCAATTGAGCATTTAGTATGCCGCACGATGCAGGACAAAAGTAACACAGAAGGCTCCTTATTGAGCATTTAGTATGCCGCACGATGCAGGACAAAAGTAACACAGAGAGCTCCCAATTGAGCATTTAGTATGCCGCACGATGCAGGACAAAACTAACACAGAGAGCTCCCAATTGAGCATTAATATGCCGCACGATGCAGGACAAAAGCAACACAGAAAACTCCCAATTGAGCTCTCTGATTTACTTCTGCTCCGAATCGGACAATCATGCATCTTATGTTATATGTATAGTTGCTACGTAACAAAGTAAACACCATATAAGTATGCTACATGATGCAGGACAAAACCAACATAGAAAAATCCAAATTGAGCTTTCTGCATCACCTCTGCTCTGAATCGGGAAAATCTTGCATCTTATGCTATATGTACAGTTGCCATATCATATTATGCCTGTTTATAATAATTCATTTAGTATGCTGCACAAAGCCGGACAAAAGTAACACAGAAAGCTCCCAATTGAGCCTTCTGCATCACTTCTGCTCTGAATCGGGCAATCATGTATCTTATGCTATATATACAGTTGCTTCTTAACTAAGTAAACATCATATAGTGCCCGTACACATTATTTCATGTAGTATGCTGCACGATGCAGGACACAGGTAACACAGAAAGCTCCCAATTGAGCTATCTGCATCACTTCTGCTCCGAATCGGGCAATCATGCATCTTATGCTATATGTACAGGTGTTACGTAATAAAGTAAACACCACATAAGTATGCTGCATGATGCAGGAAAAAAACAAATTTAGCTTTCTGCATCACTTCTGCTCTGAATCAGGAAATTCTTGCATCTTATGCTATATGTACAGTTGCTTCTTAACTAAGTAAACATCATATAGTGCCCGTACACAATATTTCATGTAGTATGCTGCACGACGCCGGACAAAAGTATCACAGAAAGCTTCCAATTGAGCTTTCTGCATCACTTCTGCTCTAAATCGGGCAATCATGCATCTTATGCTATATGTAAAGCTGCTGCCTAAGTAAACATTGTATAATGTCCATACACAATCCTTCATTTAACATGACGCACGAAGCCGGACAAAAGTAACACAGAAGGCTCCCAATTGAGCATTTAGTATGCCGCACGATGCAGGACAAAAGCAACACAGAAAGCTCCCAATTGAGCATTTAGTATGCCGCACGATGCAGGACAAAAGTAACACAGAAAGCTCCCAATTGAGCATTTAGTATGCCGCACGATGCAGGACAAAAGTAACACAGAAAGCTCCCAATTGAGCATTTAGTATGCCGCACGATGCAGGACAAAAGTAACACAGAGAGCTCCCAATTGAGCATTTAGTATGCCGCACGATGCAGGACAAAAGTAACACAGAGAGCTCCCAATTGAGCATTTAGTATGCCGCACGATGCAGGACAAAAGCAACACAGAAAACTCCCAATTGAGCTCTCTGATTCACTTCTGCTCCGAATCGGACAATCATGCATCTTATGTTATATGTATAGTTGCTACGTAACAAAGTAAACACCATATAAGTATGCTACATGATGCAGGACAAAACCAACATAGAAAAATCCAAATTGAGCTTTCTGCATCACCTCTGCTCTGAATCGGGAAAATCTTGCATCTTATGCTATATGTACAGTTGCCATATCATATTATGCCTGTTTATAATAATTCATTTAGTATGCTGCACAAAGCCGGACAAAAGTAACACAGAAAGCTCCCAATTGAGCCTTCTGCATCACTTCTGCTCTGAATCGGGCAATCATGTATCTTATGCTATATATACAGTTGCTTCTTAACTAAGTGAACATCATATAGTGCCCGTACACAATATTTCATGTAGTATGCTGCACGATGCAGGACACAGGTAACACAGAAAGCTCCCAATTGAGCTATCTGCATCACTTCTGCTCCGAATCGGGCAATCATGCATCTTATGCTATATGTACAGGTGTTACGTAATAAAGTAAACACCACATAAGTATGCTGCATGATGCAGGAAAAAAACAAATTTAGCTTTCTGCATCACTTCTGCTCTGAATCAGGAAATTCTTGCATCTTATGCTATATGTACAGTTGCTTCTTAACTAAGTAAACATCATATAGTGCCCGTACACAATATTTCATGTAGTATGCTGCACGATGCAGGACAAGTAAGTAATAATCATATGATGCCTGTTCATAACAATTCAGTTAGTATGCTGCACGAGGCCGGTCAAAAGTAACACAGAAAGCTCCCAATTGAGCCTTCTGCATCCCTTCTGCTCTGAATCGGGCAATCATGTATCTTATGCTATATGTACAGTTGCTACTTAAATAATCAAACATCACATAGTGCCCGTAAACAATTTTTCATTTAGTATGCTGCACGACGCCGGACAAAAGTATCACAGAAAGCTTCCAATTGAGCTTTCTGCATCACTTCTGCTCTAAATCGGGCAATCATGCATCTTATGCTATATGTAAAGCTGCTGCCTAAGTAAACATTGTATAATGTCCATACACAATCCTTCATTTAACATGACGCACGAAGCCGGACAAAAGTAACACAGAAGGCTCCCAATTGAGCATTTAGTATGCCGCACGATGCAGGACAAAAGCAACACAGAAAGCTCCCAATTGAGCATTTAGTATGCCGCACGATGCAGGACAAAAGTAACACAGAAAGCTCCCAATTGAGCATTTAGTATGCCGCACGATGCAGGACAAAAGTAACACAGAAAGCTCCCAATTAAGCATTTAGTATGCCGCACGATGCAGGACAAAAGTAACACAGAGAGCTCCCAATTGAGCATTTAGTATGCCGAACGATGCAGGACAAAAGTAACACAGAGAGCTCCCAATTGAACATTTAGTATGCCGCACGATGCAGGACAAAAGCAACACAGAAAACTCCCAATTGAGCTCTCTGATTCACTTCTGCTCCGAATCGGACAATCATGCATCTTATGTTATATGTATAGTTGCTACGTAACAAAGTAAACACCATATAAGTATGCTACATGATGCAGGACAAAACCAACATAGAAAAATCCAAATTGAGCTTTCTGCATCACCTCTGCTCTGAATCGGGAAAATCTTGCATCTTATGCTATATGTACAGTTGCCATATCATATTATGCCTGTTTATAATAATTCATTTAGTATGCTGCACAAGGCCGGACAAAAGTAACACAGAAAGCTCCCAATTGAGCCTTCCGCATCACTTCTGCTCTGAATCGGGCAATCATGTATCTTATGCTATATAAACAGTTGCTTCTTAACTAAGTAAACATCATATAGTGCCCGTACACAATATTTCATGTAGTATGCTGCACGATGCAGGACACAGGTAACACAGAAAGCTCCCAATTGAGCTATCTGCATCACTTCTGCTCCGAATCGGGCAATCATGCATCTTATGCTATATGTACAGGTGTTACGTAATAAAGTAAACACCACATAAGTATGCTGCATGATGCAGGAAAAAAATAATTTAGCTTTCTGCATCACTTCTGCTCTGAAACAGGAAATTCTTGCATCTTATGCTATATGTACAGTTGCTTCTTAACTAAGTAAACATCATATAGTGCCCGTACACAATATTTCATGTAGTATGCTGCACGATGCAGGACAACTAAGTAATAATCATATTATGCCTGTTCATAACAATTCAGTTAGTATGCTGCATGAGGCCGGTCAAAAGTAACACAGAAAGCTCCCAATTGAGCCTTCTGCATCCCTTCTGCTCTGAATCGGGCAATCATGTATCTTATGCTATATGTACAGTTGCTACTTAAATAAGCAAACATCACATAGTGCCCGTACACAATCTTTCATTTAGTATGCTGCACGACGCCGGACAAAAGTATCACAGAAAGCTTCCAATTGAGCTTTCTGCATCACTTCTGCTCTAAATCGGGCAATCATGCATCTTATGCTATATGTAAAGCTGCTGCCTAAGTAAACATTGTATAATGTCCATACACAATCCTTCATTTAACATGACGCACGAAGCCGGACAAAAGTAACACAGAAGGCTCCCAATTGAGCATTTAGTATGCCGCACGATGCAGGACAAAAGTAACACAGAGAGCTCCCAATTGAGCATTTAGTATGCCGCACGATGCAGGACAAAAGTAACACAGAAAGCTCCCAATTTAGCATTTAGTATGCCACACGATGCAGGACAAAGTAACACAGAGAGCTCCCAATTGAGCATTTAGTATGCCGCACGATGCAGGACAAAAGTAACACAGAGAGCTCCCAATTGAGCATTTAGTATGCCGCACGATGCAGGACAAAAGTAACACAGAAAGCTCCCAATTTAGCATTTAGTATGCCACACGATGCAGGACAAAGTAACACAGAGAGCTCCCAATTGAGCATTTAGTATGCCGCACGATGCAGGACAAAAGTAACACAGAGAGCTCCCAATTGAGCATTAAGTATGCCGCACGATGCAGGACAAAAGCAACACAGAAAACTCCCAATTGAGCTCTCTGATTCACTTCTGCTCCGAATCGGACAATCATGCATCTTATGTTATATGTATAGTTGCTACGTAACAAAGTAAACACCATATAAGTATGCTACATGATGCAGGACAAAACCAACATAGAAAAATCCAAATCGAGCTTTCTGCATCACCTCTGCTCTGAATCGGGAAAATCTTGCATCTTATGCTATATGTACAATTGCCATATCATATTATGCCTGTTTATAATAATTCATTTAGTATGCTGCACAAGGCCGGACAAAAGTAACACAGAAAGCTCCCAATTGAGTCTTCTGCATCACTTCTGCTCTGAATCGGGCAATCATGTATCTTATGCTATATATACAGTTGCTTCTTAACTAAGTAAACATCATATAGTGCCCGTACACAATATTTCATGTAGTATGCTGCACGATGCAGGACAACTAAGTAATAATCATATTATGCCTGTTCATAACAATTCAGTTAGTATGCTGCACGAGGCCGGTCAAAAGTAACACAGAAAGCTCCCAATTGAGCCTTCTGCATCCCTTCTGCTCTGAATCGAGCAATCATGTATCTTATGCTATATGTACAGTTGCTACTTAAATAAGCAAACATCACATAGTGCCCGTACACAATTTTTCATTTAGTATGCTGCACGACGCCGGACAAAAGTATCACAGAAAGCTTCCAATTGAGCTTTCTGCATCACTTCTGCTCTAAATCGGGCAATCATGCATCTTATGCTATATGTAAAGCTGCTGCCTAAGTAAACATTGTATAATGACCATACACAATCCTTCATTTATCATGACGCACGAAGCCGGACAAAAGTAACACAGAAGGCTCCCAATTGAGCATTTAGTATGCCGCACGATGCAGGACAAAAGCAACACAGAGAGCTCCCAATTGAGCATTTAGTATGCCGCACGATGCAGTACAAAAGTAACACAGAGAGCTCCCAATTGAACATTTAGTATGCCGCACGATGCAGGACAAAAGCAACACAGAAAACTCCCAATTGAGCTCTTTGATTCACTTCTGCTCCGAATCAGGCAATCATGCATCTTATGTTATATGTATAGTTGCTACGTAACAAAGTAAACACCATATAAGTATGCTACATGATGCAGGACAAAACCAACATAGTAAAATCCAAATTGAGCTTTCTGCATCACCTCTGCTCTGAATCGGGAAAATCTTGCATCTTATGCTATATGTACAGTTGCCACCTAAGTAAGTAATAATCATATTATGCCTGTTCATAATAATTCATTTAGTATGCTGCACGAGGCCGGACAAAAGGAACACAGAAAGCTCCCAATTGAGCTAGCTGCATCACTTCTGCTCCGAATCGGGCAATCATGTATCTCATGCTATATGTACAATTGCTTCTTAACTAAGTAAACATCATATAGTGCCCGTACCAAATATTTCATGTAGTATGCTGCACGATGCTGGACAAAAGTAACACAGAAAACTCCCAATTGAGCTATCTGCATCACTTCTGCTCCGAATCGGGCAATCATGCATCTTATGCTATATGTACAGGTGTTACGTAATAAAGTAAACACCACATAAGTATGCTGCATGATGCAGGAAAAAAACAAATTTAGCTTTCTGCATCACTTCTGCTCTGAATCGGGAAAATCTTGCATCTTATGCTATATGTACAGTTGCTTCTTAACTAAGTAAACATCATATAGTGCCCGTACACAATATTTCATGTAGTATGCTGCACGATGCAGGACAACTAAGTAATAATCATATTATGCCTGTTCATAACAATTCAGTTAGTATGCTGCACGAGGCCGGTCAAAAGTAACACAGAAAGCTCCCAATTGAGCCTTCTGCATCCCTTCTGCTCTGAATCGAGCAATCATGTATCTTATGCTATATGTACAGTTGCTACTTAAATAAGCAAACATCACATAGTGCCCGTACACAATTTTTCATTTAGTATGCTGCACGACGCCGGACAAAAGTATCACAGAAAGCTTCCAATTGAGCTTTCTGCATCACTTCTGCTCTAAATCGGGCAATCATGCATCTTATGCTATATGTAAAGCTGCTGCCTAAGTAAACATTGTATAATGACCATACACAATCCTTCATTTATCATGACGCACGAAGCCGGACAAAAGTAACACAGAAGGCTCCCAATTGAGCATTTAGTATGCCGCACGATGCAGGACAAAAGCAACACAGAGAGCTCCCAATTGAGCATTTAGTATGCCGCACGATGCAGTACAAAAGTAACACAGAGAGCTCCCAATTGAACATTTAGTATGCCGCACGATGCAGGACAAAAGCAACACAGAAAACTCCCAATTGAGCTCTTTGATTCACTTCTGCTCCGAATCAGGCAATCATGCATCTTATGTTATATGTATAGTTGCTACGTAACAAAGTAAACACCATATAAGTATGCTACATGATGCAGGACAAAACCAACATAGTAAAATCCAAATTGAGCTTTCTGCATCACCTCTGCTCTGAATCGGGAAAATCTTGCATCTTATGCTATATGTACAGTTGCCACCTAAGTAAGTAATAATCATATTATGCCTGTTCATAATAATTCATTTAGTATGCTGCACGAGGCCGGACAAAAGGAACACAGAAAGCTCCCAATTGAGCTAGCTGCATCACTTCTGCTCCGAATCGGGCAATCATGTATCTCATGCTATATGTACAATTGCTTCTTAACTAAGTAAACATCATATAGTGCCCGTACCAAATATTTCATGTAGTATGCTGCACGATGCTGGACAAAAGTAACACAGAAAGCTCCCAATTGAGCTATCTGCATCACTTCTGCTCCGAATCGGGCAATCATGCATCTTATGCTATATGTACAGGTGTTACGTAATAAAGTAAACACCACATAAGTATGCTGCATGATGCAGGAAAAAAACAAATTTAGCTTTCTGCATCACTTCTGCTCTGAATCGGGAAAATCTTGCATCTTATGCTATATGTACAGTTGCTTCTTAACTAAGTAAACATCATATAGTGCCCGTACACAATATTTCATGTAGTATGCTGCACGATGCAGGACAACTAAGTAATAATCATATTATGCCTGTTCATAACAATTCAGTTAGTATGCTGCACGAGGCCGGTCAAAAGTAACACAGAAAGCTCCCAATTGAGCCTTCTGCATCCCTTCTGCTCTGAATCGGGCAATCATGTATCTTATGCTATATGTACAGTTGCTACTTAAATAAGCAAACATCACATAGTGCCCGTACACAATCTTTCATTTAGTATGCTGCACGACGCCGGACAAAAGTATCACAGAAAGCTTCCAATTGAGCTTTCTGCATCACTTCTGCTCTAAATCGGGCAATCATGCATCTTATGCTATATGTAAAGCTGCTGCCTAAGTAAACATTGTATAATGACCATACACAATCCTTCATTTATCATGACGCACGAAGCCGGACAAAAGTAACACAGAAGGCTCCCAATTGAGCATTTAGTATGCCGCACGATGCAGGACAAAAGCAACACAGAAAGCTCCCAATCGAGCATTTAGTATGCCGCACGATGCAGTACAAAAGTAACACAGAGAGCTCCCAATTGAGCATTTAGTATGCCGCACGATGCAGGACAAAAGCAATACAGAAAACTCCCAATTGAGCTCTCTGATTCACTTCTGCTCCGAATCAGGCAATCATGCATCTTATGTTATATGTATAGTTGCTACGTAACAAAGTAAACACCATATAAGTATGCTACATGATGCAGGACAAAACCAACATAGTAAAATCCAAATTGAGCTTTCTGCATCACCTCTGCTCTGAATCGGGAAAATCTTGCATCTTATGCTATATGTACAGTTGCCACCTAAGTAAGTAATAATCATATTATGCCTGTTCATAATAATTCATTTAGTATGCTGCACGAGGCCGGGCAAAAGGAACACAGAAAGCTCCCAATTGAGCTAGCTGCATCACTTCTGCTCCGAATCGGGCAATCATGTATCTCATGCTATATGTACAATTGCTTCTTAACTAAGTAAACATCATATAGTGCCCGTACCAAATATTTCATGTAGTATGCTGCACGATGCTGGACAAAAGTAACACAGAAAGCTCCCAATTGAGCTATCTGCATCACTTCTGCTCCGAATCGGGCAATCATGTATCTTATGCTATATGTACAGGTGTTACGTAATAAAGTAAACACCACATAAGTCTGCTGCATGATGCAGGAAAAAAACAAATTTAGCTTTCTGCATCACTTCTGCTCTGAATCGGGAAAATCTTGCATCTTATGCTATATGTACAGTTGCTTCTTAACTAAGTAAACATCATATAGTGCCCGTACACAATATTTCATGTAGTATGCTGCACGATGCAGGACAACTAAGTAATAATCATATTATGCCTGTTCATAACAAATCAGTTAGTATACTGCACAAGACCGGACAAAAGTAACACAGACAGCTCCCAATTGAGCCTTCTGCATCCCTTCTGCTCTGAATCGGGCAATCATGTATCTTATGCTATATGTACAATTGCTTCTTAACTAAGTAAACATCATATAGTGCCCGTACACAATATTTCATGTAGTATGCTGCACGATGCAGGACAAAAGTAACACAGAAAGCTCCCAATTTGAGCTTTCTGCATCACTTCTGCTCCGAATCGGGCATTCATGCATCGTATGCTATATGTACAGTTGCTTCGAACAAAGTAAACATCATATAAGTATGCTGCACGTTGAAGGACAAAAGTAACACAGAAAGCTCTCAACTGAGCTTTCTGCATCACTTCTGCTCTTGACCGGGAATTCTTGCATCCTATGCTATACGTACAGTTGCCATCTAATCAAGTAATAATCGTATTATGCCCGTACACAGTAATTCATTTAAAATGCTGCACGAGGCAGGACAAAGGTAACTCAGAAAGCTCCCAATTGAGCTCTCTGCATCACTTCTGCTCTGAATCCGCGAAAAAACATTGAATAAATGATAAACAATGAGATGGTTAACCATTTAGCTCATGAATATTCATGTAAGAAGTAAAGTATGTAGGAATCATAATTAGCTGCATATATATAATGGCTTAACCCATTACCTCATAGGCTATTTTTCGATCCAACGACTGTGAATAAATCTACCGAAAAGGATCTAGAAATAGGAAAAATTAAGAACTTTTTAGTTGTAAACCATTGTGATAAATAGAGCATTTGCTCCTATAAGAGCAAATGCTCTATTTATGACAATGTCTCAATGGTTTCAATGGGTGATTTTACAGAAGTGTAGAAAGGAGTATTTATGGAGGAAATGGTTAATAGCATGAACCGTTTTGGTTCTGGTAAAAAAAAACCTGTTGAATCAGATTTATATAAATCGATAGGTAAACAAGGCATATCCTAATGAATCGATTCCTATAGGAGCAAATGCTCTATTTATCACAATGGTTTCAATAGGAGATTTTTACAGAGGTATAGAAATGCGTATTTATGGAGGAAAGGGTTAATAGCAAAAACCGTCCTGGTTCTGGTAAAACTGTAGAATAAAATTTTTGTATAAATCAATAGGCTAACGGGACAGATCCTGATCAGACTATTCCTATAAGAGTTGCTGATCCGGATCTACTGTTTTCAAAAGTGTTCAAATGCGTGTTTATGGAGTAAGGAATTGGTGAATACTTGGGCATTCCCGTTTTGTTTTCTAAGAGAATCCAACTAGGTAGCAGAATACATCAGTGGATTAATAGGAAGTAATGGTTGAGTGTTTAACTGTTTATGACATGACACCGTTTATATCCATGTTAAAGTCATGGTCTCTAAATAAATAAAAGAAAATGTGTCCATGGGACACATTATGCTCCAGCGGCAATCTTGAAGTAGACGAATCGTGACACGGTACAACTCATTATGATTATGCTTCAGACCAAATATAAAAAAACCCTCGATACTACGAAATTTAATAATGAAGAATTTATGTCTTTGTAGGGGACGCAGCTGCTTAAATTAAAGCATAATGAAAGTCATGCAGAGGAGCTTTCTGAATGACTCACTTGCATTAAGCTTCCACCTGTCTTAACCCATTCCCTCATGTTGACGACTTTTGGCGACGCTGTAAAATTCACTTTGTGAAACCATTGTGATAAATACAGCATTTGCATATTTATCACAATTGCCTCACACTACACAATTCTAAAATTTTCCTTTTCTCTAATTAATGCTCCTTTCGGTAGATTTATTCAAAGAGTTTGTATCTAAAAATAGCCTATGAGGTAATGAGTTAAAGATCAATAATGGGACGTATTTGAGTGATCGAATAATCGAGTTTTCACGGTATTTCGAACAGTTACGAAACTAAAACACTACCCGAATGAATACTAACACATACAAGAATAACACCAAGGTCTTCCATTTCTAACACATGAAAGTTTTATCTTTCTTCAGCGTTTATTCGATCGATTTTTTTGCGATATACTTCTAGTTATTTTAGATAGTTTTGATCTAAAATATTTTAAAACCATTACCAAAATGGGAAGAGAAAAAGGAGTAAATTATTGTATTGAAGTGGTCCCATGAATGACATGATCAAAACGTTTGTAGAACGTCTCACACGCGCTTAAATTGACAGACCTTTCATCCAAAACGACATGTTGTCATATTTATACAATGTTTAAGTCTTTAAGCGCCGTCTTTAGCTCTTTTTGGCGCCAAATTTAAAAGTTTCGTCTGCAGTAATAATTTCATATTAAATATAATTCTTAACTAAAAAATAAAGGTATATTAGTAAAACATTTGTTTTTAAAAACCTGTATGCTTGGGCTGAAATAATACAGTAAACAGTGAAGTCCCAGGTCAGATGCCGACTTGAAAAGGTGGCATCTGACCTGGGACGGCACTGTTTTCAATGGTGCCAACAGGCGACATTGGTGCCGAAAAAATTAAGTGTCGTCTTATTATTTCTAGGTTTAAACATACTGTCATCAATAGAATTGTCGTGTTTCTGGAGGATGAATCTTTACAGTGTGATGTGAAATACGACACAAGGCTGATCCAGTCTTCAGTATTGCTCTGTTGCATTAACAGACGGCATATATTGTTTGTGGAACTCTGACATCTGTTTTCATGTAAAGTGACACTATTTCTAAAATCTTTCTCTCGGTTGCAGATATTTCCAGATAAATATAAGTACAGTAGAACCTGTCTTAAGCGACCCTAAACAAGAGGTGTAATTATGGACTTAACGGGCAGGTGGTAGCTTAGTGCAGGTCAAAACTAATACAAAAAACGCATATAGGAACTTTCTGCATTACTTTTGTCCTGTATTAAGCATCCACCTGGTTTTTAAGACTCTTATGTTCAATAAATTAGTGGTCGCTTAAGAAAGGTTCTTCTGTAAGGGTCAGCACTTAACTTTTCCGTTTTCATTGCACACTTCTTTTTCTGTACAATTTAATGGGAAAATGTGGCATGAAATGTTGGATTTGTCAGGCTGATTTTGTAAGCTACAGTTGAATAGAACATTTTTTTTCCTTAATATCACATCTCAATATTTCCTCATGTTTCCAAAGGGACCAGTCTGTCCATCCGTCTGTCTGTCTACCCGTTCGCCGGCAATTGGCTTAAACGACATCTCCTCTGAAACCACGTGGTAGAATGTTACCAAACTGCACATAAATGATTTCGGTATTGAGTTTATCAGAATTGCTAAACGAATTCGGATCCATGAAGAACGCTGGTTGCTATTGTAACAAAAAGAAAATCTAAAGAAATCTTCTCAAAACCCAGGGGTCAGATTAAAATGATACTTGACAGAAATAGTCCTCTGATAAACCTCTGCCAAAACTTCTAAAATGATATTGGTATCTCAAAAACATGACTACCAGGGGCGGGGCTACTTTTCCGCCAGTCTTTCAGCGCTTTGTTTATCCTCTGTAACTGACTATACTACATGTGTCCATCACATTTAAATGATTTATTTAAAAGCACCTAAAGCCAATTGCATTATGTCTGAATATGACTTTTGCCTTTTGATCCCTACACTAATACGAGAGCCTGTGCTTATTGTGCTCGTCGAAGGGCGGGGTCGGTCCAAACGATTCCTCATTACGTTTAGAAATACGTTCGATGTTTGTCTTCTCCTTGTATCTTTAAAAACAGCCGGAGATGAATGATGCAGTTTTCTGCTAGTTTCACATCTGCATTGTAGAGATCTGCCTTTATCTATATCTCTATCTATACACCGTACGATATCTGCGTGATGGAAAATCTCCTCACCTTCTCCGTCCTGTATTGCATCTTTCAGGATTCCCAAGACATATTCTGTTCGTTCTGAGGAAAGCTCGTGAAATAAACGTTGCCACAAGCTCATGTGGGCTTTAGCTGAGGTCAGTGCAGTAACGTCTTTCTGCAGTTCTTTGGAAATGAGACCTTTAGTAAAGTAATGATCACACACGTGTTTAAGACTGACCCTCTTTCTGATTAGACAAACCGTGCAAATTTTTTTACGTGTCTGTCCCTGTTCATAACGCTCTCTAAATATGTTCATAATAGACTGTTCGAGATTCGGGTCCAATTGGCCGATCACATGTAAAAACTTCATCATTGTCGGGTAGTCTTTATCCATCAATGTCATCACCAAGTACCTCATTCCGTCTTCCTTTTGGTGAAAGCTACGGGCTTGTTCGCTTTCAATAATGGTGACCATCTGGTCGCGAACTACTTCGTCCTTAATTTTGTCAAAAGGAATGTTTCTTACCACTGTAATAAACATTTTCTGGAATGCTTCTGCCAGGCACTTTGTTTGGAAGACGTCGCTTTTTATACGTTCATCTGAAACAAATATAACAACAGTTACTGCGAATGTAAATACCTATATATAAAACATTTTATAAGGACAGTAACTAAATAATGTTTAATTAATAGAGCAATTTAGACCATAGCTACTAGCGAAAATTAGTATTTATTTGTTTATTCGTTGATATCGGGTTTTACGTCGCTTTAACTTTAGTTCAGTCATATCGCGATATACAGCTTAATAAAGATGAAGGAAGATCCCACGTGCTTTTTCTGTGCATACAACAAATTGAATTATTTTGTGAACCCTCGGATAGAACTACCGCCCTACCGCAAGCCAGCTGGAAGGCTTCCTCACACAGAATATCAAAATGCCCTGGTCGGGTTTCGAACATGTAAGATGAGGAGCTGAGTGACTGAAAGATAGACTTAAGTGCGATAAAGACGGGTCGGTAATACCATATCAAAACAGTCTGGATCCAGACGAGTCGCCGAGTAGCTTGGCGCCTCATCAGGATTCAAAGTAGTTCACACAAACTCATTCTAAGACTTGATAATGACGAAAATGTGTCAAGAAGACGACAATGTGTTTAGATTTTAATTCTTTCCCTGCAGTGAAAAAGTAAGGTCTGCTCAAAATTTGATCTGGGTCAATATTGACTATTTCTGATTGGATCAAGCTTTTGAGAAACTATTGATTGATTGTCAAACAGTTTTGCTCCTGGTCGACAAGCCTTTGCAAACAGCTTTGAGTCAGACGACACGTCGAGTAACTTGACTACTCGTCTGGATCTAAACTATATGCAAGTTCACGTCTGGTCGCGAATAGAATAATATTAGTTACGCAGTGCTTAGTGTCCCTAATGTGGAATATATACTGCCAGCTAATATTAATATGGGACGAGGCGTAGCATTTATAAATATAGCGTCGGGACATTTCGAAATCGCACGATGTGGGAAGGGATGGTCCGTGGTAAAAAAGATCGTTTCACCCGTGTAATTTTTGTTGTCACCCGTCGCTGGCGATTATTGATTTATACTGCGTCATCTTACTTTAATTTATTCGCGCATAAAGGTCAACGTCAGGTAAATATGTATGGACTATACTATGATTTGACTTAAATAAATATACAGTGCTCCCTCTCTACAACGACACCCTTTGGGATACGAAGATTGCATGTGTTGTTCAGAGGGAGTAACTAAAACCGTAATGCCTCCATCAAACCCTATGTTGTGACCACTCTTTAGAATCGTCACAAAGTGACGATTCTAAAGAGTGGTCACAACATAGGGTTTGATGGAGGCATAAAGAAAATACGATGGAAAAAAGTTGTTTCTGGAGCCTTGTTGTTTCGGAAACAGTGACATGCGTTGTTGTAAGGAGGGAATCGTTATTGGGAGGGCCGTTGTAGGGAGGGAGCACTGTATTTATAATGAAAATGTCATCCTGGATATTACCGTCATATAACGGGTTTTAATGTGTTGATTTATTTTATTATAAATAATGTCAGCAGCAAGTGTTGAACACATTCTCCCCTAGTGACGCATTTGTGCGCATCTATAAAAGTTACTTTATGAAACCATTGTGATTACTGAAGTTGGTCAAACCTTAACATATTTGACAATCTCATGATGACAAAATCCGCGAAACTCCTTTTCAATCTATCAAAATATATTCATTTTGCTTTTTAAACAAAGAGACCATTATATCACTGATATTGGCACGGTCAACTACACACAAATCAAAACAATGATTTCTATAACAATTGTGGTCTGTATCAGATAAATTACTTCCTTAGATAAATATACAATGTATGTTTATCTTTTATTTGACAACAGTTGATATTAGAATGTATACAAACGAATGCTTACGACCTTTATGACTATCTTCGTTGGTCAAATAGCAAATTGTTAATATTATATGGTAAATTGTTATCATATACAGTTGAACTCCGATATCTCGAACTCGGATAACACGAACTTTTGGATAACTCGAACAAAAAGTTCAGTCCTTCCAAAACTTACAACACAGAATTGCTCTAATAAGGTATCTCTACAGATATCCATAACACATGAGGCAACTTAATACAGGTCTAAAGTAATACTGAAAGCTCCTACAGGATTAAGCTATGGCCTTGAAATATTGTTCAGATTAGAAATCGGATGACTCGAACTTCTGTTATCTCGAACTAATTTGTATGGTCCCTTGAAGTTCGAGTTATCGAAGTTCAACTGTACATGTATAATGAATCCACTATCGGCTGTTACTATTGTACATCTCCATTTGCAGGGACGTCTGTGTTAAGCGGCGAGACAGTTTTACATTACGATGTAAAATCACCAATAATTAGAGCTGTTGTGGTCAGATCAGATGGGGATTACGGAATGTCATACAGTATTGTCACTTTCAAGTTTGAATGTCCAATTAGTCTTTAACCGTAGCGTTCATTCATTATGAAATGCTTAAACGTGATTGAGTAATCTAATTAAGAAACAGTGCCGATCTTAATCGGATAGTTCGTTTAGCATCCCTCTGGTCTGGGTCTACACTGTTTTGCAAATGATTATACATGCATATCCCACATTCAAAGAGTTAAGTCAGAAACAAAATACAACGGCCCTAAGAGTATACCTTCGCTACCAGTACTGCCCATACTGACAGTGCTCGCCGTGTCTGAAATGTCCATACTGGAGGCTCTTGTTTGTTGTTCAATGAACTGACATATCATGTCCGATGTGGGATGTCCTCCTGAGCCATCGGAAGAATGTTCATATTTATTCATCACGGTTTGTAGTTCGTTTCTCATGGCGTCAACTTTATCATTCAGTTGTACCATACCGCTGTGCATGTCTCTTCTCCAATCACTATGTTCTCCATTATCCATGGCTGAAATGGCATTCAATTAACACATTTGCTCCCACGATCCCATATATGGGACGTAGGCAAACAGTGTAGACTCTGATCAGACGCCGCATAATGCGGCGTCTGATCAGTCTACATTGCATGTATATGCTGATATGAAATTCAATATAAAACAAAACAAAAATGAAATTTTAGACCAGACATTCCTTAGATAAAAGATAGACTAATCCAAAATATAAGCAGGGAAGAATCCACTGGGAGCAAATTGGTTAACAGTGAACAGTCATTTGTTTATTATTTCTTTGTTATACTAGCAATGTTTAACACCTTCACCACCGAAGTCACCGGGAAAAAAACATTCACGGTGTTTACTGCAATAGGCGAGTTTTTTTATTAGCTTTTCAAACAGTTTGAATCAAGATCGGTCACCCAAATACTGGGAGTTTTATCAAGATCTAAACTATTTTACACACCGGTTAAGTTTCGGTGAAGAAACTGAAGGAAAAAGTACTCTGAAACTTACAGCAGACGACATTATGTGCACACAAAAATTACTTAGGTCTAAAAGAGGAGAGAATGGTTAAACAGTAAGACTATCTTGAACCAATTACTCCAGGTAAATGGGACATAAGCAAACAATGTAGACCCATATCATTGATGGGTTCAGCAAACAGTGTAGATCCTGATAAGAGGGTTCCTGAAGAATCCGTCTGATCTGGGTCTACACTGCTTGCCTATGTCCTTTTAACCCTTTCGCTGCCAGTGCCGGATCTGTGATTACCTATGCAAACAGTTTGGATCCAGATGAGACGCCGAGTAACTCGGCGTCTCATCAGGATCCAAACTGTTTGTTACTGTTACTATGTTTTTGAAACAAAATGAAGAAAATCAAAAAAATGAAAATTTGTAGCAGACGACGAAGTTAGCAGACGACAGAGTTTGGCAGCGAAAGGGTTAATTAACCTATTACCTGATTAGTATACATGTAAGAAATACTAACATGAGTTATTATGAGCAACTAGCATTTTGACCTTGGTAAAATCTTCAGAATCACATCCAGATATATATTATTCCATAGGCAAATAGAGTTGACCCTGATCTGACTGCACGTACAGGAGTCATCTGATCTGGGTATATCAAGCTTCAAATTTTAAATGCGCCCAGGTAATGGGTCAACACTTTCCCTTTGAATAAACATGCAAGAAATAATAAGATAAATTAGCTGAATTTTTATACATGTAATTAAATTATTATAATTTCATTAATTCATTGCGAACAGCAAATTTGATATTTTAAGTCCCTGAACGCCTTAATATTAAAAAGATAATTATATGCTGAATGTACCCTTCAGTATACCATTTAAACAGTCTTGCTTTTTATTTGATCGTTTTCTGTTGAGAAAGAACAATAAAACTCTAAATATATCGCGCTGTACTTTTTTTCAGGCGGTCAAAAAGTATTACAGATTCGCTATAAATATAGAAAACACTTCGCACATGTGCCTCTCGAATTCAAAACAATGTATTTAGGACGCCGAAGTGGGATAAGCACTGTCGCTAAAAAAAGGTCGTCGCCGAAGAGGAAAGAAAATGTAGAAATAAACATACTCAGTCTCTATATTTAAACCTACTTTCGTTTTCTCTCTGTATTTAAATCTACTTTCATTTTCATCGATTTAAAAACACATGCAATTTAACACAAACCTTACGTTTGAAACTTTTTTAAGATCAGTTTCTTTCAAATGAATAGACACTCTATCAAAAACACCAAAGTGTCATTTTTTCGATCTCAGTACGTCCAGGGACTTTAAAAGACCCAGTCCTCAAGTGCATGGAAATCCCCTCAAATTGTGCAGTCTATATTTAGAGCAAGGACAAAAAACAACATCGATCAAAAAGTTTACACATAGAGAATATCCATGTAAGTGGTAATACTAGACAGATTGTCCTTTATTTCCTCCAATATGGTAATGGTAGATCAATTTTGCTATATTATTACAATAAGCAAAAATAACAGACCCTGGTCAGACAGCTCATATATGGTCCATTAGATCTGGGTCTAGGTTGTTTGCAAAAAATGCTTTAACATTGCGCATACATGTATATGGAGTAACGGGTCAATGAAAGCGATTCTATAATATATTATTAGAGTCTCGTCCAACAAAAAGCCCGTAGATCAACTAAATCAGACTATGTTACGAATATCCGACATTAAATAAAACTGGTCGTATGCCTTACATGTAACTGTGTAGGCAGTGTGTAAAATATGGAACAGAAGTATTTCGGTCTCACAAATGGCCATTCATCTGTTAATTACCTGAACAAAATCAAAGATGTTTGCCAGTATATGAACTTCTACTGTTATCGAAAATAGAAACAAATAAAACAACATACCTCAGTTATTTGGGGACACAAGTCGTTCTACAGATCACGCGAGACTAAATGATTGTCGCTTTGGCCGAGGAGCGAGGCTAAGCTTAACCGTGTCTTTTTAGTACCGCAAATCGGATTCAACTTTCGTTCTACCAATGCCACGTCGGATTTAACATTGTTTGTGTATTAATGCACTGTTGAACCGTATGTGTCACGGATCGAATATGTAACATGAGTGAAAATTTCGACCGAATATGTCACACGTGTGATATATTCGGTCGAAAATGACACATGCTTCAAACGAATATGGTACATAAAATGTGATATATTCTTGTGGCTTAAGTTTTTATATGAACACCAAAACGAAAAGGTTACACTCACAAAGTGGACACAAAAAGCAAAAATGGAAACGAATTCATCACATTTGTTAATTGTTATCTTTTTTTTAAAAAAAATAAAATAAACCACGTAAATATCTTAACAATCACGTTTCATTGAAATCTCATTAATGTCACAAAGTTTGTTTTGCTGATAATCGTCATCATCATCATCATCATCATCATCATCATCATCATCGTCGCCGCCGTCGTCGTCATCACGATCATCATAACGATCATCATCATCATCACCATTGTATTAATTCAAAACAAGCTATGCAGTTTGTAATTGCTATTACATCGGTAAATTCATACATTTCATAAATTCATATGTATAGTTGTTCTCCAGATCATTTATCTAGTGTAATAACTGTCAACACATACCGCCTGCCTGGTGATAGCTATTACGCAAGATTTAATCCAATTAAGACGCGATAAGCGTTGTGTACAATTTACCTGTCAAAAGTCACGTGATGTACTAAATCCCTTCGGCCCCCTTTTCTGCAGGAGTTACAGTGTAGAGTTAGACAAAGACACACGTGTTTAGGCCATGCTAGATTTCTAGTACTCGGGATATCCTGGCTAAATTAATTTACTTTCATATACTTACTTTTTACATTTGGACTTGTTATTTTACTGTCTGTGGATTACCACTGTTATATATTACGAACTGGAAGTCCAGAATACATAATAAACATATGAAATACTATTGGAGCAGTTATCCATCTACCAACTCCATATTCTACAGTTCTTCAACCATTCTACAAACGTTCTGTACAGCCTTACATCCGAGCTGTACTACAATTCGGTTTGAGAATCCGGAGTACACACATATATTTTGTGTGTACACTTTCTCGGAACTTTCACAAAGCGAGTGGATTCTACCCAAGTTCGAGCTATATTCAATTTCCCCATTTTCAACATGCTGGATCACATGGATTTTTACTTTGGACATCCAATGCAACTCAATGGATATTTCTGTGAACAACCTTCTTACTCCAGAGTGCGACATCGGAATTTTAATGGTAAAATTCAGCCTCACGTCTTACACGGCATAAGAGATCTTTCTTCTCCGTCGTTACAGCGGGATAGAACATTAAAACGTGATCGGGACAGGATGACTGCATTTATGGTGTGACCCCGGTGAGCAATTGCTTCCGGAGGTCGTAGTACAGTAAGAAGTAGTTCTTTAGAACTGCAGTGCTTTAAATATGAGCTAATAAGTGTCTCTTAAGAACTTGACAGGCTGAATAATTGCATATTTTCAAGTTATTGTGTGTATTCTCTGCCCATTGGGGTCATTTTTTGTGACTCTCTTGCAGGACTACTTCCTCTGGTGGATGTTGGGAAATATGTGTGTGGAGCGTCAGAATGGCCCAAATTTAAAGTGAAAATAGACGGTGTGTACATACTTTTGTGTGTAGCGAAAAAAGTCAACGTTCTTGACCTTGTTTTCTGGTGATCTAGAGACTGTGTTTGGACTAAATATGAACGTGTTAAGAGGGTATAACCCAAATCTATGCCTGGAAGTAGCTATGGGATGCAGAAAATGCCTGTTTTTACATAGAATAAAGAAGGGCAAAAGTGACCGGGCTCACACCTTATTCTCCGGAAAACGGCAGAAAACCTACCTTTCAACTGCCTGGAAACTCCTGAACTACTGAAGCTAGGCACCAACAACTCGGAACTCACAGATCAAATAAAATCGTTAGAATCAAGAAATTGTTTTGGTGATTGATGTTTTGATCAAACACGCTAAGTCATTTTAATGCTGACAACATTTATTCATTACTATACAAATCAACGGTAGAATAGAAACTGTAAGAGAATCAAGTGGATAAATCATGCACTGGTCAGATCTTAACTCTATTGGTCAGTGGGCGGTACCAATGCAGTGATAGGCTGTGCTTATCAGTAATCTTGAGTGTCAGTCTTAACACTGTAATAATGTAACATCTCCCTTTCTTTGAAAATATGTTGGATAGCTCAAAATAATTATCCACTTAGCCTAATCCACTTGGGCTACTAATAGGATCAAGTAGATCACTGCTGATAAGTAATAGTCCATAATCATTGCTAGTCCTGTTTACTTGAACTTGTGTGAATGTTTATCTCCAATGCTGTCCATATTGACACACTATCAACTACTGTAAACAAGAAACATCATTAACATTGAAACAACTTTCAACAAATGCTCTATTTACACAGAAAACACAGAATATTTACAAATTCAGTTTCTGAGGCATCTTGACATCTCGACCCGATCTCGTTGTGTAATAAACTCTATCCTCAGATTTCCAAGATTGTTTATTTGGGGTTTTAACTGAATGTGACGTTTCGTGAGAATTTGAGTTGAGCAATGTACCAGATTTATCTGTATTCCCTGTCAAATATGAATTTTCTTTTGCAGTGCATGTATAACCTGTCTGATTAGGTTTATCAGCGTGTGATTGACTTGACTGACCGCTGTCGGAAACAGAGTTATCTGTATGATAAGATCTCACATCAGTGGGAAAGGAGCTCTCATTTGTTTTGAGAAGGTGCTGTCTATTTCTCCTGTATAATCCATCATCATCTGTTTTAACAACATATGACCTGTCATGTAATCTTTGATTTACAACAGCAGGTAACCAACGTTTGCCTTGCCTAACTCTAACCCTTTCCCCAATGTCTAGAGATTTGAGCGGTTTTGCAAACTTGTCATAGTTACGTTTTGAATTTTGCTTAGAGATTTGCAATTTTGTTCTTCACAACCTGTGTATCAGAAACACGTGGCTCTAGCTGATCAGTGATTAATGGCAGAATTGACCTTAATTGTCTGCTCATTAAGAGTTGTGCGGGACTTTGACCACAGGTCAACTGTGTGTTGCGGTACTCTAAAAGTGCTATGTAAGGGTCGTTACCAGACAATTTTGCTTTTGTGAACAGAGCTTTGATTGTCTTAACGGTTATTTCAGCAAGCCCATTTCCCGAAGAATGACCTGGGGAAGATGTGATATGTCTGAAGTCATAATGTTGTGCAAACCGTTTAAACTCAACTGAGTCGTAACACGGCCCATTGTCAGAATATAAAATGTCACAGATGCCGTGGCGGCTAAAATAACCTTTCAATTTGTCAATGACCGTGACTGACCTTGAGTTTGGGAGTACGCTGACCTCGAAATATTTGCTGTAAGCGTCTACGAGCAATATATAATCTCTATTGTTCCAATGGAACAGATCTGCCATGGCCTATCTGGCACTTTGCTAGGTTGTAGGGGCTCTTTAGAATTTGCGCACCTATGTTCTAGGCAAATTGGGCAATTTAGCACTAATGCTTTAATGTCTTTAGACATGTTGGGCCAAAACAAAATTTCTCTTGCACGCTGTGTGCATTTTTCAATTCCCAGGTGTGTTTCATGTACCTTTTCAAACATCATGGGTCTAAGTTCCCTGGGAATGAGGATTTTGGTTCCCTTCAGTATTATGTCATCAACTACTGACTACTCATCCCTGAAGTTCCAAAATTCAAGTAGCCTGCTGGGGCATTGTGACCTATCATTTGACCAGTCATCAAGGATAACCTTTGTGAGTAATTGTAACTGCGAGTCAGATTTTGTTGCAGCCTTAATTATCTCCATTTTCTGGTCACTAACAGGTAGACTTGACATGACAGAGTGTACATGTGCATCTAGACCCTCTGCAATTTCTGGGTATGTGTCTGGTAAGAATTTGCGAGACAATGTGTCTGCCACTGGAATCTGTTTACCAGGGACAAATACCAAGTTAATATCATATTTTTGCAATTGTAGCAACATGCGTTGCAGACACGGAGGTGCAGAATGCAAGCCTTTTTCCAAATAGCTAAAAGTGGGTTGTGATCTGTTTGACAATTGATTGGTCTACCATATACATACTGGTGAAACCGTTTGCATCCAAAGAGAATGGCATACAACTCTTTTGTTATTTGGGCATAACCAATTTTTGTTTTGCTCAGCGATTTTGAAGCGAAACAAACAGGTTTCTCATCTTGCATGAGAACGGCAGCAAGACCATATTTGGAAGCATCAACCTGCAGGGTTATTTCCTTTTGGGGGTCATAGTATGCTAAGACAGAACCTGGACTTTGTGTTATGATACTTTTCATTTTCTGAAATGCTTCCTGTTGGGGTTTGTCCCAAGAGAATTCTACATCCTTAGACAACAGTTGTTTTAAAGGTGCAGTTATGTCAGAGAGTTTGGGTGCAAATCTCTGCAGGTACGTGACCATTCCCAGAACTGTGTGTAGTTCTGATTTTGAAGTCGGGGGCGGCATGTCTTGTATGGCCTTGACTTTTACAGGATCCATTTTTAACCCTTCTGAGCTGAGAACGTGACCAAAGAAAGGAATCTCGAGCTTGCCTATTTCTGTCTTATCTGGGTTGAGTTTGATACCCATTTCACGACATCTAGTCATTAACATGTCGAAATTGCGGTTGTGCTCTGCATGATTCTTGCCAAAGACAACAATATCGTCAACAATTGTCCTAACACCTGGCCAAGACATTGGTCCATTTTTTCTTGAAAGAGATCATTTGCATTGTTGACACCAAAAGGTAACCGAAGGAAACGATATCTGCCGAAGGGACTGTTAAATGTGGTCAAGTATGAAGATTTTTCTGTGAGTTTAATTGACCAATAGCCACTGCGCGCATCAAGTTTTGAGAAAACAGTAGCGTTTGACAGTTCGGGCAAAATGTCATCCAGTGTTTTGGTTGGGTAATGCGGTCTCTTAATTGCGTCATTGAGGTCTTTTGGGTCTAAACATATTCTCAATGAGCCATCTTGTTTCTCTACAGTGACCAAACTGTTAACCCAGTCAGTAGGTTCAGTGACTTTACAAATGACATCAAGATGTTCCATGCGGTCAAGTTCTAACTTGAGTTTGTCCTCGATTGAGACAGGGACTTTGCGAGGTGGATGAACTACTGGGTTGACGTCCTCGCGCAAGTGTATTTTGCTTTCACCTGGCAAAAGACCAATACCTGTGAATACATCTGAGTATTTTGAAAGAACATCATTTTTGGTGAGGGGTATGCTATAAGCATGTTCTTGGCTGGGTGTGGCTGAATTCATTGCAAGTACTAATTTGATCAGATTCATTTTCAAGCATGTTTGTAAGCCTAATATTGGACTAGAACCTGATTTGACAATGTAGAATTCCTCATTGTAAGTTTGACCATCATATTTACAAGGTATGCTGATGTAACCCTCCACACTGAGTGGTTTGCAGTCATATGCAGTAAAACGTTTCTGAGATTTTCTCAAAGGACCTCTTATACCTAGTTTAATATACATTGACTTTGGAAGAACATTAACCTGTGCACCTGTGTCTATTTTCATATATATCGATGTCTTTCCTACTGTTACTTTGGCAAATGCTTGATTTGAGATAGGATCATGCTCAATGGTATTTACAAAGAAATCATTGTTCTGAAAGTAACAATCGAGAACAGGTCTTGTATCAAAATTGTTTACCTCATTGACCTTCTTGCTGTCACTGTCCTTTTTCCGACACATCTTCGCAAAGTGGTTCTGTTTGTTGTAGTAGAGGCACTCTTTATCCTTTGCAGGGCACTTGTCCTTCAAATGTTTATATCCGCAATTTCCACAGACGTTCGTTGCCCTCGAATGATCTGTAGGTCCATGTTGGATCTTCCTGGTTCCCGGTGGATTCCTCATGCGCTCCTTCTGCGGTGGATTTGGTCTGCCTGGTTTACGAGTTCCTACCATGCTAACAGATTGTCTACTTCCGGTGATGTTTTTCACCTGTGTTTGGCTGAGCTCATATGTGCGAGCTATGTCTATGCAGTTTGCCAATGTTAGATCCGATCCTTCATTTATAAGCTTCTCCCGAATCTTGTTGTTATATATGCCAAACACTATGTGGTCCCGGATCATTTCATCCTGTATAGTATCCGGATAGCCACAGTCCTTGATTAGTACTTTTAGTTCAGTGACGAATGACTCAAATGGTTCGCCACCTTCCTGGACTCTGGATTTGAACCTGTATCGGTGGTATATCCTATTTGATTTCGGAGCACAATAGCTTTCAAATCCGTCGTAGTAGCTTTGGAGCTGTTTGCTTTGTTCGTCAGTTAGGTTCCACGTAGAGTGAATTTGTCTCCCTTTCTCTCCAACCCACAACATGAGATAGTTGCACTGAGCATCTTCTGATTTTTTGCTCAGTGGCCCTCCAAACATGAAGTTTGCGTGCTCTTTAAATCTTTTAAAGGCACCCGGCAAGTCCTGTGACTCCCAGTCCATTCGCGGATTGTTTTGTGATTCCATCTTCTTAAAATGGCATTAATTACACAAAGACAAGTGTCCACTGAATGTCACAAACTTATGTATAAATCCAAATCATATTGTTGTCAGGTTCACTTCTGACACCATGTTTTGGTGATTGATGTTTTGATCAAACACGCTAAGTCATTTTAATGCTGACAACATTTATTCATTACTATACAAATCAAAGGTAGAATAGAAACTGTAAGAAAATCAAGTGGATAAATCATGCACTGGTCAGATCTTAACTCTATTGGTCAGTGGGCGGTACCAATGCAGTGATAGGCTGTGCTTATCAGTAATCTTGAGTGTCAGTCTTAACACTGTAATAATGTAACAGAAATGACAAACTTTTTGGAATTATTCGTTACATTGAAAGTGAATTGCATGAGAAAGAACTCGAAAATGAAAATTTACTGGTGCAACTGGATTTAAGTATTCGTCAGCTACGTGAAGCTGAAGATATTTCTGATATGTTAAAACGAGAACTTTTAAAAGCCCGTTCTGATATATCTGATCTTCAAACTCGTTGTCAACGAAACCGTGGTTACATGTACGGCGGATATTCGAACAATAATAACTTTCACACCTTTCCTCATCGTGGCCGGCGAAATCGGCGCGGGCGATAACGTGAAAATGTCGCCAGCTACATGTGGGATGTTGAAAGGTGATAGGTTTAGGTCACGTGATTTTGAATGGACGCGCTTAATTTCTTCTCGTTGAATTTTGATTGAAAACTATAGTAAAATAGTGACTAGTTTATCGTTTTGGACTATTTTGTGTTTAAGTGATATTGTGAGTCAATACCGTGATGTGATGACGCGAAAGAATAGGAAAGAAGTTAGTAAAAGGAAGAAAACGAGCAGTAGTGGTGACGAGGCAAACTGTAGTAAGGTTTTCAGAGTGGGTGGAGGTTCGCCGAGGGTTGGCCGCGATGTAAACAAAGAAGTAAAAAGTGCACAGAATGA
This sequence comes from Azorinus chamasolen, assembly GCA_963576725.1. Classification (NCBI taxonomy): domain Eukaryota; kingdom Metazoa; phylum Mollusca; class Bivalvia; order Cardiida; family Solecurtidae; genus Azorinus; species Azorinus chamasolen. The sequence goes on from OY755253.1 coordinate 49,768,320, forward strand.
TAAAGACACAAGTGACAATAACATCAATGTTAGTGATATTTTGAGTAAAACTAATTCTATATTGTTTGATGATTCTGTGGTGTTTGTGGAGAGCAGTGTACAGAAAAGGGAGTTGGACCTTATATCTGAAGCTGACCGCGGATTGGGTGAGAGGCAACAGGAATCTGTGAAATCTAAAAGTAAGTCCGATGTTGTTGTGAATTATAGTAAAAGTGGCACCATAGCATCCAATATAACATCTAGTGAATCAACGTCACCTACAAATGCTGACATTATGTGCTTTCTGCAGAAACTTTATAAACGGTTAGGAAATGTTGAACAGCAGCTTTTGGCACTTAATAAAGTAGAAGCCAAAGTCGATAGTTTTGAGAAAGATTTGAATAAAGTGTTTCTACAAGTTGATACAATCAGCAAATCCATGAACGAGAAAATTATTGTACTTGAGGATCGCATTGATAATATTGAACTCGCAGAAAGTCAACAACAAAGTAAACTGCAGCAAATCGAGACTGAGAATAGCAAACTCAGAGACTCTATATCCTATCTACAAAGTCAATCAATGCGGAATAACCTTGTGTTTTGTAACATTGAAGAGGAGCAAAATGAGAAGCCAGCCGATACGGAAAAGATAGTGAGAAGTTTTATGGTTGAGAAGTTGAAGTTTGCACAGGAGCAGGTTGATGCGATGAGGATAGAACGTGCACACAGGATGCGACGCACATCAAACGAGTTACGCGGTAGAGGGCCAAGAAATATTGTGTGTAAATTCAATTTATTCAAAGACAGAGAATTGGCAAGGCGTAAAGGTTTCGAGCTTAAGGGGACAGACTTTTTCGTCCACGAGCAATTCCCACATGATGTTGCAGAAAAGAGGCGTAAACTAGCGCCATTACTAAAACAAGCTAAATGTGAGAACAAAAATGCTTGGATTTCATATGACACTCTGTATGTTGACGGCCTGGCTGTTAAAGTTGACTAGGGGTTACTGGAGAATGGACCACAAGTACTGATCTGGAACAGTAATGGATTTACCGGGAACAAGTTAAGGGACAGTGAATTTGTGCAGTTACTTTCTGATAACGATATCATTATTTTAACAGAATCTTGGACAGATGAACACTCAGATATCGATCTAAATGGTTATACATGCTATAATTATTTTAGAAAGTTTAAGCATAAAAAGGCAAAACGAAAAAGTGGCGGTATTACTGTATATGTTAATAACAGTATTAAGTCAGGCGTTTCTATTGTCAGAAATCACTTTGATACAATTCTTTGGTTAAAACTTCATAAGAGTTTTTTCAATTTTGGAGATGATGTGTATTTGTGTGGTTTATATTTATGGTCTGATGAGTCCCAAGCCGCAAGAATTATTGATTCTTATTTGTTCGATGTACTGATATAAGATATTTATTACTACGAACAGCTTGGTAGTGTTTTAATAACGGGTGATTGCAATGCACGCACAGGATCCAGACCCGACTATGTTGTTTGTGATCAGACTGTTAGAAATATAGATTTTCAAGAATACAGCCCAGAGGCTCATTAGACAGTACTTGCAATGCACGGGGAAACCGACTACTTGAATTGTGTAAAGCATTGTCGCTGAGAATAGTTAACGGTCGGCTGGGGTCTGATTTTGGGACAGGTAGATGTACACACTATTGTCATCAGTCGAGTAGTACAATCGACTATTTGTTAGCACGGGAGAGTGATTTTCACATGATTATTGATTTTTGTGTTCAGGACTTCAATATGTATAACGACCATGCACCACTTCAGTTTAGTATAAGAGGTAATACTGTATTGAATTCATGTAATAATGACGAAGAGAAGCGGTTTGTATCCTTTAAATGGAATAGTGAACACAGAGGGGTATTTAGACGTGGTATACTGGGTAAATTACCCGAGTTCAACAGTATTAACTTCGATACGGTATCGAATGATAGTAACAGTATTAATACTATGGTGCAACGATTTACCGATACGATTTGCAGTGTTGCAGATCCATTGTTTAAAAGTTATTTTAATATTAGCAGAAATAGATGTCATTTTGAAGATAAGTGGTTTGATTGTGAATGTGCGGAGGCTAAGCATGAGTACAAAAATGCCTTATATGAGTATAATCGCTCAAAAATGCACGAGAGTAGGCATGCTCTTTGTAAGTATAAGAAGGCGTATAAGACACTTATTCGTAAGAAAAGCGTGCTTATAAATTAAAACAGTCTGCTGAGCTACAGGATATGAAAAATTGTAGACCCAAAGAGTTTTGGAAATACTTTAAAAGGAAAAACAAACATTTGACTCCGAATATCGATATAAATGACTTTAAAAATCATTTTGCAGAACTTTTTGGAGATATCAGAACCACAGTTATTGAGGATGTAGAAACCTTCAACGAAAATAATGATTTTAACATAAATGACCCTACGTTTGCTGAGTTAAATACTCCAATCACCCAAACTGAAGTTGAGAAGGCAATTAAGGGGTTAAAAGCTAATAAAGCGTCTTCACCGTCTGACAATTTGATTAATGAATATTTCGCAGAATCATTAGATATACTTACAGGTCATTTGACCGATATTTTTAATAGAATATTTGATGTTGGTTACTTTCCAGAATCGTGGTCTAAAGGGTTTATTATACCTCTATACAAAAAGGGTGATTCTGATGATCCTGGTAATTACCGCAGCATAACGCTGCTGAGTAACTTCGGGAAAGTATTTATAAGTGTTTTAACGAATAGAGTCGAAAAGTGGTTTGAAGAAAACAACTTTTTGTCTGATTCACAATTCGGGTTCCGGAAAGGCAGCAATACAGTGGACGCTATATTTATTTTGCATACTATAATACAAGATGTTATAAGTAAACACTTACGGTTACCTTGTGCATTTGTGGATTTTAAAAAAGCATTTGACTCTGTTTACAGGAATGCACTATGGTTCAAACTCTTCAAGATGGGGTTAGATGGTAAAATTTTGTTAATGTTTAAAACAATGTATGCTGTTGTTAAATCATGTGTTAAACACAACAATTCGTTTTCAGATTTCATCAATATTTCGGTTGGTTTAAGACAGGGCCAAAATAAATCACCGGCAATGTTTGCTCTTTTTTTAGAAGATCTTGAATTATATATGCAAGATGGTTCTGATTGTGGTTACAGCCTCTTTGAGTTATGTATACCGGTAATTGTTCTTTTGTTTGCTGATGATATGGTAATAATTGGTTCGTCACAACAAGATTTGCAGAACAGGTTAAACACGTTGAAAGAATATTGCAATGTATGGGGTCTTGAGGTAAACATTTCAAAGACAAAAGTTGGCGTATTTAGGCAAAGGGAAAGGTAAAACCAAATGAACGTTGGTATTACAACAATGAAATTATTGAAGTTGTAGATGATTTTAACTATTTAGGGGTAGTTTTTAATTATACAGGATCTTTTGCCCTAAACAACCAATATCTGATCGGGAAAGCTCTTAAAGCTATGAATATGTTATACAGAAATGTTAATAAATTTGATATCTGTCCACGTATATCTATGCAACTATTTGATGCATTTGTTGGGTCAACTATTAACTACGCCTGTCCAGTATGGGGTTTTCCTAAGTCTAAAGACCTAGAGAGAGTATATTTGAAATTCTGCAAGATGATATTAGGCGTTAGACAAAATTCGTGTAACGACGCAATCTATGGGGAGTTAGGACGCTACCCGCTGTATATAAATAGATACGTTCAAATACTGAAATACTGGTTTAAATTATTGCATCCAGACAATATTATTCTGAAAAATGTATATCGTCATGCTTGTGAACAATGCCTAAAAGGAAAAGATAATTGGGTAAAGCGAGTTAAGTCACTGCTTCATGAATTTGGTTTTTCAGATATCTGGATACAACCTGTGAATGTACATGTTAAATCTGTTATTTTGTTGTTTAAACAACGTGTAATTGATAACTTTTACCAAAAATGGTATTCTGATGTAGAATCGAATAATGTTCTCAATACACTTTATGCTCATATTAAACCGACTTTCGGCTATGAAAATTATCTTAATAGAATTGTTTCTAAACGTTTGAGACAGTGCCTAACGAGAATCCGCATATCTTCTCATAACTTGCGTATACAGTCTGGAAGATATGGTAGAGATAGATTAGAACGAAATCAGAGAATATGTCAGTTGTGTAATGTACATGACATTGAAGACGGGTATCATTTCATAATTATATGTAAAGCATTTAAAGAATTAAGAGCTAAGTATATAAAAACCTATTATAGACTAAGACCAAGCATTACTAACCACTGATAATAAGCCAACGCTTATTAAAGTATTACACCAATTGGACTTGCTCAGAAGTTTGCGAAGCACTAACCTTTCTTTTGGACAACATATTTGTACGTTATGGGAATGCTATATACCGTCAGGTAATTGGTATTCCCATGGGTACGAATTGTGCACCACTTGTCGCAGATTTGTTTTTGTACTGCTATGAGAGAGATTTCATGTTGAGTTTGAATCCTCAATCACAAGAAGATGTTATAAAAGCCTTCAATGATACTTGTCGATATTTGGATGATATTTTTAACTTAGATAACCCTTTCTTTAATGCTCTGATTCCTACAATTTATCCTAAAGAACTCAAATTGAATAAAGCTAACCCGTCCGACAATTATGCAGCGTTTCTTGACCTAGACCTTAAAATTAATAATGGAATGATTTCTTCTAAAATATATGACAAAAGAGATGATTTTGATTTTAATATTGTAAATTTTCCTCATCTTGACGGGGATGTTCCCCGTGCTCCATCTTACGGGGTTTATATATCTCAACTTATTCGTTTTGCTAGAGCTTGTTCATCTATTGACGATTTTAACAGTCGAAATCTAAATTTAACTGAAAAACTGCTTAAACAAGGATATAGATACCATAAACTAAGAAAAACTTTCTCTAAATTTTACTATCGAAATCTCTCGCTTATTGGCAAGTACAAATGTAATCTCAAGGTACTTTTGCGACACGGTATTTCACATCCTGAATTTTATGGTGATGTGATTTACAAAGGTACAAAAATGAGTCATGCAGGAAATACCACATACAGAACAAACACTCGCCCGAACAGCAACACAAGGAAACAGCAAATGTACATGGGTAGAAAAAACAACAAGAGACGCACAAAGACAAAACAAACATTCGTAGAATTATTGGACATACCCATTTTCTCACTTTGTTCATCAAATATATAAAACAATTCATTAAAAAGGGATATGATCCTGTATTATTACAACATACTGCATGTTTGGTTGTGAACCCTTTTACAGTTGGCAATCACGCTGGCCTCTTTGCATGTACGCCGACAAGAAAGGTTTAGTACTCTATGAAGGCGACCTCTTAAATCCAGAAATGGAAGGAGAACGTCGGATATCTGTACTATTTCATTTTTGTCGTACCCTTTATTACTTTTCTACAGTTACTCTGTTTGCAGCTCAATCATTGAGTACACTAGCGATAGGTGGATACAGTATGTTCAATTAAATGTTTTTTTGTTATACATGCACTTTACCACTGTATTTGCTGTCGCGGTTGTTGTAGATTAGTCGGAGAGGGGATACGTTTATTTACACTGTTTGTCTTTTAGGATGGGGATGGAATAAGGGTGAGGTTGGGCGCCCATAAACCGGTTTAAACCCCCGGTGACTTTTGTCACTGACCGTTCCAAGGCGGTACTTCCATCTTCCTCCTATTGAATGTTTGTTTTGTCTTTGTGCGTCTCTTGTTGTTTTTTCTACCCATGTACATTTGCTGTTTCCTTGTGTTGCTGTTCGGGCGAGTGTTTGTTCTGTATGTGGTATTTCCTGCATGACTCATTTTTGTACTCTTATGTAGATTGATAAGTTTTGCGAATTCTAAGCGCAATGATATCTTATTGGCAGTATAAGATATATTGTTCTTAAAAGTCCACAGTCATACATATAAATACTATCACTTACAGGCTATATTATTAAGTACAGAGCTTTGATCACTTTTATATATAGTGTTCATTCTCCTCATACTTTCTCTCATATTTCATTCGAGGAAAGTTCGTATTTTCGATAAAATGGTTAACTCATTCACCCTGAAACTGAAATGGATGGTTCCTGTTTCTAATCAAGTCTAGTCCGTTGTTTAATAGCAATGGTTGATTTTGACAGTGTATTTCAAAATATCGAAAGTGAAAATCCTGATTAGGGTACATCTGTAAGGAGTATTCCGATCAGAGTCTACACAGATTGCATAAGACGGGCATTCTTCACAGTAGAGAATTATAGATGACGCATATATACGTCACAAAGGGTAAATGGGTTAGGCATGGGTTAGGCAAATATATCGATATGATTTGGTATGTTACTATATAATTGTTTGAATGTCATGTGATTTGATTAGACCTGTTGAATATGATGCATAAATGATGGAATATGTAACGAGGTACTATATGTATAAGTTACGAATAAACTATGTCTAAACTATGTCTATGTCTATGTTGAAAACCAGTTCCATTGCCAGTTTACTATATACTTATTACTTTTACATTTGGACGGTACATACATCTTCAATCTTATAGCTTTTTTTTTAATGTGTTTGAATTCTTCAATTCAGTAATTTAACGTTTCATTCTAGATTTAAATTACAGTATTCATTTGTTTGATGTTTTGATATGCAGTAGAATGATTAACTTTATACTATGTGTTGTTCCAGTGCAATTGTCTTACATGCATTGTGTATTTAAAAAGGTATGGTTTATCTTCGTAAGTATATATACTTTCATCAGCATCTGTAATGCTATTCAGCAAAGTATTGATAGTTTACCACGGACAGGTATATTCAAAACTTTCGCACCTTCGCCATTGTGTTTGTAAAATCATTATCGGCGTTAGATGGAAATGTCGTCAGCTGTATTTTTGTTACCCAGATATGCCCAGTTTAACTTCTAAGTACCATTTGCATCGGTATAAATATCATTGATTAGCTGTATTAAACATTTGTCATTGGTACATATCCTAAAGTGCAATTTTGACTACTTGTGACATGCTTGTTTTTGCATTTTCATGTTTTCATTTACTTAGTATGTATCTGTACTGGACCAGTACGCTAATCTCATTATGCATAGCCTAATTTCTTTGTTTGCTTTGATTGACTACCCAAGATCTGTCATTAGCGTATCGGTCTGTTTTGTTTAGCAATCGATATGGCGTAAAGTCATAAAGATGCCGAACACTGGCAGCTAGGTATTAAGAATTATAATTGACACCTGGAAACCTACGGTGGAAAGCACGTGGCGTTATCCTGGTTTTCTGATAAATTATGTAATAATCTCCAGTCGTTTACAAATCCGCTGATATGCTTACACAAATTGCATACTAATTAATACCACTTGACTGATATCGTTAGCAACATGCATATTGTCCTGAGTACTTAGCAACTGGTCGGTGCGCAATTCATTGATATCCTTTACTTCATTCATCTTTACTTAGCTATGTATTCTGCTTCAAGAAGACATATTTACATTTGCAATTCATGTTTTACAATTAATCAGGACATTTCTCTCCAATGTTCATATAACGTCCAGGAACGCGATTTCGGTTGCCGTTATATTTATTATTTCATGCCCTTATAAAAGACCCGCTTGTCGGTCTTACTCATTTCGAATTGCAATATGATCATTCTATGAAAAGAATACGTAACTAATTCATTCTGCATATCGTTTATCCTTTGAACATTTCAATAATCTGCATTATATTTCATGTTGCTAAAATTCTTGTTAAAATATCAATTGCGTGAACTATTTTTATGATGGTCCTAAAAATTTAGATTACGTGGACGTAATATTTTCGGTAATAGAGGGATATATTACATCGGTAAATTCATACACTTCATTAATTCATATTTATAGTTGTTCTCCAGATCATTTATCAAGTGTAATAACTGTCAACACATACCGCCTGTCTGGTGATATATATTACGCAAGATTTAATCCATTAAGACGCGATAAGCGTTGTGTACAAATTACCTGTCAAAAGTCACCTGATGTACTAAATCCCTTCGGCCCCCTTTCTGGAGGAGTTACAGTGTAGAGCTAGACAAAGAAACACGTGTTTAGGCCATGCTAGATTTCTAGTACTCGGGATATCCTGACTAAATTGTTTTACTTTCATAAAGTTACTTTTTACATTTGGACTTGTTATTTTACTGTCTGTGGATAACCACTGTTATATATTACGAACTGGAAGTCCAGGATACATAATAAACATATAAAATACTATCGGAGCAGTTATCCATCTACCAATTCCACATTCTACAGTTCTGTAACTATTCTATAAACATTCTCTACAGCCTAACAACTGAGCTGTACTACATTGCCAAGGTCGGTGAAAACTTCAGACAATTAATTCGGTTAACGGATTTTCAAAGTCCAAGCATCTATATAAGTCCAGCTGTTCAACTGAAAAAACGAAATCCCGCCAGAGTTCGTTTCCTGTGTTTGAAGGCAGGTAGAAACAACCATTTCATATTAGCCTTTAAACAGATAATAAAAAGCCAAAAATGGGCAAATAACTGGCTTCGTTTGCGTATAAGTGGCACTAACTGGTATTATGTTATCGACATTACGCAGAAGTGATATTAAAATGGCAAATAAATGTAGTTAAATGAAACTGTTAAAAATATGTTTAGATCAATTATGACATCGTTATTATATTGAAACAACATGTATGACAATACCGTACAATATCGTTTAATTCTTTGAAATCAGTGTTCATAGTTATATCAGTTTCCTGTTTATTTGCGTGTAAGTGATATGTTATCGGCATTACACATTTGCGGCAGTGATATTAAAATGGCAAATAAATGTAGCCATATGTAACTGTGCAACTATGCTTAAAATAATATCATTATTATATAGAAATTCGTACATGTATGACAATGTTGTTTAATTCGTTGAAATCACTGTTCAGAACTATATCAGTTTCTTGTTTATTACAGTTATGAGACGTTCGTTTGTTTTCTGAATTAGATACCCCTTTCCACATGAACTGAAAATCACTTTCAGTTATGCAGAAACCACAAGAACGCTAAATAAAATGGTGATGGGTTGAATGTGACGATATTGAAGTTGTTGATGATGATGATCGTAATGAAGATGATGTTTTTGGTATTGATTGTGGTCGAGATGCTGGTTACGACGACGGTGATTATGATGATGATGGTGATGGTGAATAATATTGGTGAATGATGATGCTGATGGTGAATGATGATAATGGTTATGACAAAGATGATGATAATGACAAAGATGATGATGACGATGATGATGATGGTGGTTGGCATCATGATAACGATCGCGATTCTGGTCTTAATGATGATGATGACGACAACCCTGATGCTGATTATACTAATTATGATCGTGGTGACGGTGTTGGTTGTGATGATGATGAGGGTGATGGTTAATGATGGTTTTATATCAAAACGTATGTGACATATACGTTTATGTTTTTACTGTCATATTGAGCAGAAGAATATGACACATTTGACAGATGTGATTTTTACGGTCGAATATACCACACAGTGACACATGTTACATATTCGACCCGTGCCATATACGGTTCAACAATGCACCATATGTCGATCCATATATCTAAATCGCATATATTTAATACAGCAAAATACTACATAACTACTGCTTGGACCAGAGTTGCATATCTACCCCTGCCCTGCGATGTGCCTGCGAATCTAGGTCAAATGCTGATGAGGAGTTAAGCGGTTAAAAAAGGTGTCCCTTGAAATCTTACTCTTATCATTATGAAAATGGTCCGAAACATTCCTATATATTTTCGAAAGGAAAAGTAATTTAAAATATTTAAAAAAACCATTATCAAAACGGGAATAGAAAATGACTAAATTATTGCATTGAAGCGGTTACGTGAATGGCACGATCAAAACGTTTGTACAACTTCTCAGACGCGCTTGAATTGACAGACCTTTCATCCAATACGACAGTTTGTCATATTTATATATACGAGAGTTGTTCGGAAAGTTCGTAGAATGTTGTTATAAAGCAAAGCTAACTAGAGATATAACAAAATTCTACGAACTTTCCGAACAACCATCGTATATACACTTTATACGTCTTTAAGCGTCGTCTTTAAGTGTCGTCTTATTATTTGTTGGTTTAAAAACACGGTCATCAGTAGAATTGTCGTGTTTCTAGGGGGTTGTTCGTTACAATTGTAATGTGAAATACGGCACGAGGCTGACCAAGTTTTCAGTATTGCTCTGTTGCATTTACAGACGTGTATTGTCTGTGTAACTCTGAAATCAATTTCCATGTAAAGCGATACTGTTTTGAAAAATATTTCTTTCGGTTGCAGATATTTCCAGGTAAAAATAATTACAGTAGAACCTGTCTTAAGCGATGCTCAAAACGAGGTGTTACTATGGACCTACTAGACAGGTGGTAGCTTAATACAGGTCAAATGAATACAAAAAGCACATGTAGGAACTTTCTGCATTACTTTTGCCCTGCATTAAGCATCCACCTGTTTTTAAGACTCATATGTTCAATAAATTAATGGTCGTTTAAGAAAGGTTCTTCTGTAAGGACCAGCACTTAATATTTCTGTTTTCATTGCATACTTCTTTTTCTGTGCAATTTAATGGGGAATTGTGGCATGAAATGTGTTGCAGTTGTCATGCTGATGTTGTAAGTTACAGTTGAATAGAACAGGTTTTTTTCTTATCATCATCTCAATTTCCCCCCATGTTTCCAAGGGGATCAGTCTGTCCACCCGGGTCAGATTAAATCATACTTGACAGAAATAGTCCTCTGACAAACCTCTGCCAAAATTTCTAAAATGATATTGGTATCTCATAAACATGACTGCCAGGAGCGGGGCTACTTTTCCGCAAGTCTTTCAGCTCTTTGTTTATCCTCTGTAACTGAATATTCTATGTACAGCTGTCCATCACAATTAAATGATTTATTTAAAAGCGTCAAAAACACGCACCATGTTTGAAACTACCGGTTGGTAATTTGTCTGTACACTACTATCAGAGCCTGTGCTTATTGTGCTCGTTGAAGGACGGGGTTGGTCTAAAAGTTCCTTCAATGCGTTTTTAACTACGTTCGATGGTTGTCTTCTCTTTGTACCTTTAAAAACAGTCGGAGATGAATTATGCAGTTTTCTGCTAGTTTCACATCTGCATTTGAGAGATCTGCCTTTATCTATATCTCTATCTATACACCGTACGATATCTGCGTGATGAAAACTCTCCCCACCTTCTCCGTCCTGTATTGCATCTTTCAGGATTCCCAAGACATATTCTGTTCGTTCTGAGGAAAGCTCGTCAAATAAACGTTGCCACAGGCTCATGTGGGCTTTAGCTGAGGTCAGTGCAGTAACGTCTTTCTGCAATTCATTGGAAATTAGACCTTTAGTAAAGTAATGGTCACACACATGCTTAATACTGACCCTCTTTCTGATTAGACAAACAGTGCAACACTGTTCACGTGTCTTTCCCTGTTCATAGCGCTCTCTAAATATGTTCATAATAGACTTTTCGAGACGCGGGTCAAATTGGGCGATCACATGTAAAAACTTCATCATTGTCTGGTAGTCTTTATCCATCAATGTCATCACCAAATACCTCATTCCGTCTTCGCTTTGATGAAAGGTACGGGCCTGTTCGCTTTCAATAATGGAGACCATCTGGTCACGGACTACCACGTCCTTAATTTTGTCAAAAGGAATGTTTCTTACTACTGTAATAAACATTTTCTGGAATGCTTCTGCCAGGCACTTTGTTTGGAAAACATCGCTTTTTATACGTTCATCTGAAACAAATATAATAACTGCTGATATAGAGACCTATATAAAAACGTTTTATAAGGAATTAATTAAATAATGTTTAATTAATGGAGCAATTTAGACCAAAGCTATTAGCGAAAATTAGTCCTTATTTGTTTGTTCGTTGATATCGGGTTTTACTTCGATTAAACTGTATTTCAGTCATATCGCGACATACAGCAAAATACAGATGAAGGAAGATCCCACATGCTTTTTCTGTCCAAACAACAAATTGCATTATTTTGTGCACATATGAACCCTCGGATAGAACTACCGGTCTATCGCAAGCCAGCTGGAAGGTTCCCTCACACAGAATATCAAAATGCCCTGGTCGGGTTTCGAACATGTAAGATGAGGAGCAAAGTGTCTGAAAATTAGACTTAACCCTTCGCTTGCTATTCAGGTCAATAAACCTATCTGTAAATAGTGAATACCCAGATGAGACAGCTCCTGCAGGAGCTGTCTCATCAGGGTCTGCACAATTTATAATTTGATTGTGCAACCAGTGCACTCCACAGCAGTGATTGCACAGCGAAATACTTGTACACAGTGAATATATATATAATTATACAACAGGGCATGAATAAAGAAGGAGAAATGGATTTTAAAATTCAGCAAGCGAAGGGTTACATGTACATATAAGTGCGATAAAGACGGGCCGGTGATACCATATCAAAACAGTCTAGATCCAGACGAGGCGCCGAGTAGCTTGGCGCCTCATCAGGATCCAAAGTACCGGTATTTCACACTCTAATTGAACACAAACTCTCTCTAAGACTTGATGATGACGAAAAGGTGTCCAGAAGATGACAATGTGTGTAGGTTTTAATTCTTTCCCTGCTGTGAAAAAGTAAGGTCTGCTCAAAATTTGATCTGGGTTAATATTGACTATTTTTGATTGGATCAGGCTTCTGAGAAACTATTGATTACTTGTCAAACAGTTTTGCTCCTGGTCGGCAAGCATTTGCAAACAGCTTTGAGTCAAACGACACGTCGAGTAACTTGACTTCTCGTCTGGATCTAAACTATATGCAAATATGGAAAAATAGTCAAACAGGGAGAGTCACACACGAAATGACACGGCACCAAACACCATCAAACAAGAAACGGTATAGCCACAAGACAAAACATAATATGACGCATATCAAGACGAAAACCATTAGGCATATTAAACAACAAAATTGACCATAGGATGAAAGCAGGAGTACCGCCTTGGAACGGTCAGTAACCAAAATAAGCTACTCGGGGATTTAAACCTGGTTTACGGGTACCCAACCTCGTCATTATCCCACTTTCACCAAAGTCAAATTGTAAATAAAATCCCCCCTCCAGACAACTTCACAACATGCATAACGATGTCTGCCAAAATGAAATGACTTGAAAATAAACGTTAGAGGTAAACAATCGACGTCATCATTTAAATGACGTCATAATTTAAATCCTATTTATAACATAACACACACAAATGTTATTTGCAGCCAATATTTCAGTAGTAACGTGGATTGTTATAAATTCTCCTTACATATAGAAATGATGAATGAAAGGTGTTATTAGGTTCGCTAGGTAACTGGGACAAAGTAGGTCCAAATTTTCCAACTTTTTTTTGATTTACTGTCAAATCAACCAGGATCTAATTCAGACCTCTCTGGTATTCAATTTAATTGTGATAGTTTATGATACAAAAACATACAGAAACACGTCAAAATGAATTTTGGGTTACAGTTTTGACATACATAGTTACAAACACGTCACATGATGACGTCATTGTACACAACTTGTGTCTATGTAAAGCGCGCCATTTAAATGAAGACCCACATACAGTCGCCAACACGTCTGACACTCACTGTCAATGGGATTCAAAATGCGCCTTCGTTTTGGTATATTAGCCCTTCATTAGTGTTGTATACACACGGACATGGACATTTCCACCGAGAAACAAAAATCTCGATTCAAGTTCAGTGAAAATGTTTGAAATGGACAAAAGATTCAGTATGAACTGCTGCATAAAATGTGTTGGAACAGGAGGAAAATATTTCGCGATCAGCTGAGTATAGCATACGTGCTGTGCTGGATTCAGATGACTATAGTTGTTGATTGACGAGATATTTTTATGAGTAGAAATCTGCATAAACAAAAGGACATGCGGTGAAGAAAATGCAAAGTTGTGGAGGCATTTTCTATGTAGAATGGATTGTATGGGTCAGATCGAGTAGCTGGTAGGTCTTTTTTGGCATACATTTTGTATATAATTACTGACAGCGATTACAATTTTTATTATTCTATCGAAATTGAGGCGCAAGTGCAAACAATACTTTGCCATCTATCGTGACTGAATCGTTGACAGGTAGGTCACCGTCCGCCAGTTTGTTTGTTTTGACAGGGCTTATGAATACAGTTCGGTCGTTCGAATGTTATTCACTAGTGAATATATGCCCGTGAATATAAAAAAATAAATGATAGTGTTACGTCACGAGTTATGTTATAAAAGTAGTTCACATCTGGTCGCGAATAGAATAATATTAGTGACGCAGTGCTTAGTGTCCCTAATGTGGACTATATACTGCCAGCAAATATTCATATGGGGCGAGGCGTAGCATTTCTAAATATAGCGTCGGGGCACTTCGAAATTATACGATGTGGCATGGGATGGCAGGTTACGGATCCAGGATTTCAGATTAGGGGAAGGGACGTAGAAGGGGAGGCGGGCGTATATTTTTCTGTTTGATGACATAACTAAATAATGTGTTTATAATACATGTGAAAAAGAGCGTAATTGGGTGAGGGAAATACAAAACCTCAGATTAAATTATTGTTTTATTCATCTTAGTAGATCTTAATCTAAAAAAATACTAAAAAAAGTTTGTTAAGGCAATTTTAGGGGGCGGGGCCGGGCGGGGCGGGGTGGTGCCGTACGCAGGCTCAGTCTCTCTAAATCCGCGCCTGGATGGCACGTTGTAAGAAGACAGTCAAAAGATCGTTTCACATGTGCTTTTTTTGTTGTCACCCGTCGCTGGCGATTATTGATCTCACTTCAATTTATTCGTGCATAAAGGTGAACATACAGGTGAATTTGTATGGACTATACTATTATTAGACTTTAATAAAGATATTAATAATAAAAATGTCACCATGGATATTACCGTCATATTACGGGTATTAATGTTTTGATTTATTTTATTGTAAATAATGCCTACAGCAAGTGTTTAACACATTCCCCCCTAGTGACGCATTTTTGCGCATATATAAATGTCACTTTATGAAACCATTGTGATTACTGTAGATGGCCAAACCTTAACAAATTTGACAATATCGTGATAACAAAATCCGCGAAACTCCTTTTCAATCTATCAAAATATATTAATTTGGCTTTTTAAACAAAGAGACCATTATATCTCTGAAATTGGCACGGTTAACTACACGCAAATCAAAACAATGATTTCTATAACAATAGTGGTCTGTATCAGATAAATAACTTCCTTAGATAAATATACAATGTATGTTTATCTTTTATATGACAACAGTCGATATTAGAATGCATACAAACGAATGCTTAAGACCTTTATGACTATCTTCGTTTGTCAAATAGCAGAGTGTTAATATGGTGTGGTAAATAGTTATCATATACATGTATAATGAATCCACTTTCGGTTGTTACTACAGTAAAATCCCTCTAAACCGGAAGTCTAGTACACAATAATTTAGACACTTTTATGCAGTAAGCTGTCACCTGTCTCCTAGACCAATAGTTATACTAAATTTTACGTCCGGTTTAGAGAGGTGTATTGTACATCTCCATATGCAGACTCGTCTGTGTTAAGCGGCGAGACAGTTTTACATTACGATGTACCTCACCACTCTGTTTATTGAGTGTAGACTATAAACAATAATGTACGTTTAATGCCGAATAAAAGATATGATGATGGTATAGTTGCGTTCTGTATAATTTTCGATGCAACCCCTCATATAGACCAATAATTAGAGCTGTTGTTGGTCAGACCAGATGTGGATTACGGAATGTCATACAGTATTGTCACTTTTGACACTTTCAATCTGGTAAATATGCCATGCTTTCTAGACTTTCCTCCTTATCTATATATTCATTAAAAGAAATTGACGAGCAAGCCGATAAAATCATTTTTAGATCAGATCCTCTCATAGAAAAAACAACAAGAGACGCACAAAGACAAAACAAAATCGAAATATCTCACTTATTGGCAAGTACTAATGTAATCTCAAGGCACTTCTGCGACACGGTATTTCACATCCTGAATTTTATGGTGTTGTGATTTACAAACTTCGTAAAATTATTGGACATACCCATTTTCTCACTTTGTTCATGAAATATGTTAAAAATTCATTAAAAAGGCATATGATCCTATAGTACTACAACATACTGCATGTTTGGTTGTCAAACCTTTTACAGTTGGCGAGCAAGCTGGCCTCTTTACATGTACGCCGACAAGAAAGGTTACGCTTCCCTCTTTGCTTGCGCAATGACAGGCCGAGGGTAGTACTCTATGATGGTATACTCTTAAACTCGGATACGGGATGAGCTTACCAGACTCATGTATAACCTTTTCCCTGTCATGCCCTTAACGGCTTACCTGCAGGTGCTCTGACTTCAGCAAAGTCATTGAGTACCTACTTGACGGATTGTCACAGTTATTATGCTATGTTTTACATGTTGTCCTGTGTTTACCGTCGTCTATGTTGTGGGTAAGTCCGGCGGGGATACCTTTATTAACACTATTTGTAAAGCTAGGGTGATTTTGAGAGAGGTGTGAGGTTAGGACGTCCGTAAACCGGTTTAACCCCCCCAGTGGTTTTTTTGCTACTGACCATGCCAAGGCGGTACTATCTTTGTCACCCTTCCATTTGTTTGCCTTGCGTCTTTGTGCTTGTGATTTTGTTCATGTGTGGAGTGTTTATCTCTGGTTCTTGTGTGTCTGTTGGTGTTTTCTGTGTCCATCTCGTGTGTGATTGGGTGTGTGGTTGTGTGAGTGTATGTGTGTCATGCTGTCTATCGGTGTTTAGGCGGCAATTGTGTCTTGCATGTGGCTCTGTCTGCTTGACTTTACTACTTTTCCATTAGTACTCTATGAAGGCGACCTCTTAAATCCAGAAACGGAAGGAGGACGTCGGATATCTGTACTACAATGTATTTCGTTTTTGTCGTAGCCTTTACTTTACATCGCAGGTGGCGGTGGTCTAGTGGTAACGCGCTTGACTGTCAGTCCGGAGGTCCGGGGTTCAAATCCCGGTCCCACCCGGAAATTTCAGGGACGCTTTTCCGTGTCTCCCACCCGCATATACTCTCCACCCAGGGGTTAAATGGGTACTTGTAAGTGTCACTCGCCGGTACTGCGGCTGCATGATTGCGCCATATGTTAGCAGTGCTCAATATTGTAGGCCAATGACTCAATGATCAGGGGAGTAAATGTACAGTCGGCTGAACGGTCATTCGGACTGAAAGTAGACTATAACTAGGTACTTTACTTTTTTTACTTTTCTACAGTTACTCTGTTTGCAGCTCAATCATTGATTACACTACCGATAGGTGGATACAATTTGTTCACTTAAATGTTTTCGTTATACATGCACTTTACCACTGTATTTGCCGTCGCGGTTGTTGTAGATTAGTCGGAGAGGGGATACGTTGATTTACACTGTTTGTCTTTTAGGGTGGGGAGGGAATAAGTGTGAGGTTGGGCGCCCATAAACCGGTTTAACCCCCAGTGACTTGTCACTGACCGTTCCAAGGCGGTACTTCCACCTTCCCCCTATTGTATGTTTGTTTTGTCTTTGTGCGTCTCTTGATGTTTTTATAGTTATGTACATGTGCTGTTTGCTTGTGTTGCTGATCGGGCGACTGTTTGTTCTGTATGTGGTGTTTCCTGCATGACTCAGTTTGTACTTTGAATGTCCAATCAGTCTTTAACCGTAGCGTTCATTCATTAAGAATAATGTGATAAACGTGATTGAGTAGTCTAAATAACAAACAGTGCCGATCTTAATCAGATTGTTTAGCATCCCTCTGGTCTGGGTCTACACTGTTTGAAAATGATTATACATGCATATCCCGCATTCAAAGAGAAACAATGTACAACGTCCCTCAGAGCATACCTTCGCTACCAGTACTCCCCATACTGACAGTGCTTGCCGTGTCTGAAATGTCCATAGCGGAGGCTCTTGTTTGTTGTTCAATTAACTGATATATCATGTCCGATGTGGGATGTCCTCCTGAGCCATCGGAAGAATGTTCATATTTATGCATCACGGTTTGTAGTTCGTTTCTCATGGCGTCAACTTTATCATGTAGTTGTACCATACCGCTGTGCATGTTTCTTCTCCAATCACTATCGTCCCCATTATCCATGGCTGAAATGGCATTCAATTAACCCATTTGCTCCCACAGTCCCATATATGGGACGTAGGCATACAGAGTAGACTCTGGTCAGACGCCGCATCTGATCAGAGTCTACACTGTTTGCTGATAGGAAATTTGATTTAAAACAAAACAAAAACGAAAAAGACCAGACATCCCTTAGACAAAAGATAGACTAATCCAATATATAAGCATGGAAGAATCAACTGGGAGCAAATTGGTTAAAAGTGAACAGTCATTTGTTTATTATTTCTTTGTTATACTAGCAATGTTTAACACCTTCACCACCGAAGTCACCGGGAAAAAACATTCACGGTGTTTACTGCAATAGGCGAGTTTTATGATTAGCTTTTCAAACAGTTTGAATCAAGATCGGACACCTAAATACTGGGAGTTTTATCAAGATCTAAACTGTTTTACACACCGGTTAAGTTTCGGTGAAGAAACTGAAGGAAAAACTACTCTGAAACTTACAGCAGACGACATTATATGCACATAAAAATTACTTTGGTCTAAAAGAGGTGAGAATGGTTAACAGTAAGACTATATTGAACCGTTTACTCCATGTATCGCATAAACAGTACAGAATGGTTAACAGTAAGACTATATTGAACCATTTACTCCAGGTATCGCATAAACAGTACAGAATGGTTAACAGTAAGACTATATTGAACCATTTACTCCAGGCATCGCATAAACAGTACAGAATGGTTAACAGTAAGACTATCTTGAACCATTTACTCCAGGTAAATGGAACATAAGCAAACAAAGTAGACCCAGATCATTGCTGGGTTTAACAAACAGTGTAGATCCTGATAAGAGGGTTCCTGAAGGATACGCCTGATCTGGGTCTACACTGTTTGCCTATGTTCTTTTAATCCTTTCGCTGCCAATGCAGGATCTGTGATTACCTTTGCATCATGTTTGGATCCCGATGAGATGCCGACTAACTCGGCGTCTCACCAGGATCCAAATTGTTTGTTACTGTGACTGTTTTTTAAACAAAAATGAAGACAAGTATAAAAAAAGGAAAATTGTAGCAGACGACAAAGTTTGCAGACGACGAAATTTCAAATGAGTTTTTTTTTAAATCGATAATTTGCATATCTTTGCCACAGCTTGGTTTAACTGGTCTGACACAAGTCTGTAGTTCATTTAACCCTTTCCCTGCCAATGCTGAATCTGTGATTATATATGCATTTTTTTAATTTAAAGTTTGTTACTGTTACTATGTTTTTGAAACAAAAATGAAGAAAATCAAAAGAATGGAAATTTGTAGCAAACGACAAAGTTAGCAGACGACAGAGTTTAGCAGGGAAAGGGTTAATTAACGTATTATCTGATTAGTATACATGTAAGCAATACTAACAACATCACTATCATGAACCTATTATGAGCAACTAGCATTTGACCTTGGTAAAATCTTTAGAATCACATCCAGATATGTATTATTCCATAGGCAAATAGAGTTGACCCTGATCTGACGGCACGTACAGGAGTCACCTGATCTGGGTAAATTAAGCTTCAAAATGCACACAGGTAATGGGCCAACCCTTCCCCTGTTGAATATACATGTAAGGAATAATAAATTAGCTGAATTTTTATAATTAAATTATTAAAATTTCATTAGTTCATTGCCAACAGCAAATTTGATATTTAAACAACACAATCCTCAAGTGCATGGAAATCCCCTCAAATTGTGCTGTCTATATTTAGAGCAAGGACAAATACAAAATCGATCAACAAATTTACACAAAGAGAATATTCATATTAGTTGTAATACTAGGCAGATTGTCCTTTATTTCCTCAAATATGGTAATGGTAACTTTTGCTATACATGTATTATCACAATAAGCAACAATAACAGACCCTGATCAGACGACTCCTTCATGGTCCATTCAATCTGGGTCTAGGTTGTTTGCAAAAAATGCTTTAAAATTGCGCATATATAGAATAACGGGTCAATTAAAGCGATTCTATAATACATTATCAGACACTCGTCCAACAAAGATTATCAGACACTCGTCCAACAAAAGCCCGTAGATCAACTAAATCAGACTATGTTACGAATATCCTACGTTGAATAAAACTTGTCTTATGTCTTAATTTATTTTGTCTTATGTCTTACATGTAACTGTGTAGACAGAGTGTAAAATATAGAACAGAAGTATTTCAACAGAAGTATTTCAGTCTCAAAAATGGCCATTCATCTGTTAATTACCTGAACAAAATTAAATATGTTTGCCTGTATATGTACTTCTACTGTTATCGAAAATAGCAATAAATAAAACATAAATACCTCAGTTATTTGGGGACACAAGTCGTTCTACAGATCACGCGAGACTAAATGATTACAATTGTCGCTTTGACTGAGGAGTTCCGGTTGATGATCAGCGAAACGAGGCTAAGCTTAACCGTGTCTTTTTAGTACCGCAAATCGGATTCAACTATTGTACTACCAATGCCACGTCCGATTTAACATTTTTGTGTATTAATGCACCATATGCGGATCCATATGTCTAATCACAAATATTCAATACAGCAAAATACCACAAAGCTACTGCTTGGGCCAGAGTTGCAGATCTACCCCTGCCCTGCGATGTGCCAGCGAATCTAGGTCAAATGCTGATGAGGAGTTAAGCGGTTAAAAAAGGTGTCCCTTGAAATCTTACTCTTATCATTATGAAAGTGGCCCGAAACATTCCTATATATTTTCGAAAGGAAAAGTAAATTTAAATATTTAAAAAACATTATCAAAACGGGAAGAGAAAATGAGCAAATTATTGCATTGAAGCGGTTACGTGAATGGCACGATCAAAACGTTTGTACAACTTCTCAGACGCGCTTGAATTGGCAGACCTTTCATCCAATACGACAGTTTGTCATATTTATATATACACACTTTTTAAGTCTTTAAGCGTCGTCTTTAAGTGTCGTCTTATTATTTGTTGGTTTAAAAATACTATCATCAGTAGAATTGTCGTGTTTCTAGAGGGTTGTTCTTTATAATTGTGATGTGAAATACGGCAGGGGCAGACCAAGTTTTCAGTTTTGCTCTGTTGCAATTTACAGACGTGTATTGTCTGTGTAACTCTGAAATCAATTTCCATGTAAAGCGATATTTTTTTTAAAAATATTTCTTTCGGTTGCAGATATTTCAAGATAAATATAATTACAGTAGAACAGGTCTTAAGCGACCTTTAAAAGAGGTGTAACTATGTACCTATAAAGCAGGTGGTAGCTTAATGCAGGTCAAACGTTAGGCAGACAGCTCATATAGGCGCTTTCTGCTTTACTTTTGATATGCATTAGGCAATCACCTGCTTTTTATGTCCCCCAGATCAGTCTGTTTGTCTGTTTGCTTGTCAGCAACTTTAACATTGGTCATAACTTTTGAGCCAGTACAGATAGCGACTTGATATTTGGCATGCACATGTATCTCATGAAGCAGCAAATTTTGAGGGATGACATGTCAAGGTCAAGGTCATCCTTCAAGGTCAGAGATAAAATATATGGGTCAAATCACTGACTTTAACATTGGCCATGACTTTTGGACCAGTAGAGATAGAAACTCGATATTTGACATGCTTGTGTATCTCATGAAGCTGCACATTTTGAGGGGTGACATATCAAGGTCATTCTTAAGGGTCAAGGGTCAAATTGTCTGTTTGTTTGTCTGTAACTTTAAACATTAGTCATAACTTTTGAACCAGTACAGATAGAGACTTGATATTTGGCATGCATATGTATCTCATAAAGCCCCACATTCTGCGGTGTGACATGTCAAGGTCAAGGTCACCCTTAAAGGTCAGAGGTCAAACATATCGGTCAAATCACCGACTTTAACATTGGCCATAACTTTTGAACCAGTACAGATAGAGACTTGATATTTGGCCTGCTTGTGTATCTTATGTAGCTGCACAGTTTGAGGGGTGACATGTTAAGGTCATCCTTCAGGGTCAAAGGTCACCAACTTCAAATTGGCCATAACTTTTAAACCAACAGAGATAGAGTCTTGATATTTGGTATGCATGTGTATCTCAGGAAGATGCACATTTTGAGGGGTAACATGTCAAGCTAAAGATCATCTTTTAGGGTCAAAGGTCACCGACTTTAACACTGGCCATAACTTTTGAACCTGTAGATACAGACTTGACATTTGGTATGCATGTGTATCTCATGAAGCTGCACAGTTTGGGGTGACATGTCAAGGTCAAGGTCATCTTTCAGGGTCAAAGGTCACCGACTTTAACATTGGCCATAACTTTTGAACCTGTAGATACAGACTTGACATTTGGTATGCATGTGTATCTCATGAAGCTGCACAGTTTGGGATGACATGTCAAGGTCAATGTCATCGTTCAGGGTCAAAGGTCACCGACTTTAACATTGGTCATAACGTTTGAACCAGTAGTGATACAGACTTGATAGTTGGTATACATGTGTTTCTCATTTGGCTGCACAGTTTGAGGGGTGAAATGTCAAGGTCATCTTTTAGGGTCAAAGGTCACCGACTTTAACATTGGCCATAACTTTTGAACCAATAGATATACAGCCTTGATACTGGTATGCATGTGTATCTCATGAAGCCACACAGTTTGAGGGGTGACATGTCAAGGTCAAGGTCATCCTTCATGGTCAAAGGTCACCAACTTTTAACATTGGCCATAACTTTTGAACCATTAGAGATACAGACTTGATATTTGGTATGCATGTGTACCCGATGAAGCTGCACAGTTTAAGGGGTGATATGTCAAGATCAAGGTCATCCTTCGGGGTCAAATATCATATCGAGGGGGCATAGTGTTTCACAAACACATTTGTTAACCCTTCGCTTGCTATTCACGTCAATATACCTGCCTGTAAATAGTGCAGACCCAGATGAGACAGCTCCTGCAGGAGCTGTCTCGTTAGGGTCTGCACTATTTACAAGTTGATTGTGCAACCAGTGCACTCTACAGCAGTGATTGCACAGCGAAATACGTACACGTACACAGTGAAGATATATGTAATTATACAACAGGGCAAAGGTAAAGAAGGAGAAATGTATTTTAAAATTCAGCAAGAGAAGGGCTAAGACTCTTGAGTTGTATAAATTAATGGTCGCTTAAGACAGGTTCTACTGCAAGGGCCAGTAACTTATGTGTTAACATTGCATACTTCTTTTTCTGTGCAATTTTATGGCAAATTGTGGTATGAAATGTGTTGCAGTTTTCATGCTGATGTTGTAGTTTACAGTTGATTAGACAAATATATACAGAAATAGTAGAATCGTATCTTTTTTACTCCATAACGAAACTGAAACGGAACCTGTTTAGACAGCTCCTACAGGGGCTGTTTGATCTGGGTCTACGTCGTTTGCAAATGCGTTAAAACGCGTCTTTATGGTACATGTGTAAAAGCAGAACACTAGAGAGTGTTTCATAAGCAAACACGTATAAGAAAGCATTGCTGTAAAATGTTTAACCTACAAAGATTAGAATATTAATAATGTGTGTTTCCCTTGATTCTGTTGTTTATCTTGATAAGTACATTATTATCTGAACGTAAGGATTATTTTGTAATTCTATTGAAAGTATATCTACTTGGTCGCATCTTGAAAGAAACTATTTAACCCCTTAACAAGGGCATAGGCAAATAGTGTAGGCCAAGATCAAAGGGTTCCTAATATATTTTTATTCTCTTATTATCATCTCAATTATCACCCATGTTTCCAAGGGGGTCAGTCCGTCAACCCGTCTGTCTGTCTACCCGTTCTCGGCAATTACTTTAAACGACATCTCCTCTGAAATCGCATGGTAGAATGTAACCAAACTTCAGATGAATGATCTTGACACTAAGCTCTATCACAGTTGCTAAAAGAATCCAGATCCATAAAGAAGCCTGGTTGCTAATGCAACAAAAAATAAAAATCTTAAGAAATCTTCTCCAGACCCAGGGGTCTGACAGAAATAGTCCTCTGATTAACCTCTGCCCAAATTTCTAAAATAGTGTTGGTATCTCAAAAACATGACTGCCAGGCGGTGCTACTTTTCCGACAGTCTTTCAAAGAGTTCAGCGCTTTGATAACTATTTCATTATTGACCCTTTCGCCGCCAATGTCGCATAAATGCACCACGACAAATAGTGCAGTCCCAGATCAGACGTCGCCTTCAAAAGGCGGCGTCTGATCAGGAACCTCACTTTTTGTCTCTATTTCTATATCTGTGCTTTATTCTTTTGAAATTTGCATTTATTTATCTCGTTTCCTTATTGCACCGAATGGTTTAACAACATTGGATCGCAGTCGACAATTAGAAATTTGGCACCGAAAGGGTTAAATCTCTCTAGATAAATGACAAATCTAACCAATGTTTGCTGATTTCAGTCATTTACTCCATAAACACTCCTCTCTACACCTTTTCAAACAGATTAGAACCAGTTTAGACGGCTCCTAAAGTGGCCGTCTGATCAGGATCTGCTCTGTATGCTTATGGAATTATATCGATCTGGTTCTACAGACTTTGCTATGGCAAAACTTTCATGTTATTATATCAGCTTAAGAATTAATCCAATTAATATTCATGATGTCATCGTTTCTTACATTAATAGCAACGGAGTTAAGGTTTAAGCAATATACATTTGTATTTCCTACATTATCTTTGAGGAAGTGCACACAGTATGAACATTTGTTAATTTATCATCCACCTACACCGTCATTGTATTTAGAATATTTCATAATCTGTGATAACCCTTTCCCTGTTGCATATTCATGTAATAAATAATGACGTCATGAATATCAATAATATTATCTTTAATAATGGCATAGGAATACGGGACATTTTAGCTCAGACAGAAGCTGTATAATCAGATCTATATTACACCATAAGCAAACAGAGCAGACCCTGATCAGACGGTTCCTATATGAGCCGTCTGATCTGGGTCTACTCTATTTGCAGATGCGTGAAAATGCGCTTACATAAGCAAAAGGGATACACAATGCAAACAGTGTAGATCCAGATAAGATACAGCTTATCTCGACACCTCTTTAGCTTTCATCCTGCTTAATGTCCTCGTTTCGGAGGAGATGAAATCAAATGGGTTATCTAAAAGCAGTATTATTATTTTATCTCTCTCCTTTTTTGTATAGATAGTGCTTTTCCCATACACGACACTTGGTGATAGCCGTTTTCCTTCGTTGTGACTGTGGCTGTATTACTGTATGATATATTTAGATGTTAATGCTTCTTGTATATTTAGCGAGATTTTGCATAATTTTGAAATAAAACTGAAACTTAAACAATGGTTTAATTGTTAGAATATATATAGTAGAAAACTGCTAATTGTGTTTTGATTGTTAGATTATATTATAAATAGCTGGTTAACCCATTTATTCCCCTATTATTGAAGGTGTACTCGTCCAGATTTTACTTAGGAACCCACCCATTTTTCATGTAGAGGAGACACAGCATACAAAATACTGTCCGGAACAAGTCATTGACATAAATGGGGATATAGCAAACAGTGCAGACCCTGGTCAGAAGGCTACAGGAGTCCTCTGACCTGGGTCTACACCGTTTGCCTATTACCTTTTTAAGGGGCACTGGGCACTGTTGGGTACCCCAGCAGTGCCCAGTGTCCCTTAAAAAGGTGTACAGTGTAAACCCCTGACCAGGGTCTGCCCTGTTTGCTTATGGGGTTGTACATGAATATATCTTATTCTTCAGTCTGCCATGGCTAAAACTTCCTGCTGTGTTCATGTGTCATAAATAATAACCTTATTAGTAACTATGATGCCATTGCTTCTCACATGGAGTAGATGAACAAAGGGAAGGACAGGGAAGTGTATGTCGAATACGAAATAGAATGACATTTTTTCTGATAACGTTCTGTCCAGGAATACAGCATGATATGGGTTGTATCTATATAAACCAGCAATGTAATATGGAAGGACGTACTTTTAGTAACCTCAAGTCACATCACGTAGCTTCTTCAGTGAGTATATTTTACTTTTTTTTATCATATTTACTTTTTCTGCTTTGATTAGAAAAGAATTTAAAAAACTATCACTTACCCCACAGTGAAAACATATCTGATCAAATGTGGGCCAGTTTATAGTTGACTACATACGATTATATTAACCCATTCACCGCCAATGTTGCAGGAGCGTTCAGCATTACTTCAGACCTGAATCAAGCTGTGAGCTTGGGGCATTGGTCAGATTTTAAATCGGACGACAGGAACCTCTAGTGAGGGTCAAATGGTAGAAACTGAAGAGTCAGTATAATAATTTTACAAAGAGAGCTGTCTGACCTGGCACTTACCTTTTTGTAAAAGCGGTCAACTCTTACCATGCTAAGCGCGACTTGGCCCTCATCCTGACTCACAAATGCAAACAGCTTAAATCCAGATGAGACGCCGAGTAACTCGGCCGAGTTACTTGGCGTCTCATCAGGATCCAAGTTGTTTGACACTTAGTAAACAGTTTTTCAAACGCTTGTACGAATTAGAAGAAGGTAAAAGATGCAACTTGTACGTCTATTTGTCCTTAGCACAAAGGCAACAAATGCCATTTCTCCACCAAACCCTATACTGTGACCACTCTTTAGAATCGTCTCGAAGAGACGATTCTAAAAAGTGGTCACAGTATAGGATTTGGTGAAAAAATAAGGGAGTGATTTGGTGAAAAAATAAGGGAGTGTTTCGTGAAAATGTTTAAATTTACTTATCTTATCTAGACCTCTGTCATAAGCATTGATAAAGTGTCATTTTATCAGTATTCATGGTGTCATTATTTCTTGCAATGACTGACATTCACGAGGTAAAGCGTTAAAGATACTTTATAAGATCTGTTTAATACAAAGAAATTAAAGTGATGGTCTCTACTTGCAATGTGTTTTAAAAATGCCTAAAAATTGCATAAAGCACTTGTTTATATGTTGAAAATACGTACATACGCATATCGTAAGAAACCCAACCGAATAAACACCGAAGAAGACAAAACTTTAAATATCGAATAGCCGATGATATTAAGCAATGTATGAGTATTTATTCGGGTTGCGTTTTAGTTTCGTTAAGACCGATACTATTTTGATGTAGAACAAAAGCTATAAGTATCAATGAAAAGCGGTTGATTTGTATCAAAGGTGTATTTTTCGATTGAAGTTTAACTTGAGTCTTCATATTAATGATAGAACATAACGAATACCAAAGTTTATGATGCTTTTGAAATTATGCGTTTATTGTAGGGAGTTGGGATCGGATCTTTAGCGCATCACTAATTACTGTATAAACCCCGACACGATTATTGGTGGCCTAGTGTTCAAATCACGTGACCATGACGTCAGAAGGTAAACCGACACCGGCCTTCACAGTAATTGACGACGGATTCACGTCACAACAGCCACAACCATTGAACCCGTATGTAACATCAATATTATTTCCCCTTTGACCTCATATTTAACCCTTGAACTTCATAGATACGCTTTTCATACAGTTACAGAGTAGACCCAGATCAGACGGCTTCTAGGAGGTGTCTGATCAGGCTCTGCTCTGTTTGCCTTTGGTATAATATTGGTTTGATTCTCTACAGTTTCTCTTCAAAAAACGCTTTCCATACATTTACAGAGTCGACCCAGATCAGACGGCTCGACGTTAATTTATATTCATGACGTCATTATTTCATAAATTAGAATTAAACAGGGAAAGATTTAACCCTTTCGCTGCCAAACTCTGTCGTCTGCTAACTTTGTCGTAAGCTACAAATTTTGATTCTTTTGATTTTCTTCATTTTTGTTTCAAAAACATAGTAACAGTAACAAACAGTTTGGATCCTGATGAGAAGCCGAGTTACTCGGCGTCTCATCTGGATCCAAGCTGTTTGCATATGTAATCACAGATCCGGCATTGGCAGCGAAAAGGTTAACACCTATAGACTAGACCCAGATAGTACGGCTCCTGTTGTTTCCTCTGATCAGGGTCTGCTTTGTATGCTTATAGAATAATTAATATATGACCATGCAGGTTTTGCCAAATCCGAAACTACCTTTGGTCATATGCTATTGTTCATATGCCAGTTATTATTTTCAAGCATCAATCTCAACATCTGATAATTTAGAATGAACTTCAAACTAAAGGTGATAGTTTCTATTTGCAACGCGTTTTGAAAATGCCTACACGTTACAGAAATCATTTAGTTCATGTACTCGTTAAACAATTTGCAAGACAACAGATAGAATAAACGCTGGCCAAAACCCTGGTCTTATTCGCCAATGTTTTAACCCTTCGCTTGCTATTCACGTCAATATACCTACCTGTAAATATTGAAGACCCAGATGAGACAGCTCCTGCAGGAGCTGTCTCATCAGGGTCGGCACTATTTACAAGTTGATTGTGCAACCAGTGCACTCCACATCAGTGATTGCACAGCGAAATACTTATACACAGTGAAGATATATGTAATTATACAACAGGGCAAGGGTAAAGAAGGAGAAATGTATTTTAAAATTCAGCAAGAGAAGGGTTAGTATTTATTCAGGTTGCGTTTCAGTTTCGTAACTCATCGTAACTGGCTGATAGTACAGGTAGTTTGTTGTACAACAGGAAATTATAAGTATCGACAAAAACAGGTTTATTTTTTCATCATATGAACGTTTTTTATATGTTAATATGAGGCAAAGGGTTAACCCTTTCAGTGTCATCATGTCAACTGCTGGACACATTTTCGTCTGCTTCAAGTTTTAAAGTGGACACTTGTTCAATTATGTTGTCATACAGTTTGGATCCTGATAAGACGCCGAATTACTCGGCGTCTCATCTGGCGTCAATATGTTTGCATGTCGTATCACAGACCCGTTTTCATGGCACTAAGACCAGGCGTCCACTAGGACGCCGAATGGTTCCCGAAGGGTTGCCGAATGTGGATATCGCAGATTCTGGATGATTCGGCATGCCTTCGGGATGTTCGGGAACCCTTCCGCGTCATTCTTGAACCCTTCGGGAACCCTTCTGGGTGATTCGGGAACTGATCGGGATCGAAAAAGATTCGGCATCCAAGTTTTAAAAGTTTTAAAATTTGGACGCCGAATCTTTTATTCGGGAAGGCTTCGGGACCTTCTGGAACCCTTCTGGAACCCTTCGGGACGTTCGGGAACCCTTCGCGATGGCTTCGGGGTAGATTCGGGGTCATTCTGCATGGCTTCGGGATCTCCTATCCACCCCGAGCGGTTCCAGAATGAAGCCGAATCGATGCGGAATGCTTCCCGATGGCTTCCCGAAGGCTTCCCGAAGACGCGGAAGGGTTCCCGAAATCACGCGGAAGACATGCCGAATGTATTATGAACGATTCATATACTTAATGTCAGGCTTAATTTATTGGGGTATTACACTTACATATAAGTAAAATAATTTTATCTAAGCAGAATCCTTATAGACATTATGTTATATTTTTTAAACAGAAAATAACAGTTTGTGCATGAAATATCCAATTTAACCAAAAGTCTGTTACAAATTCTTAAATACTGTTTTTGATTTAGATCGCCCTCAATTATTATCAAATACAATATGTATTCTTAAAATGACAATTAAGCAAACGTCTTGCTCTGGTATATTTTAAGTAACAGGCTTAGCTAAGTTATTACTTAAGAATGTTCGTGAAACTGGGCCTGAATAGTCTCAGTAGACGCTTATGTCAGCAAACCTTATATCTGTAAAAAACGGTCGTCATATTGACGAAAGGATTTCGAAATATAAAATACAATATACAAGAAAATTTACTTATAGTCGGATGTTACAAAACATAAGCTAGAAGTTATTTATCGACTAAAACAATAGCTTCTTAACAAAATACATTCCATTACTAACTACCTATGGATAAAATGCATGTATAAAGAACAGGAATAGCTATAAAATATAACACATCTCATTTTTGCTACCTATTATAAATAGCTTAAAATAGCATGTATATAATCAATCCCTTAAACTCGTAATAATGTTTTTGTTTTGACGAAAACGAGATAAAACATGAGAGGGAAGCATTTATATGTAGATGTATGTGTGTACGTACGTTTGTGTGTGCTCTTCCCAAGTACTTGCTAAGAGTGTATTTAAGCCCAACCCAAACAGGGTCTACATAGTTTGTATTAATATTAATATATAGAAGTGTGTGTATCCTTCACAAGTAGTATAATTGCAAAGAGTGTAATTGTATTTTGCAAAAAGTGGATATTTTGAAAAAGGAATTCGTGTTTGACCCACCCAAACAGGGTCCATAGAGTTTGCTACTTTGCAACACATCTATAGCTATAATAGATATATGTCAATATTTATTTACATTAACTCTCATGTACACACTTACTTATTTTGTAGTATAAGGCTATGTGCATATAGTATAGATATGTGTAAGTGGATCTATACTTGTACTATAGAAGCCTAAGAACTATCTTTAGATGCAAATTAAGATATGAAATGGAAATAAGACATACATGAGTAATAGCCATTAAGAACTGACATAGAAAATTAATCTTTCTCAATTAAGTATGAGAGGTTTTTAAGCAATCCCCAGTCACATATATTGAACTATTACGACACCATGCATGGAGAGGAGGATAAGGTAATACATACAGTTTAAAAAGGGGTATTAATATAAAGCAAGCATAAGACGGCTCATCAGGACGTAAAGGAACTGTCAGTACTTATTACATGATAATGGTGCCATGTACTCCGACCCACTACCCATTAGGTGTTAGGAGCCGGAGGTAACCATCCGCTCCATCCGAACGAGTCTAGTCTAGATATAGGGAGCATCTTTTTCACTCCAACGAGACACCTTTTCCATTCCAAAACACAACAATGCGACATTGTTATATACCCAGACTCTCAATTCGGCAGCCATTCGGCATTATTTCTGCAACGATTCGGCATCCCTTCGGCATGTTCTGCAACCCTTCCGCAACCTTTCCGCACGATCGGGAACCATTCGGGAAGCATTCGGGAGATAATTCTCAAGGTTTCGGCATGGTTCTGCATCGCTTCGGCGTCTATTCCGCAACGCTTCGTAAGCCACTTCCCGAATACTTCCCGAATGCATGCCGAATGACCCCGAATAAAAATTTGATCCCGAATGGTTCCCGAATCTAGCATAATTCATTCTGCAACCCTTTGGGAAGGCTTCGGCGCTGTAGTGGACGCCAGGCATAAAGGGGGTTAAGTTCAAGTATAGAAATATCACAGAAATAACTAAACATAATCAATGTAATTTTTGTGATTTTATTAAAATATGCGTTTACTGTAGGGCCAGAGTAACAGCTCAAATACTAAAATCCTCATTTCTCCAAAGGAGCAAATGCTCTATTTATCACAATGGTTTCAAAAAGCGATTTTAACATAGGCATCAAAAGGCGTCAATATGAGGGAAACTCAGAAGTCTTGTAATCTCTTGGCCGTGTCGTTTCAGGGACAAGAAAATCCATGGTGACCAATGCTGTAAGACTGAGGACTGTGAGACAATCTGTGGCATGTGCGCTATTGGTGGATACTGTTGTGAGATTGTGCTTAGTTGTCTTGAGATATGTTCTAGTTGTCTGGAGATATGTAATACTGATTAACCCTTCGCTTGCTATTCACGTCAATATACCTACATGTAAATAGTGCAGACCCAGATGAGACAGCTCCTGCAGGAGCTGTCTCATCAGGGTCCGCACTATTTACAAGTTGAATATGCAACCATTGCACTCCACAGCGGTGATTGCACAGCGAAATACGTGTACACAGTGAAGAATATTATATATAATTATACAACAGGGCATGGGTAAAGAAGGAGAAATGTATTTTAAAATTCAGCAAGAGAAGGGTTAAGCCTTGAACACCATGAACATCAAAGGCAGCTAAGAACGAATCTGCGATGACCTCTCATAATTATATACAGGACAAATTCCCGAATCCGGACATTTTTAAAAGAAAAATTGAGACGATTTTTAAGCAGATGATCGCTTACCCATTCTCTTATTGGCTATTTTTAAACATCTTTGAATAGATCTACTTAAAAGGAGCATTTACTAGAAAAATGGAAAACTTTAGAATTGTGTAGTTTTAAAACCATTGCGATAAATAGAGCAGTTGCTCCTATAGAGCAAATGCTCTATTTATCACAATGGTTTCAAAAAGTGACCTTTACAGAGGCACCAAGAGGCGTAAATATGAGGGAATGTGTTAACCCTTCGCTTGCTGAATTTTAAAATACATTTCTCCTTCTTTACCCGTGCCCTGTTGTATAATTACATATATCTTCACTGTGTACAAGTATTTCGCTGTGCAATCACTGTTGTGGAGTGCACTGGTTGCACAATCAATTTGTAAATAGTGCAGACCCTAATGAGACAGCTCCTGCAGGAGCTGTCACTATTTACAGGTAGGTATATTGGCGCGATTAGCAAGCGAAGGGTTAATACAGAATAAAAGTCATGCAGAAAGCTTTTAGTGGAGCTTTCTGCTTGACTTTCACCCTGCATCAAATTACCAGCTCTCTTAAAAGAGGGTGTTATTTTTTAGTGTAAGAATTAGCGAAATTGAACTGTAGTTGGCGTGCATAATAATAAATATGTACAGAAAACCGGTCACTCAAGAGAAGAGTATTATCGCTATTTGGTTTATGGTTTATGATTACTTAACCCATTCCCTCCTAAACTATTTTTAGACCCAATAATAAAAAAAATCTATCGAAAAGGAACATTTACTAGAAAAAAGGAAATATTAAGAATTGTGTAATTTCGAACCTATTGTGATAAATAGAGCATTTGCTCTTATGGGGCAATTGCTATATTTATCACAATGGTTTCAAAAAATTACTTTTACACATGCAGGCGTCAATAGGCGTCGCTATGAGGGAATTGGTTAGCCCTATCTGCACACATATTTTCATCAACAAAATGTGTTGTCTGCTTCAATATTCATAATTGAAATATCTTCAGTTTTATCTTTAAAAAACAATTAACAAATGTAACAGACAGTTTTAGGCCCTAATGAAAAGCCGAGTTAACCCTTCTCTTGCTGAATTTTAAAATACATATCCCCTTCTTTACCCATGCCCTGTTGTATAATTACATATATCTTCACTGTGTACAAGTATTTCGCTGTGAAATCACTGCTGTGGAGTGCACTGGTTGCACAATCAACTTGTAAATAGTGCAGACCCTGATGAGACAGCTCCTGCAGGAGCTGTCTCATTTGGGTCTTCACTATTTACAGGTAGGTATATTGACATGAATAGCAAGCGAAGGGTTAATCGCCATCTCATCTGGATTCAAATTGTTTGCATAGACGATTACATATTCCCCAGTGACAGAGAAGTGATCAATTCAGATCGATGTATTCCAAAGTATCATAAAATTGTTTACGTAGATAATTATTGTTTCATATTATTCACACTATTTCTTTTTTTTCATAATATTGCCAATCCGAAACTTTCCCTGACTTATCTATTCGCGTTTGACGATCGCGTTATCTGGAATTTGTTCGAACATTCGAGTTATACCATGGTTTATCGTTGAGCCGGATCTGCACAATCCTTGAAGGGATGCTTGATTTAACTAAATTAGAAATGTCGTTTCAAAGAATAATGTTGCTTCGTCTAATGAACACAATGTAATGTAGACCAGTCAGTAGAGTCAATTAAGTTGTTTAATGTTTTGAAATCGGCTTGCTGATAGTTCCAGACTTGACGGGGAAAACATGTTCTGGCCTGAAAAGTGATTTTAATACATGTATATACATACGTACCAAAATGATCACTTATGTCTGATGGTGTATGTAGGACTCTCGAGTTTAGTGGTGTATAAATGCATCATAAACAAGGACATTTCTGACATGACAGGAACTGTAGATTTCCATAAGCACACGGATCAGATCAGATGACTCCTACTCTGTAAGCACAAGCGTTAAAACGAGTATTTATGGAGTAAAGGGTTAAATTTGATTCAGGAAACACATCGGTGTTTATATCGTGGACACCTCATAGAAACACATTTTGACGTTTTTT
Source organism: Azorinus chamasolen (assembly GCA_963576725.1). Classification (NCBI taxonomy): domain Eukaryota; kingdom Metazoa; phylum Mollusca; class Bivalvia; order Cardiida; family Solecurtidae; genus Azorinus; species Azorinus chamasolen. The sequence goes on from OY755253.1 coordinate 49,802,588, forward strand.
ACAAACAGAGTAGATCCAGATTAGACATTACTATGGGTAAAAGTAAAAAAGGATATACCCTTGATGTGTTAAATCGTGGAGAATCACGCCTTTACAAACAGAGCAGACCCCGATCAGACGGTCCCTAAAAGAGCCATCTGGTCAGGATCTGCTCTGTTTGCGTATGAAATATTAAAGATATATGATTCAACAGTTTCTGCGATATGTTTAAGGGTCATCGGGATCCAGGGATTAACAAGTCGTTTTTTCTTTGCTAGCAAGCATTACAGATTAACCTAATCCCTGCCAGAAATGCATTTTCACGTCATTGCAAACTTAGTAGACCCAGACCAGACAATTCTTGAAAGTCGTATGATCAGGATCTGCTCTGTTTTCTGATGAAATAATATAGAGTTGACTCTTCAGTTTTGTCATTCTAAAATAATCTCTTTTTCATAATATCGAGCTGTAAAATTCATTTAACTGATGATATTCATGCAGTCTCTTTTTTCATGAGATAGAAAAAGGAGAGAAGAGGAAACATTACATATTTACTGTTTTAGCTTTCGGCATGAGTTCTCTCCCTTGCATCTTTTCCAAAATGAAGGAAATTGTTTTGCTTTAGGTGATGCTTTTGCATAATCCTTAACCCTTTCGCTGCCAAAGTCTGTCGTCTGGTCGATAAACCAGACTAGGGTCTACTCAGTTTACTAATGAAATAATATACAGTAAAATCTCGATTATTCCAATATTTTGTATAGATGTATTTGGACCCTTTTAGGCAGGTGGCTGCTTAATGCATGGCGAAGATGTCAGAAGAGTTTTCTGTGTGACTTTCACCATGCATTAAGCTGCCATCTGTATTAAAGATCGATAATGATACGTATTTTAGTGTTCGAATAATTGAGATTTTACTGTAGATATATTTCAACAGTTTCTGTCATTGTAAAAGTTCCCTAATACATTGGGCCGTTATAAACATTCAGTGAATTAGTAATCATACAGTAATTTGTTTGTATTTCTGACACCAGTACTCATGACGTATTCACGGAGTAAAGAGTTAAACGTCTTTGGTGACTCTTTGTGAGATCAGAGTCACAGTGGTTTTGAGATTCATCACTATTTGTAAATATAGATAGATAGTCAGAAATAAACTGGGTATACACAATAGAACGTTACAAATTCGAGTCAAATCGTTTATAGAGCTCTAGCATAGATAAACCTGTTAATGGCGTTGCAAACAGATTAGACACATACATGTAGCTGATGGTGCCTGTAGGAGCGTCTGATCAGGGTATTGTCCGTTTGTTTATGGTTAAATATAGATATGATTCTATAGTGTCTGCCATAGCAAAGGTTTTCTGTGTCTATATGATATTTTAACAGTTAAACTAATTAATACTCATTATGTTATTACATTTATTTCTTGCGTGAAACACCGATGCTACGAACACGCAAATACATACCATTATTGATCTTTAATACAAGTGGCAGCTTAATGCTTGGTGAAAGTCATGCAGAAAGCTCCTCTAGGAGTTTTCTGCATGATTTCATCCTGCATTAAGCAGTCATCTGCACACAAAGACATAAATTCTTCATTACTAAAATTTAGTAAAATCGAGTTTTTACTTTACTTTAAAAACATGTTTTGTATATCGATTTTCAAAAGATTGTTAACAAAAGTATTGTTATTCAATTAATGATAAAAGCACGACATAAATGCTTAATAGGCGATAAAATAACTCCAATGTACATGTATTGCTTGCTTAAAGTTTGCCTTGTAAATAGGTTCGAGGATTCCGATTCTGGTAGATTCTGCATGAATTACCTCCCTTTGGTAAACTTAAACTGGTTTAAAAGATAACTGAAAACGGGAAACGGAAACGATAATTAACGGGTTTTAAACACGCACAATTACAGAAAGTAAGAAAGAATGGCGTTTTTACTTCCGTGTCATTTACTAAGCAGTGAATATTTGACATGCCAAAGTAGCAATACGTACTGGAGGCTTGCTATCGACCTTGGGCACTTCATAGATATGCGTTTTAATGTTTTTGCAACATATTATACCCAAATCAGAAGTCTCTGTCAGACCGGGGTCTGCTCTATTTACTAATGGAATAATATAGATCTATTTCTACAAGTTCTGACAGTGAAAAATTGTCTTGTGTTAAAATGCCATTTCAAAATTATCATCAATATTCATGATTGCTGAGACGAAGAGTCAACTATTGATATGTTAATCAGATAGTTCCTGTAGGAGCCGTCTGATCAGAGACTACTGTTTTGCTTATAGATTATCGTAGATCAGATTCTATACTATTTGGCTTAGCTATGTAGCAATTTGTTTTATATATAAATATGCAATACTTAGTTATCCCTTTCCCTGTTCTATATTCATTAACAAAATAGTTATAAAGAAATATGCAAGGTGGACCATTGCAGACATTTTAGAAAGCAAAGAAACACATCTATCAAATTCTGTTAGCAAACAGAATAGACCCTGATCAGACGGCTCCTCTAGGAGCCGTCTGATCTGGGTCTACTTTGTTTGCAAATGCGTGAAAACACGTTTATATGAGGGAAAGGGTTAATTAATTAATTGGTCGATTCTGCCATGGATAACCATGGAGTAAAGGGTTAAAGTGGTAAAGGTATTGTTTAAGCATTCCTATGCGTGTTGTTAATATACATGCACTGTAATGTACTCACACCTCTGATATAATCTTCAAATTGCTGAATGCGGTCAGTATCATTTAGATGTAGATAATTTTATACATGTATCATCTAATACACCTGTTCGTAAATGTTCACATCTTTAACATATTTTATTAAACACATTCAACTACTTGTCGCAATATCAAAACTGATGTCTTTTTAGCTAAAATCTTATTGTCAAAGTCTAACTAACAACCCTTTATTCCATGAATATTCATGTAAGAAATAACATGATGAATATCAATCAGATTTAATGCTATACTAGCACAAGGGTTTAAGGATTTTTGTCAGACTAGAAACCGTATAGTCATATCTGTATTGTGTCATAAACAAACAGAGCAGATCCCGATCAGACGGCTCCAATAGGAGCCGTCTGATCTGGGTCTGCTCTGTTTGCAAAAAGCGTAGAAAGTCGTATTTATGGAGTAAAGGGTTACAACGGTGTATATCATACTATATCAAATTACTCATCATCCAACACACCATTATATGGCTTACATATCCGATTAGGCCATGAGCCAGAGGCCCAAATTTTGGCCATCGGTACCATCTTTGGGGAATAATGCTATCAATGCTTTTTGATAAGATATAAGTATCTAGAATCAGAAAATATGTGATAGCAGTAAATCGGTGGTAGCTTTTTGTATTTTTTTCACTAATTTTAACCCTATGGTAAAAATAGTGTTTTCTAAATCTAGCATTAAAGAAAAGACATCATTAAATTTCAAACTGATGTCTCTCTCTTGTTACATCCTGTATCTACTTGAAAATTGAAAGGCTAGTAGCTGTCGTTATACATGTTGCATTAATGTTGTTATTTCTGCAAAAAAAGTGGTTCATATAATGTAAATTCTTGCTCATACGTACACGGAATTATGTTTACATTCATATGTATTTTGCAGAAGTAAAATTTCTCCGGAGTTTTGCATACCTTCATCATCTTTATAACTAGGCTCATAAAACTTCATATGTATATTCACAGTAATGAGGGCAATGAATTGACTTCAGACTAGAACCCTTACATATAGCATTTCTTAATGCAAATTGTCAGAGTTATGTCCCTTTTAAATCTTCCATACACGCAAATTGTGCCAAAACTGAAATATCTTAAGAGTTGGCCCCATGGAGGTTCACCAGCATTTCACTATCATTATATCAACGACCAAATTAACGATGAGAACCCTTTAAGCAAGAACCCAGTCATTGATTAGGCCAAATTATGCCCCTTTATGAAACTTGTATGTAACAGGTAAGCTATAAATATCTGATCAACCACTTCAGAGCTAGCTAATTCAATATATACTTTTGTACATGTATATTTATTATTCATCATAAGCATTACAACTTGAACTATAGGAAACGGATTCTCCCCTCCTTCCTTATGATGATATTGTCTTTAATCAAGTATGCATTTTAGTGAGAAAAAAACAAAAAAAACAAAGTCCCGTAATTTTGCTTACTACACAATTCCCCATCTTCACATCAAGTTGTTTATCTGTGAAAGTTTTATGCATATATATGCTTTATGGTAAAGAAATTTGCCAAGACCTGTAACTGATAAAATGGTCAGAACAAACATTTCCTTCTTAACGGTCATTTTCACATCAAGGTTGCCAATTTGCGAAAGTTTGAAGCAAAGCTCCCATTGGTGTATGAGGAGTTGGAAACATAAACGTTGCGAGATATATGTAGGAGCATAAAATGGTGATTACCATATCTAGCATGCTTATATGTAGACATTCTGTTTTCACTTCAATGTAATTTGAAGTCAAACGTATTTTGTCTGACCATCCGTTAGTTTGTCCATTGGTACATGTTAAGGTCAGCATTTCAGTTAGCTCAGATGGTACAGCGTTCGCTTTCGGGGATGACGTTGTGAGTATGATCGCTGGTCGGGTCATACCAAAGACTTTCAAAATGGTACTAAGATTGGCTGGTTGGCCCGATGTCAGGTAAATGTTTCTGGGTATGGGTTGCAGTTTTCAATTCTATACACTAAACACGTTAAAGAATCAATGAAATCAGAGTTGCTGTATCCAATTCTGTCTCTAATGCATCTATTAGCACAAGATGGCAAAGGTCAAGGACTTAATAATCATCGGGTACTGGTGATACATTTAGACAGTAAAGACAGAGAAGTGAAAATATATTAAAACATTGAGTTATCAGTAAGTAATGCAGATTTTAGTCAGGTGTGTTCTGGTTAAAAGAATTGCACGACATTCATTTGGATTCATAGAATGTGATATTTAGGATTTTTGAAAAGCAACAAGCAATGACAAAAACATGAGAGGGAACCTCCAAAACAAAGTTTAACAATTTTTTATCCATTTGAAACATGCTATGCTAGACATAAGCAACAATAACACATTAGTAAGATAGACTTGCAGAAGAAATTGACTAGTGTAAACAATGTCCAAGTACATGTTATTGTGCTGCAATAGTAGATAGGATGGAGTTTGCTCAAACAGAAATTAATTATCAATGTGGTATAAAAATTTTGGCCGTGATAGAAAATACATTATGTTTGAATTATGAAGGGAAAAATAATCAAAAACTGTGGTTATGACTTGAAGTAGAGAGTCTGGTCATTAGATGCTAAGCATAACAATTAAACAGATTAAGAAGCATTTGAGGAGGTTTCTAAATAAACAGAGTCAACCATTGCATTGGCAATAGAAAGATACAGCAAACACATTTAATTACAGTGAGAAGGTCCCGGCACTTCAGTACTAACTGGATGAAGTAGATGAGAGTCTGCCCATGCAATTGAAGAAGTAAATCAAGTTTTTATAACCTGGTCAGAGAACACAGAATACTTTGTAATGTATTTGGCTTTTCATACTAATGCATACACCAGAGTCCCACTATATTAGAAATGGGGGACTGGAGCAATGACTCCATGATATCAGAAATATTACCATCACTATTAAAATATAAGTTCGTGTGTAACTTTGCATTTGCACGGCCTTAATTATAATAGTAAGGCAAGCACAGTGGGATTCCCGACCAGGAAAGAAAATCCCTAAACAAAGTCCTTAAATTGGTTAGAAATAGGAGATCTGCTTCAAATTGTTACATGAAGTGCAGTCATTTGTCTGTCTCCTATATTCACCAAAATGAGTAGGTAATGCCAGACCCGACCTTTGCTGTGCGATGATGAAGGGTAATCTTCAACAACTATGCAGCGAAAACTTTGCATAGCTCTCACAAAAAAACCCAAACGACCAGGCCGTAATTCAGAATCCAAATTTTCAAAATTATAATAGCTTAGGCAATGTTATTTGTGCATTGGATGAGTGGTCAGGCAACCAACTTTCGAACAGTATTAAATTATTGGGAATGCATATAATGACTCTACACTTATGTCATTAGCCGGTGAGAATACATGTATTTGTAAGTAGGGTGATTGTTTGTTAGGTATATTTGCTTTACGTTAGTTTTATCATTCATTTGCCACATAGGACCATCAATGATCCATCAGGAGAGATTTGAGGAGAGCAGAAGAACGCTATTGTTCTCTGATTCTTCAACATTCCCTGTCAAAATTACTATTTAGCAGATCGATACATTATCCCATCACCAGGTTAACTTATCTTAGAGCTAACCTTCATATGCCAAGTGCAAAGCAAATGTGACAGTTTTAGCTATTTTTGGCTACTGACCGTTCCAAGGCGGTACTCCTGCTTTCAGCCTATGGTCAACTTTGTTGTATGCTTAATGTTTAAAGTTTTTGTCTTGATATGCGTCCTGTTATGTTTTGTCTTGTGGCTGTACCGTTTCTTGCTTGATGGTATTTTGTGCGGTGCCATTTCGTATGTGGTCCTGCCTGTTTGACTCTTTTTCCATATTGAATTATATTATATTAAAACCTTTGTAATAACCTTTAAGGCAATCCCTTCAACCTCAGTCTGATGGGAATCATCTTGAAGAAAATCTGGCAGAACAATGATATGATAATATTTTTTCTGTAATTTATGTGTCAGTGACAATGCACGGTCAGAGAAAAAAAACGTTTTCAGAGAAAGGACATGGGGAGGGGGGCACTTTTTAACTCAACTACCCATTGTTCTAATTTTAAACAACATGTCATTCAGATGTGCCATTCTCCATCCTACATATTAAACTCCTGATCATAAATGCAAAAATGTAATTGATCTGTTTTGTGTTTTGTATTGGATACCTCCGTGCGACAATGAAATCACTGAAAACATGTATGTTAGATTGACACAGATGTCCATCAAGAATGACCCATGATTAATCTAGGAATATGTAATTGTGTACGAACCAATACGGGTGATTTCTTTGAATGTGGCAGATTCAAAATGAAAGACAATATCCACATTTTTCAATAACATACTACTGAGTATTTTGTTTGACACTACATGTACATTCAGTCACAAGAAAAATATGAACACAACGAAAGCCCATACCCACATATCTTCATCAGACAGAAAGTTTGAGGATATTTTAATCTCTTTTAAATTCAAAAGATAATGACAATAAAACAATTTAGAGCTAAATACGGTCTAACTAAAATGATAAGCAACGAATGCTAATGATAATAAATATTCTCACCCCGCCACATCCCATCTTACAGTCTACTAATTTATTTCGGGATAAAGTGGAAACTGGACCAATAAATAAATAATGATCAGGTCCAAATGAAACTAGAAATTTTTCCCCCACCCCAGCGCGGACAAAGTTTCCCATATACAATTTTCAAAGTCCTATAACTCTGTAGAACATCGTCGAACCTGAACAGGAATAATATAACACAGCTAGGCGTAGTGCAGTTCAATCTTATTAAGTTTAATAAAACTCCGACAACATGTCTTGGAGAAACAGCGAGGACAAAATTTCAATGTAAAACAAGATGTGTTTGTGAAACACTATGCCCCGACCTTTGACCCTGAGGGATGACCTTGACCTTTGACCCACGGACCAGGGAGTTAAACGCGATACATCACACTTGTGCCAGGTTATTTTGAAATCAATTCACAGATAAAAAAAAATTATAGAAAGGACAAGAAATTTGGGACGGACGGATGGAAGGACGGACAGACGAAATGACGGACAATGCGATTACTATATGCCCGCCGTTGGGGTGCATAAAAATCAAAGTCCCACAACTCTGCAGAAAATCATTGAACCGGAACATAAATAAGATAAACAAAACAAGGCATAGTGCTGATCAATCCTATGAAATTTCATGAAAATCCGATCAAAGATTTTGGAGAAAATTGGACAGAAGAACGGACGGACAGAAGTGTGTGTGTGGGGGGGGGAAGGGGCTGCAGACATACGGATGGACAGACGGACGCCACACAAAAAAACAATATGTCCCCCACTATACTTGGGGGCATAACTAGCAAGTGCATTGGTTACTAAAATAATAAGATTATCAAGTGTTAAGCAAACTTGTACAGTGGGACACTTGCGTCTATAAATGGACAGATAGGCAGACGGATGAATGGACGGACAGATAGAGGAACAGGCATATGGGTTGGACAGATGGAAGGACAGTTAGACAACCTGATTCAGGTATACCATCATAATTTCGTTGTTGGGGTATGATACCAAATGTTGTAAATCTGAAATCGTTAGCTTTACTTTTCATTGATAATTTTGTCTCGAAATGCGGATATTGTATAGCATAATATAAAACGCATTAACACATAGAAAGCTACCATCGATGCAATGCTATCACATATTTTCTAACTCTATAGATGTATATGATGTAAAAAATCACAATGGGAATTATTCCCCTGAGATGGTACCGACCAACCCTACTGGCTGATGGACTAGATATCATTCATTACACAAATCTTCATAGAAACTTGAGCAGGCCTATTAACTTTGTATTTATGTCCAAGTTGTTGTCTGCTTAAAGTTTTGATTGAGTTCTTCATAGTTGTGACCCTGAATCGTCACGCATATCCTGTACTCACACTTATTGTATTTTTATAGGATGTACTTTTATTGTATTACAATGTAGCATAATCATAATTGACCATCTACAACCGTCTGTCCATCCTACATCAGCTGTAATTGAAACCATGAGAATATAATTAATTAACATTCAGTTTAATTCTTTATTGCGTAAAACATACATTTGTATGCTTAGAGCAAGATTACATAAACATACACAAGCAAAAACATGAATTTACAGAAGAGCTATGGTAACATGAATGGTAGATTACTACGGTTTAGAGAATTGATTTAAAGTATGGTTAATTTATTAATTCTCAATTAACCTTCTTCGCTAGTCTTTATTCAAAGGTCGAATAATTGCTAATGAAACATAGGAAGTGTCAGACGTTTGGATCAGCTTTATTTCACGTTACATGTAGCGAGTTTGAATAAACTATGAGACTATATAAGTTTATCAATGAATGAATGAATGTAACCAATCAAAACAGCCTAACATTAGCAAAAAAAACCCAAAACATCTGCAATATTGAGCGATTTCCTAACAATATGTTATGGCCGAACATAAATTCTCACTTTAGCTTCGTATTATATAAATACAATGTAAACCCGAACCAGCTATTAATTAGGCTTATCAGATTTATGTCGGAAAGGGAGAAGTTAAACTACGGAAGCTGAAATGGACCCCGTGATATGCAATAATATGGCTAAAAAACTTGAAGAATAACATATCTTTAATATATTTAAGATAACGTTTTCTGTGTAGTTAGATAAAGAATAATATTTATTTGAACCGATTTTTTAATTTAACATATCTGTAATATATGTAAGCTAATGGTTTCTGTGCATTTAGATGAAAATTGATATTTATGTATAGAAGTTTTTCATGAATTATAAATATACAATACGATTATATATTTGTAAAAGGCATATACATGTAGTTTATATTAAACAAAATATATTTACTTGTGACTTGTTTAAGTTATAATTAGTGTAAATTTCTAAAATGAACACATTGTATATTAACTAGAATAACGTCCCTTTTACACACTACTTAAGTAAGTATATTACTTAATGACTTATAGTGCTGAATATATATTTACGAAATATATCCCTTTTAAAATTTTAGATACTATGTTGAATAAATGTGGTCCCTTTCACGGGAAAAAAATCTAGTTATTTTCACTTATTTCAAGAAATATGAATTACTTATACTCCAGTGCTTAATATAATACAGTCAAAATTTACATGTTATATTATATGTCTAGCTTATAACTATGTCATTTTAAAGCATTTTCATGGCATTTAACTACGAGATTTTCACACACATATTCTTTATATAAGGGGGCCAGTATAAACGTCCGTATTAAACTTTATGTTGGTAATAAATCAGGTGTGTACACCAAGGAACTGGTTATATTAATAAATTAGTACTCATAAACACTCTATTCTGTTTAGTAGTTAACCTGCATGTGTTATATGAACAGTTTTGTTTTAGTTGGGAGTTATTAATGTAACATATTTCAATGAAAGCAATGGACTATATTGCAATGTGTTAACATCACCCATTTCATACGAATTCAATACACTTGTGTTGCACCATAATAACTGATTTGTACAAATGGAATTGATCAAATAAAGATGTTCATACTAAGAATTCATTTTCAGTCATGAGATAGATTATTAAATCTAACCTTAACTGTTTCTTCATATAAAAGCATTTTCACTTCTTTGCAAACACAGTAGACTCAGAACAAACGACTGGATTCGTCTTATCAGGGATCTGCCAAAAATGCATGTTTACATATGCAATTGTAAAAGTCAGTTAATAAATATTCATGATATCTTTATGCAATGCTTGCGCGTTGACAGGCGCGTGATGGTATACTCTTAAACTCAGATACGGGATGAGCTTACCAGACTCATGTATTACGTTTTTCCCTGTTGTGCCCTTAACGGCTTACCTGCAGGTGCTCTGACTTCAGCAAAGTCATTGAGTACATATTTGACGGATTGTCACAGTTATTATGCTATGTTTTACATGTCCTGTGTTCACCGTCGTCTATGTTGTGGGTAAGTCCGGCGGGGATACCTTTATTTACACTATTTGCAAAGCTAGGGTGACTTTGAGAGAAGTGTGAGGTTAGGACGTCCGTAAGCCGGTTAAAACCCCCAGTGGTGTTATTGCTACTGACCGTGCCAAGGCGGTACTCTCTTTGTCACCCTTCCTTTTGTTTGCCTTGCGTCTTTGTGCTTGTGAGTTTGTTCATGTGTGGACTGTTTGTCTCTGGTTCTTGTGTGCCTGTTGGTGTTTTCTGTGTTCATATCGTGTGTGAGTGTGCGTTTGGGTGTGTGGTTGTGTGTGTATGTGTGTCATGCTGTATGTTAGTGGTGGTTGCGTCTTGTATGTGGCTTTGCCTGCTTGACTTTACTACTTTTCCATTAAGAAATGGTTCTGGATAGTGTTTGATTAAATATTTTACGATAAACTATGCGCCATTCGTTCTGTAGGATATTCATCATTTTCAATAGTATTCATGTTATGCATACATGTTGCCATTTTTGTAGCCCTCTCATTGTTGCTCCGTCAAGGCCAAATCCAACACGAGACTTACAGAAAAAACGTTTCTATGAAATGTCAAAATAAATGGCAAAAACAGCAGTTTATATAAGAGTGAACCCCACGTGAGGTAAGGGCGTGAATCAGTTGACATCAGCCCATACTTCTAGAACATTCGAGTGTGAAACAAACCGGTTATGCAAGTTCTTGTCTTAGTATGCCTACCCTTTCGTAGTATCTTCTTGTGAACATGGGACATGTTTGAAGTTTTGTGGTTGATCCTATATACTGGGAAGCTACTTTAGATTGCATTTGGTCTAGATCAACACTCTTTTAAATGTTTGTGTTTTCATGATAAGGACAAATTGGACATGTTTGAAGTTTTGTGGTAGATCCTAAATTCTGGATTATAGAATTCAGAGTAGGTCTTAACTTTAGATTGCATTGGGTCTAGATCTTCACTCTTTTAAATATTTATGATTCGTGATAAGGATAAAGACAGACAATACAGACACACAGAATAAGGGTAAGTCTTCTTTTTCTATGAATGAATTGTAGTTTCGCATAACTGAATACGCCCTCAACATCAGCTGATGGCTTAACCTTTTGTATATTAAAAGGGTATTATAGCTATGGTTTTTTCTACGATAATACACATAATTATCACGTCTTTACCCAAACTGTCTGACACTAATGCCTGTATTTCCTAAACGAAACTGGAAGAAAATAGTATTGAGAACTGAGGCAGAAAACATGTTGTTTTGTTTTGTTTTGCCGAAAGCTATTACAAACGCGCTTAGTAATAAAGGGTATGACCAAAAGTAGATCTAGTTAATATTTCTATCCAAATCATCGTCTCCCAATCACTGTTGCGTAAATGAATTCAACAAACAATGCACCTGCAACATGTTTCTGGGGCACTCTGCTTGGCTCGACACCGTTTGCCACTTTTCCCATTGACAACACACCACTTAACGAGTCCATATAGAATAGTCAGCCCACGTTTCATCAGCAGATGGCATGCTACAGTCAGTTACAGGTATATACTGGGTATCAAATTACTAAAGCACCATTCATCTTACAACTCGTACATGGGTCAAAATTCAAATAAAAGAGCTGCTTTGTTGTCATGTTACGGTGTGTGGATTTGAAAAGAAAAATGTAAAGATTTCCATGACCTGTTAACTTATGAAATGTATATTAGTTTCATAGTGTCATAACAAGTGTAGATGTAGAAGAAAGCTATGGAAATGTACTTACACTGGGCATTAAACAGGTTAAGGGATGCTCATCCATAAGCGAGCATAAGAGAGCAAATACCTCCCGCACGTGACGCGTGCGATGCGCGACGTCCTAAACCCTGTCGTGCATCTGATGCGCGCTTAGGCCCGTGCCATAAGAACATAAGAACACATACGCGCTATGCACGAGGTGCACGGGCATAAGCGAGCATAAACGAGCATAAGCATAAGGGAGCACCCTTAGTTTTACACTACTTCTGTTTGCAAAGGCATGGAAAGGTGTATTTGCGGAATTAAAGGGATAAAGTAGTATTAGAAATGTTTAACCCTTTCCCTGATGAATATTCATGTGGGAAATAATGACGTCAAGAATATTTATAAGATTATTTTTTATAATGGCATATGAACACAGGGCATTTTGGCTCAGGCAGAAGCTGTGGAATCAGATATACATTACACCATAGCAAATAGAGCAGACCCTGATCAGACGGCTCCTATAGGAGCCGTCTGATCTGGGTCTACTGTGTTTGCAGATGCGTCAAAATGCGCTTACATAAGGGAAAGGGTTAAGAAGTCTTATTCGTTTTGTTAATATATTTTCATGAGTAATTTTGCAACATCGATGACAGTCTCCAATGCAACTTGGACATTAAATTTTGCTTGCTCATGTTTTGCACAGTCCCTCCCTTCTTACCAATTAGCCCAATGTAGTCAAAAAAGGACGTTAATCAACACACAAACAATTTTTACCATTTCATTATTAAACCTCTCTAGAAAAATAGCAAATCTTAACCTACCCTTGTTTGCCAATTTAAATCATTTACGCCATAACACATGTTTTTCAAACAGAGTAGAACCAGATTAGACGGTTCCTAAAAGGACCGTCTGATCAAGTTCGGCTCTGTTTGCTTATGGAACAATATTGACATGGTTCTACAGTGTTTGCTTTGGGAAAACTTTCATATGATTATGTCAGTTTAATAAATCATCCAATTGATATTAATCATGGCATCATGTCTTACCTTAACCCTTCGCTTGCTTTTCACGTCAATATACCTACATGTAAATAGTGAAGACCCAGATGAGACAGCAGGAGCAGGATACAGCAGTGATTGCACAGAGAAATACGTGTACACAGTGAAGATATATTTAATTATAAAACAGGGCATGGGTAAAGAAGGAGAAATGTATTTTAAAATTCAGCAAGAGAAGGGTTAATAGTCATGGAGTAAGGGTTTAAGCAATAAACATTTAGTAATTCACGTGTTATCTTTGAGAATGAACATACAATACTGTGCTATTAATGCGTCTATTTATCGCCTAACTACACCGTCATTAAGATATGTTAATAGTTTGTGATAAACCTATGCAAGTAGACTGGATCTAGATAAGATACAGAGTATCTCGACACCACATTACCTTTCAGCCATGGTTTAATTGTTAGAATATATATAGTAGAAAACTGCTAATTGTGTTTTGATTGTTAGATTATATTATAAACAGCTGGTTAACCTATTTATTCCCCTATTATTGAAAGTGTACTCGTCCAGATCTTACTCTGGAACCCATCCATATTGCATGTAGAGGGGACACAGTATACAAAATAAGCCATTGACATTAATGGGGTTCAGCAAAGAGTGCAGGCCCTGATCAGAGGGCTACAGGAGTCCTCTGATCTGGGTCAACATTGTTTTGCTATGTCCCTTTTAAGGGACACTGGATACTGCTTGATTAATCCCAACAGAGTAGTAGACCCTGTAGGAGCCGTCTGACCAGGGTCTGATTCTTCAGTCTGCTATGGCCACAATTTCCTGTTGTGATCATATGCTATTGTAAACAATAATCTAATTAATAACCATGATGACATTACTTCTCGTATGAATAGCCATGCAGTAAATGACCAAAGGGAAGGACGGAGGAGTGTATGTCGATTTCGAAATAGAATGACAAATCTTGCTGATAACGCCGAGTCAAGGAACAGTAAGTATGGACGGATTGTATTTAAATAAACTAGCAATACATTATGGAAGGAAATATTTGTGTAACATCAAGTCACGCCACACAGCTTCTTCGGTGAGTATAGTTTGCCTTTTTATCATATTTATTTCTGCTTTGATTATTTACAAACACTTACCCCGCAGTGAAAATGTGTCTTATCAAATTTGGGTCAGTTCATATTTGACTACGTTCGATTCTTTTAACCCTTTCCTTCATATAAACGCCTTGTCACGCATTTGCTTTATGAAATTACAATAGACCTGACTCTACAGTTTCTACCAATATCAAAATTTCATGTGTACGTATGCAATTATTAAAATTCCATTCATAAATATCCATGGTGTCATTATTACTTACATACATTTTGAACAGGCAAAGGGTTATAAGCTTTCGCTTGCTATTCACGTCAATATACCTACCTGTAAATAGTGAAGACCCAGATGAGACAGCTCCTGCAGGAGCTGTCTCATCAGGGTCTGCACTATTTATAAGTTGATTGTGCAATCAGTGCATTCCACAGCAGTGACTGCACAGCAAAATATTTGTACACAGTGAATATATATGTAATTATACACCAGGGCGTGGGTACATGTAAAGAAGGAGAAATGTATTTTAAAATTCAGCAAGCGAAGGGTTAAGCTTTGATACGTAGGATCTTATTAATGTGAAAACATTTTGACTAAAGTAAAACCCCTGTAAACCGGAATTCTAGTAGAGAAGAATTTAGGTACTTTTAGGCAGGCGGCTGCTTAATGCAGTGTGAAAGTCACGCAGAAAGCTCCTAGAGGAGCTTTCTGTATGACTTTAACCTTGCATTAAGCTGCCACCTGTCTTCAACACCGATATTTATACTAAATTTAATGTCCGGTTTAGAGAGATTTTACTGTTATATTTAACAATGTGAACACTCAATAGTATGGATACTATTATCAAATAACAGAATAGTACATATGCCCACAGAAACCACATACTATATGCATTCCACAATGGAACTCTGTTCTGTAATGCAGTAGAACCTGTTTTTGGCGGTCATAAAATAAGATGTCTAATTATGGGTCTGTATGACAGGTGGTAGCTTAATGCAGGTAAAAAGTAATGCAGAAAACTCCCATAGGAGTTTTCTGCATTACTTTTGCCCTGCATCAAACAACCACCTGCTTTTAAAGACGGGTTCTATTGTAATAGTTTTAAGTAAGCAAGTACTGCACTAATGTGATTACATTGTGTCTAATATCTACCATTGTGACACACACACTAGTAAAGTTACCATTATCAAATCATATTGTTTGGGAGGCAATTACATAAAGAAAAAGGGGGAAAGGGGAATCTAATGGCAATTAAAACGTATTTGGCTGGGTAAAATGTTTTTTTCTTTTCCGCTTTCTCCCCCTCCGATTGTGTAAGGAAGAACATGTAGTTTCTCCACACGTTTAGCAATAGTGAGAAGCATGCTTAATGTGGTTCTATCTGATGAACTGTGCTTGGTCTATTTTTTCCCTTACACCTTATCATAGGAAGATGATTATACACAAACTAGGTTTCATTTCTATATCTTTTATTAATTAGAGTTCCCTAACAATGGCGGATGTGAGCGTGAACCAGTTTGTTATTACTGAAACAATAATTGTCCTTAATAAAATAAATCTACAAATTTTCAAGATAGCACTGCCAATATACACTTGGATTTAACACAAAGCAACATAGTACAGCTGCTAAGCGTCAGAATCGTTCAGTTTTTGAAGAAAGCATGAAACTTTGTGTATTAAGTCTTTGATACCTAAAGTTTATGAAAAAAATAGACCCCCAAAAATTACGCCCCCTGGAGGCCGCCATATTGAAATCCAAAATGGCCGCCGAAATGGCGTGGCCCAGAATATTGTCCGCTCTCTAACTTGACCATTTCTTTTTCAATCTTAATCAGACTTCATGAAAGAGTCCAGGGATATAAAATCTCAATTAAGTTCGATAATCAGTCAGATTGCCTTTGACGAACCAGAGTTATTGCCCTTGAACTAGCGAAATAAAGCGAATTCAGCAGTTTTTGCTCTCTATCTGAACAAATCTTGTATCAATCAGCATAAAACTTTATGAAAATCTTTATTGGAAAATAATCTCAGACAAATTAGATTAAGAGCCAGATTTCTCTAGAGATTTTAGAGTTATTGCCCTTGATTGTATGATTTTGATCAGTTTCGGCACTGTCTGCTCCCTATCATTACCACTTTGTTTTCAATTTTGATCAAACTCAAGGACAATATTTATTGGCATAGATTCTTGGCAAAATATAGTTATTAGTTAGTTGCCCCAGATTTGATATAATAATGTCCCTTGAATAGATTTAGTTTAGAAAATTAGCTTTCTGCTCTCAGTCTTGACCTTTGCTTTTCCAATCTGAATTAAGACTGGTTGGGATCATAATGGAGGACACGGTGACTGTTGCAAAACTTTATAATATTCTGCCGGATAAGTCATGCAGTCGTTTTTGTTTGTTCATCTCAACATGGGATTGAACAGTGCTTAACCCAGTCGACAGTTCCCACCGCATCTACAAAGTGTGATGCACTCCATATTTGCCTTGAAGCATTTACAGTAACCCCTGCATGCTTTGCTACACTTGCATACTATGCGTTCAATGCATGTTTCTTCAGCAATAGGCAAAGTGGTACATTTTGGCATGTACCCGACATTCTGTGAGAGCTCCCATCCCCAGTCAGTTACATCTGGAATCAATGGCTACAATGCCAGTGACTGACCCCATACATGCCCTGCTTGGTATATAGATCTCTTGACATGCTGCTGCAGTGCAGCTCTGGTTGGGATTTGTTCTCAATGTTCTGTGAAAGGGCCACATGTCAATGACTTCTGGCCATGCAGCCAATGTCTTCCATGCAGACTTCTTCCGATAGTTGATAAAGAAGGAGGCCAGGTCCCAGCCGGTGAATGCAATTGAAAAACAGCAATCCTTGAGACAACTGGGTAGTCAATGTAGATAAGCTCTCATGTATAGGAATGAATCGGATATCCTTTCCCGTTCCAAATGCTATGTTCGATGTTTGCTAAAATGTTGAAATAAGCAGCAGCTAGCACAACGACATCAGTATCGACTGTCCTTATAATCATCGATTTGAAACCAGCGTGGTGTCTTGGACGTGAACACATATCCAAGTATCTGTCTCTCTTGATAATATAGAGTGCAGCTGCAGTGACTTGATAAGCTTTTCTTGTCTTTGTTACGTGCGACATGTGTATGAAACTATCAGCAGTTCCTTTTTATAGCAACCACTGCCTGGACTATAGCGTTAGACCAACCGGTTCCATCAAGCAAATCACCAATCACTTTCAAGCCAGCCATTTTGATATGAAGTGGACCCAACAAAACCACGTCCTTGTTCGTACCGAAACGATCAGGGAATCTCCATTGGATTTGCTTTCCCAAGGCATACAGTGGTTGGTACATGGTCAAGACAGGGATCTGTCCTGGAATAAGAAACTGCGCTGCTGGTTATTTATGTAGAAAAAGAGTGAGGATCTTCTCAAAACATTGGCATCAAAGCAAAAGTTGTTGCAGGCTTACAAGGTAGTACTTGACAATTTGCATGACATGCAGCCCAATATATAAAATCACTTTCGGCAATGTATTCGCTTTTTATCAAAGATACCTGTTTCCAAGCCAGTTGTGTTCCATCTTATAGTATGCAAAGGTTCATGGACTGCTTTGAATTCCTTTAACATGGATAGAGATGGCAGAATGTTTGTGTAAGCCAAAGAAAGGGGGCATTTTGTTTTCCTGGCTCCATTTCGGCAAACGTTATTGTATCATGATCTGTTCCTTGGTTGTGTGCTACTGGATGTTGACACAAATATTGAGCAGTTCCATGGAAAGAATCAGCTGCAGTTACCGAGCTTGGATTGTGACCAATGTTATCAACTTGCCCTGTTATGAACAGCCTCTTTTTCAGCTGAGGTGGACAGTCTACGCCACTATTTTCAAAACGTTTGATTATTCTGTGAGCAATTGAGAATATATCCTAAGTCCACGATCATATGATATGGAAAGACCATGTTAATAAAAACAATCTATCAGATCACGATTCGTGTTTTGGTGTTGACTTTCAGACCTAGATAGATAGGTATTGGAGTCTCTATTTCACTGTTATGGTAGACAGTATCTTTCCTGGCACCATTAGTACCTCGGATACTATTGAAAATGATGAACTCAGATGGTGTTTGCGCTGCCTGGGTTGAGGAGACTTCACTAGTTGTCTATGATTCGTATGATTCGATACAAGTACCGTCCAGAATCATATTAACAAGTGCTAACAGAGTATTTGGAACGATATATCCCACTGAATCATTACACAAGGATCCATTGAAGATATGTCCGTGAGAGAAAAGCAGCTCTTGCAAGTTGCAGCGCTTCCGGGTCCTCATCAGAGCATGACTTTAAGATTGCTTCAGCTACTGCCGTGTCAGAAGAACGTCCCTTCCTTGCTTCACAGTTTGAAGGTATGGACAATGCAATAAAAGAGGTTCATTTAAGCGTGTAGAATTGACTTTCTCTGTATGTTCTGGATTCAGTTCGAACAAGCGTTTGAAGTTTAAGCAGATACAGGATCAACAAGGCGAAAGACAGGAGCAATTTCAGACACATCCCGCTTGTACCTGTTATATAACTGACATAAACAATTCGTATGGTACTTGGTCTCCAATGCTACCTTATAACATGATGCCAATTTTGCCAACAGCGTGATGTATTTTAGTTCTGATGCATAATTCGATATTTGTGGTCATCCCCGTGGTTCATGCCTCATGAATACCTGCAATACCTGCAATGTCAGACTCTCTCTCGTAGAAAAAACAAATGGAAGTATGGGCATCTTGAATGCTAGATCTCCTCAATTTAAACTGGCTCGCCACACTGCTCTCCTGGTAATCTGGTTCTTGTGTACGTTTTGATAGCCGGTGGAGCTTCAAGTCACTAAATAAATTTCGGCAAGTGTAATGCCAGCTGGCCTTGTTCTTTTGTAAAGTCTCAACAACACCAAACCCACCATTAAGTTTGTCCACTGATATGCTCAGAGGAATATTTCCAAGTTCCTTGAAATTAGCAAAAGATTGGTAATATGTTCCTTTAGCTTCACTTGTACCTCGCCCTCGACCCTTCCATGTGTGTGAAAGAGGCTCTGGTGAAACATTTTGACAAAGAATGCATAAGTTCCAGTCGATTCGAGACCCCTGGACATCAGCACCCTCGTCTGGTTTCACAAATCTGATCTCCTTTGGCAATATTTAGCAAATTTATATGCTTGATTAGCCTTCTGCGCCCTTGCATCTAATGAAAACAACAGTATCGGCAGACATTGTTTCCCCTAGCAGCGTGATGTTGGTTTCCTATCATGTGTACATATTAACCTTAGCTTGCTGCGTACTGATGAGTAATTACCTTTGTAAACAGGTTGTATCCAGACGAGACGCCGAGTAACTCGGCGTCTCATCATGATCCAAACTATTTGATACTCTGACTGTGCTGTTGAAAAGAAATGCAAGATAAATGAACAGTGACAACTGAAATCGATGACATTTTCTACAAATAAAAGGTTAAGTCAGCCTTTGCATAAATGTTCTAAACCGATACTTTATTCTTTAAATTTATATTTTGCTTTGAAAATACAACTCTTTCATATACTCAACAATGTCACTATTAATGCTAGTACAATATGTAAATGGCTAAAAGTGTGCACTTTTGGCGGCAATATTTAAATGCAATATGGTGGCCGCTAAGGGAAGAGAGTGCGGTGGGGGTAATTTGAGGGTCTATTTTTACCAAAGTCTTAGGTGAAGAAGAACATGGCCGAAGTTTAATGCCAAAAACATTTTTTATTTCGTTTGATGTGTATTGTTAAGCCAGAGTCAAGATTTAAAGTGGACATTGTTATATTTTGCTATATTTTCACTAATTCAAGGGCAATAACTCTCGACTGTTTCATGCAATCTTACTGACTATTGAACCTGATTTAGATTTGATGTCATTTAATATTTGTGCCAAGTTTGATAAAGTTTAGTCCAGAAATGGTCAAGCTAGAGTACCTACTACATATTTTACGCCTAAATTTTGGCAGCCATATTGGAATTCAAAATGGCGGACGCCAGAATGCGTTATTTTTTGGGGTCTATTTCTTTTCATACACTTTAGGTATCAAATACTTCATACACAAAGTTTCATGCTTTCTTCAAAAACTGAACGATTTTGGCATAAAATCTGCCTTAGCAGCTGTTCTAACAAAATATTCCAGATTGCACTTCCAAAACTCACTTTGATACGTTGGTATATTATAGTTGCTTAGCAACAGAAAACCGAATCTTCATTATTATAACATAGTCTGAAAGTGGGAGATCCTTCGAAAACAAAAGAAGCAATGCGAAAAGAGAAACTTGCAGACTCGGTTTTATTGAGTCTGTTCATGAGTAGTAATTAAAAATGCAACACTACTCCCCCCTAGGACCGGCTTAAGCAGTATTTGAATAACCTAATTGTAATGCAGTCGCCGCAAAATAGCAATATGGCAACTAATCAGCAAAGCAAAGCACTCATGGTATCCCGTCTCAACTAAACTTTAATGTAGTCTTAAAATTAACATAGTGCTTAAAATAGCAAAGCAACCACTGGTTTTACTAAAAGTATGGCACAGAAAAGTCTTTAATGGCAGTAGTTTGGCCGCAGGTGATGGCCTACTGGGTTCACGCCGTTCCTACGAAGGTCTTGGTCGGTCATTAGCGTATGACTATCACAGACTTCATAGTCGCAAGCCAGTAAGGGAAAACCACCTGAAACATATAAAAAGGGACAGCAGATACCCGCCTCCTCTGAAACCTCAGGGTGGGGTGGGTGAGACAAGTAAAAATTGCGAAACAATTGTATTACCTTGATTCCCTCCAAAATACAAACCGGAAATGAGGTGCCCTGTACTTCCTACGTGTTTGTAAAAATTGCAATTACTGAAAAGGATCTTTATTACCCGACAGGAACATACTTTGCCCACAAACAAAAGGTGCTATTCTTATTAATAGCACTCCTTATATTTGCAACAGATGCAACACAGTACATAAACCAGAGAAATATACGTATATCTCTCTGCATAAACGACCTCTACATGTATTCTGATATACTCATTAGTCTACACAGGATTGATAACCAGCTTTCCTTGAGAAAAGTTAATAGTACCATTCAGGATAGCTTAACCCTTTACTCCATTTTTTTACCGCATATGCAGAGTATATCCAGATCAGACGGATATAATAAAGATATGATTTTAAAATTTCTGCCGTAGCCAATATTTTCAATGTCCATGTGATATTATGACAATTAATCTGATTAATATTCAGGGATAAGCATGACATTGACCATTTAACAGTTACTCAATATAATGTACACATGTACTACACAGGTTAATATAGCTCCACGCAAGATGTCAATGGAATTAGCCACTTAAGGCATTTAAGATTTATTTTGGTAAGTACAATACAGGTAAAATTGTTTAACACAGGACAAAAAATGCTTCACTTAGGCTATTACATTGGCATTTGGGTCATTTTATTTCTTTCATGAATATTCATGGAATAAAGGGTTAAAGTGTTTTTAATTTCATGCGTAGCCGTTATATAGAGTATATGTACCTTAGCCCTTTTAGCCATTGATAGATACAGTTACCCCGGGTTGCGTTTTAGTTTCGTTAAAGACAAAGACCGATAGCATTTTGTTTTAGAACAACAATAATAAGTATTGATAAAAACGGTTTGTTTTGTATTAAAGGGACATTTTCGGTATAAGTTCAAATTGACATTTTTCATAATAATGATTGAACATAACAAATACCAAGTTTTATGATGTTATTGAAAAATGACATTATTGTAGGGAGTTTCACTTTACTGTTCAATTTTATTTGTATGTGCACAAGTGTTCTTAACTTCTTATATATTTTGTTGTCACCAACAGGTAATTGGGATCGGATCTGTAAGTGCATCACAAATTGCTGTATCTTAAATCCCCACACGATTCTTGGTGGCCTAGTGTTCAAATCACGTGATCATGACGTCAGAAGGCAAACCAGCACCGGCCTTCACCGTAATGGATGAAGGGTTCACATCACAACAGCCACAGTCGCAGCCATTTAAATCGTATGTATATTCTATATTCTTTACCCTTTGACTTCATATTTCACCATGGAACTCAATAGATACGTTTTTCATACATTCACGAACAGAGTAGACCCAGATGAGACGTCTCCTATATAAGCCGTCTGATCAGAGTCTACTCTGTTTGCTTATGGTATACTATTGACATGATTCTCTACAGTTTCTATGTAATCCAAAAATGCGTTGTGTTCTTATGCCTTTATAAAAACAAATACGTTAATTGTCAGGGAAAGGATTCACACCTTTGCAAATAGCGTAGACCCAGATAATACGGCCCCTGTAGGAGCCGTCTGATCAGGGTCTGCTTTGTTTGCTTATGGAATAACTGATATCTGTTTAGGCAGGTTTTGCCAAAGCCGGAACTTCCATTGTTTATATGCTATTGTTCAAGTTATCATTCTTAAGCATCAAGCTCAAAAGCTGATACTTTAAATTGAACTCCAGACTAAAAGTGATAGTTTTATTTGCAACGCGTTTTGAAAACGCCTGTAAATCACATGTACAGAAATCATTCTTTTCATTTGTTAACCCTTCGCTTGCTATTCACGTCAATATACCTACTTGTAAATGTTGTAGACCCAGATGAGACAGCTCCTGCAGGAGCTGTCTCATCATGGTCTGCACTATTTACAAGTTGATTGTGCAACCAGTGCACTCCACAGCAGTGATTGCACAGCAAAATACTTATCGAATACATATCGAATACACGCAGAAGAAGACCGGTGTTATTCGCCAATGTATTAGTATCTATTCGGGTTGCGTTTTAGTTTCGTAACTGTTCGTAACTGGTCGATAATATTTTGTTGTACAACAGAAAATTATACGTATCGAAGAAAACGGGTTAATTTTTAACATGGTGACGGCCTTTATATATTAAGTTCAAATTGACAATCCTAACAAGAGTAATTGAACATAACCAACATACGGTTTCATGATGTTATTGAAAATTTGTGTTCATAACATTAACCCTTTCAGTGCCAAAGTTCTAATTGTTATCTCCAATCCAATTTTGTTAAATCATTCGGTAAAAAGTGGAAGTGCGATAAATATATGCAAATTTCGAAGGAAAAAACCACATGTATATAACTAGACTCTAGACATGATCAGACGCCGCCATGAAAAGGCGGCGTCTGATCTGGGACTGCACTATTTGTCGTGGTGTATTTTTGGGACATTGGCGGTGAAAGGGTTAAACTCAAATTGACAAATATCACAGGAATAATTGAACATAATCAACACAAAGTTTTATAATTTTATTAAAGTATGCGTTTATTGTAGGAACAGAGTGTGCTCAAATACTAAAATGGTCCTTTCTCCACCAAACCCTATGTTGTGACCACTCTTAAGAATCGTCTCTTCCAGATGATTTAAAGAGTGGTCACCACATAAAGTTTGGCGGAGAAATAAAAACAAAGTTATTCTTGAAAACTGTTTTAACTTACGCATCTTATCTGTACTATTAGTTTAACCCATTACTTTATTATTTTAGTTATTTTTATATATCATATTTGAATAAATAAACCGAAAAGGAGCAGTCACTAGCAAAAGTTAAATTTTAGAATTAAGTAGATTTGAAACCATTGTGATAAACAGCATTTACTCGTATGGAGCAAATGCTCTATTTATCACAATTGTTTAAAAACGCGACTTTTACGAGATACAAGATACTTTATTTATTGTCGGGTATTTTATAACAGAACAGTACATATATTTATTCAACTTGTACAATTATGTACATTGTTGTTGCAAATAAACATACATACATGTACATTGTTTACAGATGCGTCAAAAGGTGTCAATATGAGGGAATGGGTAATACTCATATGTCTTATAATCTTTGGGCCTTGTCGTTTCAGGGACAACGCGAGAGTCGGAGATGACCAGTGCTGTGATAATGAGGACTGTGGGGCAATCTGTAACATGTGTATTCTATGTGGGTACTGTTGTCAGCTTGTGCTTGTTTGTCTGGAGGCATGTAAATAGGAATACTATTTAAGACATGAACGTCATGCAAATCAAAGGCAACCAAGGACGAATCTGCGACGACCTTTCATTATAATATACATTACAGGTTCCCGAATCCGTACAGTTTTAAATATAACAATTAATAAGTTGTTTAGGATATTTAATACCGGATGAAAGTCATGCAGAAAGCTCACAGTGGAGTTTTCTACTTGATTTTTACTCTGCATCAAGCTACCACCTCTCTTAAACAACAGTTATACTTATTTCAGTGATCGGATTAGACCGACTGAACCGTAATTGACGTGAATAAGAATAGCTATGTACAGAAAACCGGCCACCCAAGAGAAGAGTGTTGTTGGTATCGGATGTTTATGATTGTTTTAACCCATACCGTCCTAGCCTTTTTTAGACCCAATAATAATAAATCTACCGAAAAGGAGCATTTATTAGAAAAAAGGAAACATTTAGAATTGTGTAGTTTCAAACCCATTGTGATAATTGCATTGTGGTTTCAGCTTCCCCATTGACAGAGAAGTGGCAATTCAGATCGATGTAGCAGATTTAGGAGTTTTCTACGAAAGCCCGACGGTGACATTCCAAATTCCTACTTCAAACTTCCGTCTTCCAAGTTCTTACTTCTTACTTCCAACACAATTTGCTATATGGTTATTGCATATTGTTTACGCCAGAGTTCCAAGTTCCTATTTCTTAGCTCCGACTTCCAAGTTCCAAGTTTCGACTTCAAAGTTCCAAGTACCGACTTCCATGTTCCAAATTCAAACTTCCATATTCCAAGTTCTGACTTCCAAGTTTCAGTGTCATTTCCATTCTGCATTTAGGTATGGTTTATTTTAAACCATTTGCTCCATAAAAACGCCTTTCTACGCCTTTGAAAAGAGAGTAGACCCAGACCAGACGGCTCCTGTAAGGTCTGCTCTGTTTACTTATAAAATAATATAGATATGACTCTGCAGTTTCTGTCATGGCCAAAATGTCTTGTGTCAATGTGCTATTATAACATCATATAATTCATATTTATGTTGTCATTATTACTTGCATGAATATTCATGGAGTACGTTGTTCTATATCCCATGTGTTGTTTTACATTCAGTGATTGTTTTAGACAGGATATTCTGTACTTCTGGATCATACAAACTGTTGACACAGACTGGTCAGAGACTACGCCATCTGACATGTATCTGGCCTGTTTGATAAGAAAATCACTAAACTGGTGGGTCTGAGTTTATTGTCAACAGTATGTATAGAAGGAGAAAATGTCAATATCGCTAAAATGTTAGTCTTATTTTGACTGCAGTTTCAAATATTCAACTTCTCAAACAATTATATATAAATAATGTTTTATATAGCTCATGTGCATAAAGATATTAGATATGTAATTCATTTCATATTTTGATGTTAGTCATTTTGTTTAAAGTTACTCATAGGCCCAATGTGGCCGGGTGTTGTTAATTGTTTGTCTGTAATATTTATATGCTATGCATAAAACTATGTCACTATAATAAAATATACTTACTTACGTATCACATTCTTATTCCACTTACCGAACAGTGTAGACCACGATAGCTGGTGTGACCATAAAGAACAAATAAAGGGACATAACGTTTTCACCTCTGCAGTCGTCGGAAAATGACCCACTCGGCTTGTTGCATTGACCGAGTCTGTGATAAACCTTTTCAAATAGTTTGAATCCAGATGCGACGCCGAGTAGCTTGGTGTCTCACCAGGACCAAACACCTACATGTATGCCACACCATTTATGTTTCTGAAATGACAGTGAATGAAAGTGCATGGAAATTTAATGCGAACGATATACATTTATTTGCTGACGACATTTATGTGACGCCAAAAGAATTAAGCGCAGGGTATATACATTGTACCATTTGCGTTGAACAATGGGTAATTGAAAATTCACTTAGAAACTGTATTAACCCATTCTCTCCTACTGACTCCATTTTCGCCCTTCTGTAAAACTCATGTTTTTGTCATGGTGCTGTTCGGGCGGCTGTGTTTTTTGTATGTGTTGCTTTCCTGCACGACTCATACATGTACTTTCATTATTTGAAACCATTGTGATAAATAGAGCATTTGCTCCATAGGAACAAATGCTCTATTTATCACAATGGTTTAAAACTACACATCTAAAATTTTCCTTTTCTATAGTTAATGCTCCTTTTCGGTAGATTAACTCAAAGGGATTTTGGTCTAAAAATAGTCTAGAAGGGAATGGCTTGAAATGCTTAACCCTTAAACTGACGAGAACGCGTTTGTTGGCAGAAAACATCATCGACTTCAGTTGTCATAGTTTATGTATTTCTTTTCAGTAACACAATCAGTTTGGATCCTGATGATACACCGAACAACTGGATCCAACCTGTTTGCATAGGTAATCACTTATCCGTCCGCCGGCAGCAGGTTGAAGGGTAAAGTCCTAGTTAATGTATAAAATGTATATTGTAACTGTATTAACCCTTACCCAACTGTATGTATGGGGGTGGGGTGGGGTGGTGTGTGTGTGGTGTGGTGTGGTGTGGTTGGTGTGTGTTCGTGCGTGCGTGTGTGCGTACGTGTGTACGTGCGTAAACGTGCGCGTGCGTGCGTGTGCGTGCGCGTGTGGGACGCGTGTGCGTGCGCGTGTGGGACGCGCGTGCGTGCGCGTGTGGGACGCGTGCGCGTGTGGGACGCGTGTGCGTTTGCGTGTGTGCTCGTGTGTGTGCTTTAGGGATTGGCCTTTTAAACGTTGAATTTTTAAAGTTGAATGACCCATCAGTGTTTGATTATAGAGTCCTTTTAGTAACAAGAAGGATATGATGACCCTGTATCGCTCACCTGATTAATAAATCTCAGTTTCTTCATATAAATGTTTTTCACGAGTTTGTAAACAGAGTAGACCCAGATCAGATGGTTCCTATAGGAGTCGTCTGATCAGGATCTGCTCTGTTTGCTAATGGAATTTGAAATATCTTTTTCTTTACTTTCTTAAATGGCTACTAATTTCCACTTTTCATATTTCATTATAACTATTTTGTCAATGAATATTCAGTAGGTATTGAAATTTGGAATAAACATAGAACAGGGAAAGGGTTAAGAAAATTAGGGTTTTCATAAATCAGAAATTTCTGGCATATTTTTGGTACTGACAAAGTAATGGTCAGAATCATCCGGGGTCCAATCTAGACCAGCAGTGTTCTCATTCAACGATAATGGTGAAATCGTTAATTCTATTATGCTGAGCACGACTTAGCTTGCATCTGACCGAGTGTCAAACAGCTTGGATCTATAGATGATATGCTGAGTAACTCGGCGTCTCATTTGGATCCAAACTGTTTGACGATCAGTCACTAGTTTCTACCACGCTGGAACGAATCGGAAGTAGGTGCAAATACAATGGATCAGACTTATTTTGACAGAATGGTGAGGCTTAACCCATTCCCTAATATTGAGGAGCCGTCTGATCAGGGTCTGTTCTTTTGCTTATGATATAACATAGATATGATTCTACAGTTCTGCCAATGGTAAAAAAATCCATGCACTATTATAACATTCCTAATGTCATTATTTCTTACACGAATATTCATTGGGCAAATGGTTAATCAAACACAACCGACCCTGTTTAAACGGAAACTGTGATCCGAGTCTACTCTGTTTGCAAAAACGTCAAAAGGCGTATATGTTAAGGAAAGGGGAAAATTCAGTTCAAAAATAGGGCTGTTCATTTTACTTGTTTATATGTCGTTTCATATGCAGGAGCATGATTACGTTTTAATTCAACTTTATTTCATTTTTATTTCGCTTCACGTTTATATTGCAGTATCACTGGCGTCTGTAATTCTTCCTTAAACATTTCCTTATCCATTTTATGCTTCGTTTAACCTTTCACTCCCTAAATAAGTTTTAACCATTCGCTTGCTATTCACGTCAATATACCTATCTGTAAATAGTGAAGACCCAGATGAGACAGCTCCTGCAGGAGCTGTCTCATCAGGGTCTGCACTATTTACAAGTTGATTGTGCAATCAGTGCACTCCACAGCAGTGATTGCACACGAAATATGTGTACACAGTGAAGATATATGTAATTATACAACAGGGCATGGGTAAAGAAGGAGGAATGTATTTTCAAAATTCAGCAAGCGAAGGGTTAACGTTTTTGCAAACAGAGAAAACCCAGATCAGATGGTTGCTTTTAGAGTGGTCTGATCAGGGTATACTCGTTTTGCTTATTCTCATTCCTCCATAGGCTATTTTAGACACAATTTCTTTGAATCAATCTTCAAAAAAGGAGCATTTACTAGAGAAAAGGAAGCTTTTAGAAGTGTCTAGTATTGAAACCATTGTGATAAATAGAACATTTGCTTCTAAGGAGCAAATGCTCTATTTATCACAATGGTTTCAAAAAGTGACTTTACATGGGGCATAGAAAGGCGTATTTATGGAGGAAAGGATTATGGGATGATATAGATGTGGTTTTACAGATTATGTCAACGCCAAAAAAAAATTTTTTTATTTAGCCCTTTACTCCATGAATATTTATGTAAGATGTAGTGACGTCATGAATATTCATTAGATTAAGTGTTATAATAGCACATGGACACATGACGTTTTTCTCCAAGGAGAAACTGTAGAATTATATCTATATTATATCATAAGCCAAAAGAACACACCCTGATCAGACGGCTCCTCTAGGAGCAGCCTGGTCTGGGTTTTCTCTATGTTTGAAAGGCGTAGAAATGCGTATTTATGGAATAAAGGGTTAAACATAATAACATACGGGTATATGGAGTAAAAAGTTAAACGTTTGTTTTTGTAACCCGATTACCTTATGTGTTCGGATAAACAAAGACATGCAAATAATGCAGACAAACATCAAATTGCTCTTGGTGTAACTATTAGCAGCCGTGTCAATCTAGTTTAACCCATTTGCGTCCGGTGGATTCTTCCATGTTTATATATTGATTTAGTCTATTTTTTATCTAAAGGGTGTCTGGCCTAAATATTCAATTTCGGTTTGTTTTAAATTGAAATTCTTATCAGCAAACAGTATAGACTCTGATCAGACGCCGCATTATGCGGCGTCTAATCAGTCTACACTGTTTGCCTACATACCATATATGGGATCGTGGGAACAAATGGATTAAGTTATCAAAATACAATAAACCTCTTCGAAGTGCGACCACCAACTTTAGGTCTAAATCTGTTTTTTAAGGCAGGTGGTAGTTTAATGCAGATCGAATGATATGTAGAAAGCGCCTATTACTTTCGTTCTGCATTCGTCTCTGGTAAATTCCTTTGGCCATTTAATCCTTTCCTCCATTAATATTCATGTAAGAAATAATGACGTCATGAATATTAACGAGATAAATTTGTTATAATAGCCCATGGACACGGGCTTTTTTGGCACTGGTAGAAACTGGGTAATCATATCTATATTATATCATAAGCAAACAGAGCAGACCTTGATCAGACGTTTCCTATAGGAGCATCTGATCTGGGTCTTCTCTGTTTGCAAAGGCGTAAAGAGGTGTATTTATGGAGTAAAGGGTTATGCAGTATTTGCTATAGAGATGTGTTATTGCATAGCCAATTTGAATTACCGGGGTATTCAGTTTTACAAAATGGTGGAAATTGTGTATCCGAATATTTTAGTAATAAGAGTATATTTATAATAATTATGGAATATTTCTATTTGATTACTAATGAAATGTCCTTTGTACAGAGAGTATCTAAGTACAGAAATCTAAAGTTTGCCTTTTTATTTCAACATCAACGGAACTGTGATTTGTGCATATGAGAAAATAACACAATATAAGAAATGCTTAACCCTTTCGGCGCCAACTTTCTTTAAATCATTTAGTAAAATAATGAAATGAGATAAATAAATGCAAATGTCAAAGGAATAAAGCACATATATAGAAATAGAGATTGAGGCATATAGTGAAGTCCCTGATCAGACGCCGCCTTAAAAAGGCGGCGTGTGATCTGGGACTGCACTATTTGTCGGAGTGCATTTATGCGACTGCGACGGTGAAAGGGTTAAGGCAAACGAATCCGCTCCTTTGAAAAGCCGGATAACGAGCTTCAAAGAATATTGACTTCTGGATGACCTTGACACTTCTCTGAAAAACGACTCTAATGAGGGAAAGCACAATAGAGCTGGGAGATAAGATTTTGAAAGGCCATTACGCATCTAATCTACATCCGTGATTAACCCTTAACCTGGTGAATAATTAACCCATTTGTGCCCAGTGGATTCTTCGTTGTTTATATATTGGATTAGTCCATTTTTTTTTATCTAAGGGGTGCCTGGCCTAATTTTTTTCAATTTCGTTTTGTTTTATATTGAAATTCCTATCAGCATTATGCGGCGTCTGATCAGAGTCTACATTGTTTGCCTACGTCCCATATATGGGATCGTGGGATCAAATGGGTTAACACCTGCTCCTCCCTTTCTGAATATGAATTAAATGAAAATGTATCAACATTTGTAATTAAAGAAAATGAGTTTTATGACAAACTGTGCAGACCCAGGTCAGAGGGTTCCCCGAAGGAGCCATCTGAACTGGATCTACGCTATTTGCAAAGGTTTCCGCACTTTAAGGGTAAACATTTACCCTGGTGTTTAACCCTTTCCTCTATAAATACGCCTTTCTACGCCTCTGTAATAGTCACTTCTTGAAACCACTGTGGTAAATAGAGCATTTGCTCCATAGGAGCAAATGCTCTATTTATCACAATGGTTTCAATAATTACAATTTCTAAATTTTTCCTTTTCTCTGGTAAATGCTCCTTTTCGGTATATGTATTCAAAGAGGTTGAGTCTAAAAATAGCCTATACAAATCAATGAGAGGATCAAGCATTTTCACTAAATGTATATACAGTAAAACCTCTCTATAACGACCACTAAATTGTGTTAAATAGTTGGTATATAGGGCAGGTGACAGCTTAAAGCAAGGTGAAAGTAAAACAGAACGCTCCTATAGGAGCGTTCTGTTTTACTTTCACCTTGCTTTAATCAGCCACCTGTCTTTAACACAAAATACTTGATGCAATTAAGTGGCCGTTATAGTGAGGCTTTACTGTATAAGAAGCCGAACTATCGGGTGTAAGCGGGGTCCAGACATGAGGTCGTTACTGGTATAATTAGCATGCAAACATTAGATTAACCTTTATGCCTGCTAGAAATACATTTTTCCTGTAGGAGCCGTCTGATCAATATCTGCTTTGTATGCTTACAGAATTGTAAAGATCTGATTCTAGTTTCTGCCATAGTCAAAATGTCCTGTGTTAACCCTTTCGGCGCCAAATTTCTAATTGTCGTCTGCAATCCAATTTTGTTAAATCATTCGGTATAATAAGGAAATGAGATAAATAAATGCAAATTACAAAGGATTAAAGGACATATATAGAAATAGAGTTTGAGACAAAAAGTGAAGTCCCTGATCAGACGAAGCCTTGAAAAGGCGGCGTCTGATCTGGGACTGCACTATTTGTCGTGGTGCATTTTTGAGACATTGGCGGTGAAAGGGTTAATATGCCATTTCTAAGTATAATCTATCAATATACATTGAAATCTCTCTAAACCGGAAATCTAGTAGAGAAGAATTTCGATACTTTTAGACAGTTGGCTGCTAAGCGCAGGCTGAAAGTCATGCAAAAAGCTCATAGAGGAACTTTCTGTGTGACTTTCACCTTGCATTAAGCAGTCACCTGTCTCCAAGACCGATACTTATACGAAATATAATTGTCCGATTTAGAGGGGTTTTGCTGAATGTTCTATTTATAGTTCTTACGTAAATATTCACGAGGTGTAGCGTTATCTAACGATGAAATATCGACGTTTTATTATTACTTATTTATGACGCCCCCTTACTTCTTATTGCGTCCGTTTTCATGCCTAGTGTAACAAGAGATAAATATTTTATAGTTATTTCCAGTCTAATTATCACTCCGTACGTTCGAAACGTCATTTTTAACCCTTTACTCCATGAATATCCATGTAAGAAAAAATGACGTCATAAATATAGATTAATTCATTTAATTGTTATAATAGTACATGGGTACATAGATTTTTGGCAACGTCAGAAACTGTAGATTCATATCTATATTAGTAATCATTATATCATATGCAAACATAGCAAACCCTGATCAAACTGCTCCTATAGGAGCCGTCTGATCTGGGTCTACTCTGTTTGCAAATGCGTAGAAATGTATATTTATGGAGTAAAGTAGTAATGGAATCTGCACATAACCATTTACCACATGTAAACAAACGCTTTCTCATGCCTGTGCAAACAGTGTAGACCCAGATCAGAAGGCTCTTTCAGGACCCGTCTGATCAGGGTCGGTTCTGTTTGCTTATGGAATTACAGTAAAACCTCTCTAATGCGACCAATTAATGAACAAACATGGATGTCTTTATAAGCAGGTGGTTGCTTATTTAAAGCAGGACGGACGTTATACAGAAAGCTCTCCTATAGGAGCTTTCTGCATAACTTTCGTCCTGCATTAAGCTACCACCTGCCTTTGTCACTGTGAATTATGCTCCTTATTGGTGGTCGCATTAGACGGGTTTTACTGTATTGGTGGTCGCATTAGAGGGGTTTTACTGTCTTGGTGGTCGCATTAGAGTTTTTTTTTATTGTATTGGTGGTCGCATTAGAGGGGTTTTACTGTATTGTGGTCGCATTAGAGGGTTTTTTATTGTATTGGTGGTCGCATTAGAGGGGTTTTATTGTATTGGTGGTCGCATTAGAGGGGTTTTATTGTATATAGGTCTGACAATATACAGTGTCTGCCATGACCAAAACTTTTATTGTTCACATACCGTTATTGGTATGCAGCTAATAAATATTCATGATGATATCATGACTTTTGACATGAATATTCATCAGTTTAAAAATGGAACTGTTTATGACGTATTTCGATCACCAGAGGTGGGTGGGAGATGTTTGTTCAGCTAAAGGCAGCTCGTAATTCTTACGTTTTCCGATATTAACCCTTACTTCGTTGTGAAAAAATAATGTTTGCTTAAATTTGGATATTGTGTAATTTTGACTACTTCCGATTCGATCAAGCTTTTTAGAAAATTTTGATTGAGTAACAAACAGCTTGGATCCTGATGAGACGCCGAGTTACTCGGCATCTCATCGGGATCCAAGCTGTTTGTGAAATGCGAGGCAGATCACGGAGGAGCAGGGGTAATGGTTAACAGAGCCTGATGGAGAGACAAGACTATTGGAATTGCTATACATTGAAACAAGCTTGACAGTGTTGCGTTCGGCGTAGCTCTCAGTGTCAGGTCGGAACGGTATGTAGCGAGTGGAACACATGCCTGACCCACTGTTTATATGCATAGGCTCTTTTCTCGTTTTAGTGTTTCTGTTCGGTTTTGTAGAAAACGGACTTGTATTAGTCACATTTCTGCTGTATAAGAGACTACGGACAGTTCATCATTCCTTCCTTGTCGGTCTATCGCTAGGGAATTTTCTCCAGGTTGTCCTCACACTTCCGCAGGTGATTATATCTAGTTTTACGGAGCGATGGACGTCAGGCCACTCTGGATGCGTGTTTAATGCATTTTGCATGACAATGCTCGGGCTATCACAGATTGCATTGTTGACAGTGATTGCGGTGGAACGTTATTTGATAATAGTACGGCAAGTGACGTTTGCAACTAAATCGTTTTTGACAGCCACAGTGACCATATGCATATGTTATCTCTTTGGTACTGGATGGGCTTTAGGACCATTGGTTGGGTGGTCTAAGTACGAGATGGAGGCGATTGGAATTTCCTGCTCAGTAAGCTGGGAGATGGAGGACATGAATAGTTTTTCCTACACACTGTGCCTCTTCACGTTTGCTTGGTTTATCCCGCTGATACTGATAGCTTTCAGTTATTTAAAGATAATTTACCTGGTAAGTAATTCCTTTAACAGTTCAGAGCTACAGATATTGGTGCGTACCCACAAACTAAAAACGCCATTTCTACACCAAACCCTATGCTATGACACCTCTTTAGAATCGTCTCGTAGAGACGATTCTAAAGAGTGGTCAGAGTATAGGTTTTGGTGGAGAAATATAGGAAATTTTCTTGATAATGTTTAAATTTACGCATCTTATCTGGACCTCTAATCAGTATCAGCTTTATCTGTACCAGTATTGTAATAATGTACAGAACAACCGCTCTTAACCCTTTACTACATAAATATTCATGTAGGAAATAATGACGTCATGAATATTAATTAGATTAAAAAAAATTATAATAGCACATGTTCACAGAAAACTTTGGCCATGATAGAATCTATATAATTATATCTGTATTATATCATAAACAAACACAACATACTCTGATCAGACGGTTCCTATAGGAGCCGTCTGATCTGGGTCTACTCTGTTTGCAAATGTGTAGAAACGTGTATTTATGGAGTAAAGAGTTGAGTGACCATTCATTTATTGAACATTGGTGTCTTAAAAAGCAGGTGATTTGCTTAAACGAGGGCCACAAGGGAGATACGTTTGCTGTCTGTACTAATTGTGTTACCCTCTAGAAATAAAGTCATTATTATTATTACAGTGCTCCCTCTCTACAACGACACCCTTTGGGATACGAATATTGTATGTGTTGTTCAGAGGGAGTTGTTATAGGGAGGGGAAATCAAACATAATTAGCTTGTTTGCAGATCCCCAGATAAGGTGTATTTCGAGAACTAAAACCGTTATGCCTCAACCAAACCCTATGCTGTGACCACTCTTTAGAATCGTCACAAAGCGACGATTCTAAAGAGTGGTCACAACATAGGGTTTGGTTGAGGCATAAAGAAAATACGATGGACAAAGGTTGTTTCTGGAGCCTTGCTGTTTCGGAAACAGTGACATGCGTTGTTGTAAGGAGGGAATCGTTATTGAGAGGGCCGTTGTAGCGAGGGAGCACTGTATTATTATTATTAATATTATTATTAATGCAGGACACATATAATGCGGAAAGCTCCTATAGGAGCGTTCTGCATTACCTTTGACCTGCATTAGATTAAGACCTCTTTTAAATGGTCACTTAACCCCTCCTTTCATATAAACGTGTTTCCACGCATTTGCAAACAAAGAAGACCCAGAACAGAAGGCTCCTGTAGGAACCATCTGATCACGGTCTGCTCCGTTTGCTAATGGAATTTGAAATATCTGTTTCTTTTCTTTCTAAAACGACCACACTACCCCACCTTCCATATATGATTATAACTATTTTGTCCATGCATATTCAGTAGGTATTGAAATTTGGAATTAACATAGAACAGGGAAAGGATTAAGACGGGTTCTACTGTATTTCACATCTTAATACGCTCATGCTTGTGTATTAATGAGACTGCACTGTATTAACTCATTCTCTCCTAGACTTTGTTTTTAGATCCAACCTCTTTGAATTAATCTACCGAAAAGGAGCATTACATGTAACTATAGAAAAGATGGATCTTAGAATTGTGAATTTTTGAAACCATGGCGATAAATAGAATATTTGATGCTATTATATCACAATGGTTTCAAAACTGAGTTTTACAGAGGCAGAAAAACGCGTCAGCAGAAGAGAATTGGTTAAATTACAGTAAAACTTCGATTATTCGAACACTAAAATACGTATTATTATCGATCTTTAAGACAGGTGACTGCTGAATGCATGGTGAAAGTCATGCAGAAAGCTCCTATAGGAGCTTTCTGCATGACTTTCACCATGCATTAAGCAGTCACCTGCCTAAAAGGGTCTAAATTATTCTATAAGGAAAATTCGAATAATCGAAGTTTTACTGTATATCAAACAGTTATTATTCGAATGTGTATACATACACATTCTTTAAGGACCAATATGTGTTTTTAGACGAAAACACATATAACAAATTGATGAAAACAGTCCTGCATATATCGTTTGCCTGGAAATATTAACCCTTTACTGCATACATATGCATATAATTAATTTTGACATTATGAATATTAAATAGGTGATGTTTTATAAAGTCGTACGAACACATGCAATATGGGCCAAAGTAGAAACTGTATAATCAGACTTATACCAATACTTAAGTAAATTCTCCTATATGAGCCACCTAACATTAATCTACTTTGTTTGCAAATGCATGCATGGCGTATATATGAAGTAAAGTGTTAAACGATACACATATGCATGTAGTCAAGAATAGCATAACTGCTAATGCTGAATATAGTATGCTAAAATAGCATAGCTAGTAATGATGACGATACTATGTAAGAATTGCAAAACTGCTAATGCTGAATATACTCTTTAAGAACAGTGTACATGCTACTACTGGAGATATCGCTGTGTAAGAATAGCATAACTGCTAATGTTTAAAATACTATGTAAGAATAGCATAACTGCTAATGTTTAAAATACTATGTAAGAACAGCATAACTGCTAATGTTTAATATACTATGTATAGCATAACTGCTAGTGTTCTATATGTAAGAATAATATAACTGCTAAGGCTGAAAATATAGAAATATAAAAACAGTCGTTACCTCGTGTGCATGTATTTTGTACATATCTGTCTCTTCGGTCTACATTGTATTCACATGCGCTAAAATGCGTTCATGTATATACATGTACTGTTTAAAAAGGTCATCACTACTGGTCCCAAGTATTGAAAGGGATCGTCCACAAGCACTTTATTGTAACGGGAATAAACAGTACATTTATTTCAGAAATAAGGTATGGAAATTAATCAGCTGAATTCATGTAATAGCATAATGGCATATGAACAAGAAATGTTGGCCATGACAGAAATATTAGAATCATATTTATACACCTAGCAAGCCCTATAGAATAAGAGGGCTCCTACATGATTTGGGTCTACTCTGTTTGAAAAAGGTGTCATACAGCGTCCCTATGGAGTATAGGATTGAGTTCAAACTAATTATTGGTATTGGTATTATTGAGAAATGTTTTAGAACCTTGAAAAAATTAATGGTATTAAATTATCCTTTGAGAAAATATTAAGACCGGTATTGATGACATTTTTAAACAGAATAATTATACTATAAGGTGCATATCACTCTAAATAGTGTTTTGAATATTGTAATGCATATTGTAATGAATATTGCAACGAATATTGTAATTGATATAATAATACTTTAATCTATATTGTAACGAATATTGTATTATAGTGTGTTATTAATATTATAATGAAAATGTAGAAGATAGTGTGAGGAATATTGAAATGTATACTGTGATAAATATTTTAACATTGTATTTATTATATTCATTACACTCAATATTCATAACAACAATATTAAAAACAATCAGAATCATAGATTTTACAATATTCAGATCAATATTCAGTACCAGATTCAGTACACTATTCAGTAAAGTATTCATTACATATTTTGAACAATAATTAGTACGATACGCATTACGACATTCAATTCAATATCCATTATATTATTCGTCACAGTATTCAAAACAGTGTTCAATACAATATTCTTTTAACAAAATTTAACGTTACAACGTAATAACGTACTATTTATTACAATATTCCTTACAAAATTCACTGCAATATTTCGTATACTGTATAATATAAAATTGATTATAATATGCATTAGCAGAACCCTCAGTGTAATATTCATAATATATTCATTTCACCAGAGCTATAGATAAAGGTGCTTTCCCAAATACTAAAATCGTAATTTCTCCATCAAACCCTATACTGTGACCACTCTATAGGAGCCATTGTTGAAAATATTTTAACCCTTCGCTTGCTAATCACGTCAATATACCTACCGGTAAATAGTGAAGACCCAGATGAGACAGCTCCTGCAGGAGCTGTCTCATCAGGGTCTGCACTATTTACAAGTTGGTTGTGCAACCAGTGCACTCCACACCAGTGATTGCACAGCGAAATATTTGTACACAGTGAAGATATATGTAATTATACAACAGGGCATGGGTAAAGAAGGAGAAATGTATTTTAAAATTCAGCAAGAGAAGGTTTAAATTTACGCATCTTATCTTGAACTCTGTTCCACTTTTCAGTAGTAGAGTATCCAGTCTAATATCCATTACGATATGCAATAAAATACTAAGTGCGATATTATAAAGGTATACTGTGCTGAATATTCTGTACAATATTCAGTACAGCATTCTGTACAGTAATCAGTACACCATTCTATGCAATAATCAGTGCACTATTTAGTACATTGGCTTGTATAATATTCAGTACAATATTCAGTACAATATTCTGTACAACATTCTGTACAAAATTCTGTACAGTAATCAATACACCATTCTATACAATAATAAGTGCACTATTTAGTACATTGACTTGTACAATATTCAGTACAATATTCAGTACAATATTCAGTACAATATTCTGTACAACATTCTATACAACATTCTGTACAGTAATCAGTACACCATTCTATACAATAATAAGTACACTATTTAGTACATTGGCTTGTACAATATTCAGTACAATATTCAGTACAATATTCAGTACAATATTCAGTACAACATTCTGTACAGTAATCAGTACACCATTCTATACAATAATCAGTACACTATTTAGTACATTGGCTTGTACAATATTCAGTACAATATTCAGTACAATATTCAGTACAACATTCTGTACAGTAATCAGTACACCATTCTATACAATAATCAGTACACTATTCAGTGAACAGTAATTCTGTACACCGTTCTATACAATATTCAGTACAACATTCTATACAGTAATCAGTACAACATTCAGTACGCTGACTTGTACAATATTCTGTACAATATTCTGTACAATATTCAGTACACCATTCTGTACAGTAATCAGTACACTATTCAGTACGCTGACTTGTACAATATTCTGTACATTACATACAATACCATGTTCACTATTGCGTACAATATTCTGAATAATATTTTGTAAAATAGTCCACTATTCTGTACAATAATACGTTCAATATTCTTTATTATAGTATGCGTGATATTCAGTACAATATTCTGCACAATAGTCTGTAGAATATTCAGTACAAATGTTATGTACACTGTATAATGTTCTCTATAGAGTAATATATACGTTCACTATTAAGAGCAATATTTAGTATAACTATTATGTACAATAGTATGTACATATATGTACAGTATTATGAACAAAGGTCTGTACAGTGTTATGTACAATAGTCTTAACAAGATTGGAAAGAAGACACAGGGTTGTTTATTTAAACAAGAGCACCGCAAGCGGGTGCCAACGCTCGTCTGTCGTCATTGTCAAGATGAACATGCATACCCAAAAAAGGTTGTAAATGAAAAATTGAAGAAATTATGGTCAATGTTAAGATTTCGGACGACGACGACAACGACGACAAAGACAACGACGACGCGGACGCCGGAGTT
This sequence comes from Azorinus chamasolen, assembly GCA_963576725.1. Taxonomy (NCBI): domain Eukaryota; kingdom Metazoa; phylum Mollusca; class Bivalvia; order Cardiida; family Solecurtidae; genus Azorinus; species Azorinus chamasolen. The sequence continues at coordinate 49,842,570 of OY755253.1, forward strand.
ACGACAGTAGCTTGTAATTTCTTCGAAACAGACGAGCTTAAAAGTACATTTCATATGACAAACTAAAATAATATAGATTTGATTCTACAGTTTCTGCATGAGCCAAAACATCAAGTGCACATATCTATATCGAGGGCTTGGTGCAAAAACTATTCTAACTCCTTCACGCCCTCGATATGCAATCATAAAAAATCAGCTAATAAATGAATATCCATTATTTCATTATTCCTAAGATGAATATTAAACAGGGCAAGGGTCAAGTGTGTAAACATGACCAGACAAAGAGTAATATGCATATATATTCATATGGCTATATTATATGTTATGAGTACAAATCAATGGAATAATACCTTTCTAATAATATCATACATTCTGAAAATAGGAGATCCTTCGAAAGCAAAAGCAGCAATGCAAAAAGAAAACAATGCAGACTCATGTTTACCACTAAGTTGACTGCATTACAAAGTCGTCATTGTACATAAGTTTATAAGAAACTTGCAGTCAATCGCAGAAATGAAATCTGACTTTGACAACATTTTCAAAGACCCTTTGGTTATCACAGAACCGGAATCGTTACAGATACTATGGATTTAACACTAGACCACATTTTCAAAGACCCTGCAGTTACCACAATTTACACTTGTATGACAAAGAAACTTTAATTATCACAGGTATTAATTACTACAGGTACTTCAGATTAAACAAATTATCATAGATGTATTTCCAGAACAGTTCCTTATCAATTACGAGAAAAGCCACTGTGCAACTTTATGGAAATGTGTATCACAGAGACCAAAACACGATGACGTCATTTATCCATTAGTTGTCTCTTTACACAAGATTTAAGTTCCTTTTTTTTGTAATAATTCTTATTGATGTAGAAGATTATTCAATACTTTACAGCCGTTATACAAAACGGATGCCATGCCTGTAGACTTAAAACTAATGGAAAAGACTGCTCTGAGCTAAATCTTGTAGGAACGTATAGAATATTGGGTGACAAATTTATCTTTAAGTTAACTAAGAGCTGTCCCAATTTTGAATCTGTATACATGATTTAATGCAAATTGTTCTACTCTTTTTTTCAAGGCAACACATTCACTTGTGTAACACTTTACACGATGAATATTCATATAAGATATTAATGACATTATGAATATTCATAAGATTAATTGTTATAATAGCTCATGGGCACAGGAATATTTGGCCATGGCAGAAGCTGTAGAATCATATTTATATTGTATCATAAGCGTACAGAGCTGATCCTGATTAGACCGCTCCTAGAGGAGGAGCCGTCTGGTCTGTGTCTAAACTAATTGCAAAGGCGTAGAAAGGTACATGTATGGAGTAAAGGGTTAAAATACATCCTCTCTATTCGAAACATGTGCCTTAAATCTAAACGAAATCTTATTAGTTTTTCAGTAGCCTGCAGCATATCTTCTATTTGTTTTGGTTAAGCCATGATATCAAGAGTTATAGGTATAATCAGAAAGGCACTGTATCAATGAGGATACCAACAACTGTATCAATGAGGACACCAACAACTGTATCAATGAGGACCCCAACAGCTGTTTTGCCTTTCGTGTGAGAAAAACACGCAATATCCTGGTCCGAGGTTATGAAACGTCTTTATCTGAGTCTGAGTTCATTCTCAAGTATCTGATTGGTCAGATTTTCAGCAAGCTCAAAATCTGACCAATCAGTTGCTTGATAACGATCTCAGACTGAAACAAAACGTTTTATAAGCTCGGGCCTGTTTCTCAAACGTCATATAATTATGATATTCGTAAAAACTAAAGTTAAATTAGCCCTTTCTTGATAGTTCACCTTCAACAGACTGTAGTAGAATTTGCAAACACATCAAATGCCATGTATCTCAGAGACTGAATCGCTGACAGCCTTTTCTAATTGTTCAATTCAAATGAGAAAAAGATTCCCATTAGGGTCCACAATTTTGATATTCTGATCATATTTTTCAAACAATATGGAAATAAAATTAGAAATATATAACACAAGTTATTTATGAAACAATGCGGAAACGAAAATGTAAACAGAAGCAGACGACACCTATTTCTGAAACAATGTGGGAAAACAATGGTGACAAGTTATGTACGGAACAATGTGTAAACAAACATATATACAGACGCAGACGACACGTTATTTATGTAACAATGTGTTATGGCGACGAAAATACTTAGCAACGAAAAGTTAAATCAGTTAAACTCGAATATCACAATCATACCGTACCATGAAATCTCCGACAAAATCGTTATTCTATGGTGACCTATTTCTGCCGCCATTTAATTAGGTAGCGTTCGCAAAAAGCTTCGCGTTAATGGTCCACCTCATTAGCTGGTACTTGATAACTCGAATATGTATTTGTCTTAATGACGTGTTACATAAATGAAACATGTACAATATACATGGCCATTGGCTCAGTATAAACTACCAAATAAACCATTTACGTAACAGAAACGCATTTTCAAACATTTGCAAACAGAGTAGACCCAGATCAGACGGCTCCTGTGGGCTACAGCTCTGATTCTGCATTTTTTTTCAAAGCATAAAATGTCCTTGAGAACTTTAAATTATAAAGATCAACTAATATTTGTTTATGATGTCATTATTTTTACATGAACATTGTTCACGTGCAATTATAACATTTCCTTCATATAAACGCGTTTTCACGCATTCGCAAACAGAATAGACCCAGATCAGACGATCCTATAGGAGTTGTCTGATCAGAGAATGCTTATAAAACTTTTAGTTGAGTCTGAGAACGTTCTCAAGCTTTTGATTGGTCAGATTTGAGCCTTTGGCTCAAATCTGACCAATCAAATGCTTGAGAACTCAAATCTGACCAATCAAAAGCTTGAGAACGAAACTCAGACTCAACTAAAAGCTTTATAAGCATGGACACTGATTACTTTTGACATTATGTAAATCTGAGTCTACAGCTTTTGTCAAAGCAAAACCCAATTCCTTGAAAACTTTACATTATAAAATCTCATACAATGATCATTAATGTTGCCATTATTTTATGCATGCATATTGAACAGGGAAAGGGTGAATTGATATTCACTTCTTGCGTGAATATTCATTAAGTGAAGGATTAAACCATTAGCTCATAGGCTATTTTTAGACCCATAGTCTTTGAATGAATCTACCCAAAAGGAGAATTATCCAGAGAAAAGGAAATGTTTAGAATTTTGTAGTTTGAAACCATTGTGATAAATAGAGCATTTGCTCCTATATGAGCAAATGCTAGATATTTATCACAATGGTTTCACAAAGTGACTTTTACACAGTCGTCAAAAGTCGTCAATTTCAGGGAATTTGTTAAACATAAATAAGCCACCGTCTTAGAAGCATATGTTTTATCAACGAGGTGCACAGTGTATGTTGTCTTTGCTTATGAAATAATATAAATCTGAATCTACAGTTTCTAAAAACGGGCAAAAATAACCCCGCGTTCATTGTCAAACTGAACGTTAGTATTACTATTACGAGGTTGCGAATCATTGTATAAATATTCATGAAGAAAACAGGTAAGCCGTCCTAGGAACAACCTAAGACGTACTCATTTGAATGCGGGGAACGAGTGTACTTGCATATACCAACAGTGTAGACCCAGATCAGAGCTCTCTGGTCGAGATCCGCACTGTTTGTCATTCAAACTCCTCTTGCAAATTAAACAATTTCAAATGTAATGGGTTCTATCGTTAACAATTAACGCTATCCTCCATAAATATTCGTTCAACGAGTTTGCAAACCGGGTAGACCCAGACCAGACGGCTCCTATAGTATCAATGTCTGGTCTGTGTGTTTATGACATGGTATAGATCTAATTTTACAGCTAATTCCACAGGAGCAAATGCTCTATTTATCAAAATGGTTTTAAAGCTACACAATTCTTTTCGGTAGATTTATTTAAAGAGGTTGGATCTAAAATAATCTAGAGGGGAATTGGTCAAATTTAAGCAGACACCATTTTTTCACAATGAGTTAAGTGGAACATCGATATCTTGAACGTCAAGGGATCATACAAATTACCTTGAGATAACACGTTCGAGTCATCCGATTTCTAATCTGAACATTTTCTTAAGTTCATATCTTAATGCATGTCTGCAGTAATGCTGAAAGCTTCTGTAGAAGCTTTCAGCTTTCCTCCAGACCTGCATTAAGTTGTTGTGTGTGTTTCTAGATATGCATTTTAGAACAAGTCTGTATTTCAAATTTTGAAAGAACCTAAATTTTAATTTGGGTTATCTCGAAGTTCGAGTTATCCGAGGTCGACATATCAAAGTTTTATGCTTTTGGATTTTAGTTTCTTACGCCCAATGCTCAATGAATAACTGCTTTAGGAATGTTATATAAAACACAACTATCAACAAAGTATTGATGCTCTCAAAATAAAGCGTACTTTAAACCTTAAGCCTACTGAGCATAATAATTCTATACAATTCACTCACTACATTATTCAGAATTCAAACCATCAGTTTATATACTAAACTGCAATCAGAGTGTCAAACAGTTTTGATCCTGATGAGACGCTGTGTTACTCGGCGTCTCATCTGGATCCAAACTGTTTGCATAGGTAATCACTGTTCCGCTCCATTCAAGCTATAGGTTGACATTTTCTGGTTGCTGTAAATGATGACCTGCCATTAGCACTTTCTTATGGAAATTATCTCCCTATTCGATTCAATTATTACCAGAATCTGTCATACATTTATCGCAACATTTCTGTAGAACCTCGAACCTCTTTGAATTGATCACATAGTAGATGAACCCGAATGTCATGACTTTAAAAACATGTGACTACATGTTGTTACCGTGGTAGACTTGTTGTCACCGTGGTAGACGTGTTGTTGCCGTGGTAGACTTGTTGTCGTTTAATACTTGTTGTTACCGTGATATACTTGTTGTTGCCGTGGTAGACTTGTTGTCACCGTGGTAGACTCGTTGTTACCGTGGTGTACGTGCTGGTTCCGCAGTACACGTATATGTATTGTTACCGTCGTAGAGTTGTTGTCACTATGGTCAATTTGTTGTTACCGTGGTATGCATGTTGGTACCGTGATAGACGTGTTGTTACTGTTTAAGAGCTGTCACCGTAATGGACTTATTGTTACCGTGGTAAACTCGTTCTTATCACCGTAGACATGCTGTTACCGTGGTATATTTGTTTTATCTTGGCAGAGTTGTTGTTACCGTGGTAGACTGGCTGTTACCGTGGTGGACATGTTGCCGTGGTTGATTCATTGTTGTCGTAGTAGACTTGTTGTTACCATTGTAGACTTGTGGTTACCGTGGTAGACGTGTTGTTGTCATGGAATACTTGTGGTTACCTTGGTAGATTTGTTGTTACCGTGGTAGACTTGTTGTTACCACGGTAGACTTGTGTAAACATATCGTTGTAGACGTCCTGTTGTCGTGGTCAATGTCTCGTGGTCGTGGTTAACTTGTTGCTGTCGTGGCTGACGTTTTGTCGTGTATACGTGTTGTTGTCGTGGTGTATGTGTTGTTGTTGTGGTATACGTGTTGTTGTCGTGGTGTACATGTTGTTGTCGTGGGATACGTATTGTTGTCGTGGTATGCATGTTGTTGTCGTGGTATACATGTTGTTGTCGTTGTATATGTGTTGCTGTCGTTTATACGTGTTGTTGTCGTATATACGTGTTGTTGTCGTGTATAAGTGTTGTTGTCGGTGGATACGTGTTATTGTCGTGGTATATGTGTTGTTGTCGTGTATACGTGTTGTTGTCGTGGTTGACTTGTTGCAATTAACCATTTACCTTATGAAATAGTCTTCTTAGAAAGGATGACATTTTTGCATTTTAATTAACTGGCCCTTTTATGAATAACATAATGGAGTTACCCTAGTACCAAATGTCGAATTGGATCTATATTCACGTCACTCCAATTTTCCTGTAACCTAGTCGGTGGTGAAGCAGTTTAGCTAGCTTTCTTCTTCGCTTTCTCTTTCCACTGAGTCATAATTATCTTCCATTGCTCTCTGAGGTGTTGCAGAGCTCAACTCTATCCATTCCTTCAAATCCAAACAAAGCAGACAATGACCTACAGGGGCCGTCTGATCTATTTATGAGGTTAATAGTTAATTGTCTTTTGTCTTTAATAGCCCATAAGCGAAACAAGAGAGTCAATACTGTAACAGTGATCTGTGAATGGAACTGCTATAGGAACTGATTCAAACACACACGCAAGCAAGCAATTTAATTTGAATGCGATAATGATTCTATAAATCTAAAGCTTAATGCATTATCGCAATTAAAAACCAAGCCAAATATAAACTCTTTACTCCATAAATACACATTTATACGCCTTTGCAAACAGAGTAGACCCAGATTAGACGGATCAGGATCGGATCTGTTTGCTAACAACATAATATAGATATGATTCTACAGATTCCGCAAATGCTCTACTTACCACTATGGTTTCAAAACTACACAATTCTAACATTCTCGTTTTCTCTAGTAATTGTTCCTTTTTAAGTAGATTTATTCAAAGAGGTTGGGTACAAAAATAGCCTATGGTGGAATAGGTTAAAACCCATAATGAGACCTCGTTTTGGCTGTCGCATTAACCCATTTGCTCCCAGTGGATTCTTCCATGCTTATATATTGGATTAGTCTATCTTTTAACTAAGGGATGTCTGGTCTAAATTTTCATTTTTATTTTGTTTTATATTGATTTTTTTATCAGCAACTAGTGTAGACTCTGATCAGACGCCGCATTATGCGGCGTATGATCAGAGTCTACACCGTTTGCTTACGTCCTATATATGAGATCGTGGGAGCAAATGGGTTAAGGGGGGTTTACTGCACTTATCATTAATACGGTATATATATGTGTTGTGTATTTTAATATTGCTTGTATATGTATGTTGTATGTGTTTTTACCTGAATAAACATCAATCAATCAATTTATTCCATAAACACATGTACTGTTGAACTTCAATATCTCGAACTTCAAGGAACTTAATACAAGTCTAAAGTAATGCTGAAACCTCCAGTAGGAGCTTTCAGCATAACTCTCGTCCTGCATTAAGCTGTCATACGTTTTTCTAGATATGCGTAGTAATACATTTTAAAATAATTCTATATTGTAAAGGATCGAACTTTTACTTCGAGTTATACTGAAGTTCGTGTTATCCGAATTCGAAATATCGAAGTTCAACTGTACACATGCACAGAGGCTGGGCTGAGGTGTGGTAATGGTATAAATTTAATATTGATTTTAAACAAGGCAATTATTTTAAAAGAAAGCGTCTACGAACTACGACCTAAAAGAAACCGTTTTAGAGCTAATTTGACGAGTTTTATTTTACGTTAATTTCAAAGAGTGAATTTTTTTTATGTCGTGTGTTTCAATTAATTATCGAACCCACCTCTTTTTTTCAATGCAGGAGACCGTATCTTACCTCTTTCGCTGCCAATGTCGCATCTGTGATTATCTATGCAAACAGTTTGGGTCCAGATGAGACGCCAAGTACCTCGGCGTCTCATCAAGATCCAACCTGTTTGTTACAGTGACTGTTTCTTGAAACAAAGCTTAAGAAAAGTAAAAATGGAAAATTGTAGCAGACGACAAAGTTTGCAGACGACAACATTTGGCAGCGAAAGAGTTAAACCCTTGACTGTTATGAAAATGTTCCGACCTGTAACCATTTTTACTTACTCGTGATTCGCTTACACATTTCAGGAAATATTGACCGAATTGTCAAACAGCTTGGATCTTGATGAGACGCCGAGTTACTCGGCGTCTCATCTGGATCCAAGATGTTTGCAAATGCAAGTCTGGTCGCGAATGCAAGACATGGGTGTCAAAAGAGATCTATCTGTTCTGCACTTAAGTGCAATACAATAAAAGTAGTTTAACTATTTTTCCTAACAGATACGCCCTTCAAATGCCTTTGCAAATGGAGTAGATCCAGATACTGCATGAGTCATCTGATCACGACTGGCTCTGTTTGCTTATAGAATTATATATACATGTAGTATACTATATTATTGTATCTGGCATGTCCCATACATTCCTATACTATTATAATCATTCAGCTTATAAGTAATCACATGTTCATTACATAGCATGAATATTCATGAGATAAAGTGTTAAAAGTTTCTTGAAGCAAGACGAGTGCCTTCGAAATACTAGTGCAGTTAATGTCTCCTAATTGACCTCTTAACCCATTCCCTCATAGGCTATGTTTAAATCATACCTCTTTGAATAAATCTACTGGAAAGGAGCATTTACTAAAGGAAATATTTAGAATTGTGTAGTTTTGAAACCATTGTGACAAATAGAGCATTTGCTCATATGGAACAAATGCTCTATTTATCCCAATTGTTTCAAAAGGTTAATTTTACAGAGGCGTCAAATGGCGTCAATTTAAGAGAACGGGTTAAGAGAAGTGAAAGACCAGTGCCCCAGACTGCCCAAAACTTAAACTTCATGACGCTACCTTCACCCTTATCCTGCTAGCTCAATCTGTATCCCGCTACCTTAACCCTTATTACACCACCTTAACCCACATCCCGCTACCTAAGCTTTTATCCCACTACATTTAACTTACTCTGTTACCTTAAACCCCTATCCCACCACCTTAACCCATATCCCATTACCTTAAACAATATCCCCCTACCTTAACCAATATATCACCACCTTAACCAATATCTCACCACACTAACCCATATCTCACCACACTAACCCATATCCCGCCACCTTAAGCCATACCCCGCTACCTTATCCTTTAACTCCCTACCTTAAATTCATCCCGCTACCTTAACTCTCATCCCATCACCTTAACCATCATCACACCACCTTTGCCTTTATCTCGCTACCATAAATTTACCCTGCTACCTTAACACTTAAGCCTTTATCCCGCTACCTTATCTCGCTACCTCAACCCTTATTCCGCTACCTTAACCCTTATCCCACCGCCTTAACCCTTATCACGCTACTTTAAGATTACCCCGCAACATTAACCCTTATCCCATTACCTTAACCCTTATCCCGCCGACTTAACTCTTATACAGCTAATTTAACCTGCATATCGCTACATTAACCCTTATTCCACTACCTTAACCGTTATCCCACCGACGTAACTCTTATTTTTCTTATCAGACATTAACCCTTATCCCACTAACCGTGGCAGGATCCGACCTGTTTGACATACTTGCTAAACAATGTTTCAAAAGCTTGTGTCATAATACTTGGTCAATAATGTCTTGGCTGTATGACCGAATCGGAAATAGTCCAACTTTCATCAGATCCAAATTCAAGCAGACATTGTTTTAAAGCTGTGTAAGGATATGTTTCAACACGTTCTTTCTTCGTAAAATGTTACCCGCTGTTAAAAGCTTTAACCTTTGAGATCATAGACTTTTTTAGACCCAACCTTTTTTAATAAATCTACTGAAAAGGAGCATTTACTAGCAAAAAAAAGGAAAATTTAGAAATGTGTATTTTTTAAACCGTCGTGATAAATAGAGTATTTGCTTCTACGGAGCAAATGTCCTATTTATCACACTGTTTTCCATACGTGAGTTTTACAGGGACGTCAATTGGCATCATAAGAAGGAACGAATTAAATTGGTTACTTTTCAGTGATTCCATGAATAAAACATAACAAACAATGTTAAGCTTTACGCATCCAATAGTACAGACGGAATTTAAACCTTTCGCTGCCAAACTCTGTCGTCTACTAACTTTGTCGTCTGCTACAAATTTTCATTCATTTGATTTTCTTCATTTTTGTTTCAAAAACATAGTAACAGTAATAAACAGTTTGAATCCTGATGAGACGCCGAGTTACTCGGCGTCTCATCTGGATCCAAACTGTTTGCATAGGTAATCACAGATACGGCATTGGCAGCGAAAGGGTTAACGATCTTTGGGATAAGCTTGGGATACCAATTAATCCATACCCGAATACCTACGACCTGTTTCACATATGCAAACAGCTTAGATTTAGATGCGTAACTCGAAGTCTAATCAGCATCCAAACTGTTTGACACTTTGACATAAATTTGAAAATAAATGGAAGGAACATGAACAGTAAAACCCCTCTAATGCGACCTCTTAAAAGAGATATAATTATGGGTGGTAGCGGCATGTGGTAACTAAATGCAGGACAAAAGTATTGCAGAAAGATCCAAGAGGAGTTTACTGCATTACTTTTGTCCTGCATTAAGCAACCACATGCTTATAAAGACTCCCATGTTTGTTCATTAAGTGGTCGCATTAAATGGGTTCTACTGTACTTTAGAAATGGAACCAACCGGCTAGGTTTGCTGTCGGAAGTCACTTGAACGGATTCATGCTTTACACATGACAGATCACGCGCACACACCGAGTTGTCGTAAACGTATCTACAAACGTGTTGTATAGACCAAGATAAGTCTAAACTAGTGTTCAGAATCGGACCCAAAATATTAACTCGATCATCGGCACATGTTCACGATCGATCATCGATTAAAAATCACGATTAAATTCTAATATGGCGGGATTATTTGAGATTGGAAAAATGGGTTGTATGGTTGCAATCAATGCATATCAAGACAAATCTCTTGTCTTAAACATGCCATTTGGTAAGAGTAAAACATTTTTTAATATTTAGAAAACCCTACTACAGTAAAACCTCTCTTAACCGGAATTCTAGTAGATAAGAATTTAGACACTTTTAGGCAGGTAGCTGCTTAATGCAGGGTGAAAGTCATGCAGAAAGCTCCTCTAGGAGCTTTCTGCATGACTTTCACCCTGCATTAAGCTGCCACCTGTCTCCAAGACCGATAATCATACTAAATTTAACGACCGGTTAAGAGAGGTTTTACTGTAGATGTTTCGCCTTGTCTGGCTTTTACTGTTTGTTAGTCTTGATGAGATTATGTATATAATCGTCGACGATAACCTGTCCTACGTCGATCATAAAACGTCGGAACCTTCACGATGCGATCGCCGAGTATTGCGATTAATCAGCGCGTCATTAGTCACAACCCATCCATAAAACCCACGACGTCTGATAAGGGTCTACATTGTTGCATGCCCATAAACATGTGTAGCATCTTATGATCAAACCTTATTACAAAACAGTATACGTATTTATGCTTAACACTACTATATTCTATATATCTTTTTCACGCCTTTACAAACAGAGAAGACCCAGATCTATAGGAGCCGTCTGATCAGGGTCTGCTCTGGTTGTTTATAAAATTATAATAGATCTGACTCAACAGTTTCTACCAATACCAAAACATACAGATGTATACATATGCTATCATAAAAAACAGTTACTAAATATTCATAATGACATTATTTTTCATTTGCAACAGGGAAATGGTTAACAAGCCTACTTACTATACGATAGGCGATAAACATGGTTTTATTCATAACAGTGGCATTTGTCCGCCCATGCAGTTGACTGAACAGAATCGCTTGAATCAAGACATGGGAATCGGTTTTCGAAAGGATCGGAACCGTTTACCCTGATGATATACATACATGTATCTAATGATGGATGGTAAAGAAGGTAAGGCATGGTCATTGGCCGTGATGAAAATTGGATTTTGGGGTAAAGTTTCATTTTACGTTTGCAGGTCCACCGGGAAAAGGCACGCAGGAGAATATTGATTAGGAGAGACAGGGACAGACATAACAGATCTAAAGAGTGGAAAGTGTCAATAACGGTCCTTCTAATGGTTGGTAAGTGGAATGGGTGTACAACAGAGAAAGATGAAGAGAAGGGAAAATAGAAATAGAGTGATAGAGAAACAGATAAATAGAGAGCATGAGAGAGACACACAGGTAGAGATTCAGGAAGAGAGATAGTGAGAGTGTGAGAGAGAGAGAGAGAGAGAGAGAGAGAGAGAGAGAGGGAAGAGATAGAGGGACAGGAAGAGGAAGGGGGATATATACACACAGAGATACAGAAAGAGAGAGAGAGAGAGACAGACAGACAGACAGACAGACATACAGAGAGAGACACAGAGAGAGAGACAGACAGACAGAGACAGAGATAGACATATATAGATCTGAAAGAGAGAAAGAGAGAGAGAGAGAGAGAGAGAGAGAGAGAGAGAGAGAGACACACACACACACACACACACAGAGATTTTAGCAGACATTCTTTTTTCACAGCGGTATAAAAACTGAATACATTTGTTTGTTTTAAAATCGAATAAAGATAAGAACGAAAATGCCAGTTTATATGAACGGTAACTAACGGTTACTTGCTCAATAATTAAAACTGACCCCTTCCTTTCAGAATATCAGTTAAACAAGCAATTGAATCAAAATGTATCTCTGACGAAATTTGTTTTAATGAAAAACGGTAAAGACCCTATTCAAAGGGATCCATCCTGAGTCCTTTGATCTGGGTCTACACTGTTTTCATATGACTCAGTTCCCACATTTCAACCTTAACTCTATAAAGAGAATGTACGTCTTTGTAAACAGATTCTAAATATACCGAGATAAGACGGCTCCTGTAGGACTCGTCTGATCAGGATCTGCTCTCTTTGCTTATGGTATGATAAAGGTATGAGTCTACAGTTTTGTAATAACTAAACTTTACTATGTTCATATTCATTTATAAATAATAATCTAATCAATATTCACGATGTCAGTGTTTCCTTACATGTACATTCATCGAGTAAAGCATTAACCCTTCGCTACTATTCACGTCAATATACCTACCTGTAAATAGTGAAGACCCAGATGAGACAGCTCCTGCAGGAGCTGTCTCATCAGGGTCTGCACTATTTACAAGTTGATTGTGCAATCAGTGTACTCCACAACAGTTAATGCATAGTGAAATACTTGTAAACAGTGAAGATATATGTAATTATACAACAGGGCATGGGTAAAGAAGGAGAACTGTATTTTAAAATTCAGCAAGAGAATGGTTAAGGGTTGAATACACCTATTCTTTGTATATGTAATAACCTTAACTCCAGAAATACCACTTTTACTACCTTTTGAAATATATATTTTACTTTCAGGTGCGTTTGTCATATCATGGACACCTTACTCGGTAGTTTCACTCTGGTCCGTGTTCGCTGGTGTCAGCTCTTTACCGATTGGTGCAATTTTAGCCCCCGCCATAATAGCTAAATCCAGTGTCGTTTGGAATCCAGTCATTTATTTATGGAGAAATAAGGACTTCAGAGAAGCTTGTTGGAATACTTTGTTGTGTTGCATAAATGCTAAATCCAATACTTCAACAGAAGTGATTCATACCAACACCAACAATGACGACAATAACAAAATTACAAACGGCAACAAAAGTAATGTAAAGAAGAACAGTTCATCGAAATACAGCGTAGGTTTCAATACTGAAGCAGATTCTATACTTCCTGAAAAATGTGCGTCTGAAATGGTTGTATTTAGGGATTACACAGATTCTATGTCAGAAAAAAATAAGCGAATCCTGGGAAACAATGAGCGGTATACGCGTCAAGAGATGAACCAGGACTGCAGTGTATAGGTCGATGTTTCAAACGATTTGATTTTTCAATTAATTGCAGCGTATAAATCGATTTTCAAATCGATTGGATGTTTCAATTAATTGCAGTGTATATGTCGGTATTTCAACTTATTGAAGTATACAGGTTGATGTTTTAATGCAGTGTATAAGTCGATGTTTATATTGATTGAATGTTTCAATTGGTTGCAGTGTATAAATTCTGAAGAGAGGTGATCCCCCGAAAGCAAACATTGCAACACAAAAGGAGAAAATTGCAGATCGGTTTTTATTGAGTCTGTTCGTGAACAGTAATTTAAAGTGCTGTACTATAATTTGAAGTATCAAAAGATCGATTGCGGTGAAGAACTTCATGTCTCAATTTCTTTTATTTTGTTTACTGCATGCCTCAGACCCCGACATAATGACATTTAAGAATTGCTATTATTACATATTTTCGAAGAAATAAGCTTTCGAGATTGCATAAAAATATATTATCCAATGTAACGTTAACATAAAAGATAAATACCAGTACCTGTACATTTTAATTTTTTTTTATCAAACTCCGATAAAACTGTTTGAACTATTTGCTTTACAGAGACCGAGATAGAAAGGTTGCGTAAGATAAAAAAGAACAGTTCCTTTATTTCTCCACGAAATCTTATGTTGTGACCACTCTCTTCAGTACGATTCTAAAGCGCGGTCACAACATAGTACTCTGGGGGCCAGTGGGGTCTACCGTGCACACCCCTCCTAGACATTTTCTCATGTATGGGTACCAAAATGTCCAGAAGGGTCTACTAAATCAAAATCGCAAATATATTCAATAAAAACTCTTTAAGACTATGTGTATTTTAACCGTTTCCATGGCTACCCAAAGTTTCGTAATGAAGGCCTATACCTCGTCCATATCACAGACAGTTTTTCCTAAACGTATACAAATTGTACCAAATTGAAGATAAGACATTGTGCTTTTGTTTCCAGCTATGAAATAACCTTATTTGCATACTCCTGAATATCAAAGGAAACATTAAAATCAGCAAAAATATAGAAATAGCGTGAACTTTTCACTTTTATTTGCTACACATATCAGAAAGCAACTTTAAATGCATTTCAAAAGGATGAAAAAATCACCAGAAACAAAGAAATATCTACTTTGAGGACCAAAATATTTACTTTAAGGCACGTTTTACCCATTTCTATGCCCCCCCCCCCCCCCTCCCTTCCCATTTTTTCGTAATGTTGGACTATACATGTACCTACAAAATCGTCCAAATCACACCCAGTTTTTTCCTAAACGTAAAACACTGGTACCAAATTGAAGATTAGACATTGTGCTTTTATTTCAAGCTATGTCTTCAAATTAACTTATTTGCATACTCATGAATATTAACGATAACATAAAAAGTAAAGAAATAACGGAAAGTTTTCACATTTTATCCTACAGAAATCAGAAAACAACTTCAAATGCAGTTTAATATGATGACAAAATCCTCAGAAAGCAAAATATCTGATTTGATCACCAAAAGCTAAGACCTTGTGTTTTTGTTTGAAATACCCATGCATATTAATGGGAACAATAAAAATAGTAAACAAAAATCACGTAAACGTCTCAATGTTTATCCTACCATTTCAAAATCAGCTTCAAATGTAGTTTAAAATGATGAAACAATACTCAAATAAGCAAAGTACCTGAATCAAGGACCAAACAATGAACTATAAGTAACGTTGTAACTGTTTCCATGGTAACCGATCCTTTCACACATTTTGAAAATTTGACACCTACCTGTAATACTCCTCTAGATCTCAGTTATTTTTGATGAATAATGAAATCAATTTTTACAAACATAAAGCTAAGACATTGCTTTAATGGTATATATTACTTTTCTGATATAGACTAATTTGCATATATATGAATATTTATGAGAACAGTAATATTATCTCATTTATATCCTCATGAATATGAGTGAGTGAATGAGTGAGTTGGGTTTAACGTCCGACCAACAGCATTTCAGTTATTTGCAGACGGCACCCGCATGAGGTTATAGTACTGCCTCACTGAAATACCCCTGCCGCGGGCACATGGCAAGGGCACCCCACCCAGTCACATTAATTATCCTTACACCGGGCCGACAGTCCTAGAATATGAATGAACGACAAGAAAGCAAGTAACACACATACGCAACCACACACACACAAACACGCACACATACAAACACACATACATACACACACACGAGATGAAACACGAAAAAACGCACAAGTACAGCGAAACAACGAAACCAAACATAAAAGCAAGGGTGATAAAGAGAGTAATTCCTTAGAACGGTCAGTGGTAAATCCACCTCTGGGGTTTAAAACGGTTCACGGACGTCGTTACTACACACTTATCTCAGAGTCACCCTAGAATAAGGTAACCCCGCCAGACTTCCCCCATTACATAGAATACCTTAAACACAGGACAATATGAAAAACATGGCATGACAACAACTGTGAAACTCCGTTAAATATGTACTCATTGACTGAAGTCAGAGAAACACTAATACGTTAACAGCAATAACAGAATATTAAAACTGTTATTTTGGGTGGCATAAGTACTTGGCTTTCAACAGTTACATGGAAACAATGCATGATCATTTTCATAACAGTTTTAGACATAACATTTTCTTTATTCATCGTCAAAAGGTACATTTATCATTGCAAGCTATATTTGGAGAAATTGTGCTCGGCATACTGCGAAACATTATATTCTTAATATTGTTTCTCTTTGTTTTCTTACGCTCATTAAAATTCATTAGGATGGAAATGCGGTACTTTGCTTAAGTAAACCAAAAATGAAGATTCACACTTTAACTATGTTTATATCATTTATAATTATTGCCAAGGTAGGCCGCGATGTATTTGTATATTGTAAGTATTTAAACACTCTGTAATATGAATAATGTGGTTAGAATGGTTGCCTAGGAAACATATTACCATCAGTGCTATATAATGTATCCCATATTTATTTATCTAAAAATCTTGGTGATATTCAGTGATTAATATAAACTTTAGCTAAATACATTTTGCATATCTGTTTGCTTTATAAGAGCAAGACTGGCGTCTTTCAAAAACTTCAACGTCTTTTACTGTACTCATGGATATTCATACATATGCAAATTAGTTTACAGTAAAACCTCTCTTAACCGGAATTCTAGTTGATAAGAATTTAGACACTTTTAGGCAGGTGGCTGCTTAATGCAGGGTGAAAGTCACGCAGAAAGCTCCTCTAGGAGCTTTCTGCATGACTTTCACCCTGCATTAAGCGGCCACCTGTCTCCAAGACCGATAATCATACTAAATTTAACGGCCGGTTAAGAGAGGTTTTACTGTATATCAGAAAACTAATACTTACCATTAAAGAAATGACCCAGCTCTATGTTTGTAACAAACTATTTTCACGATTCATCAAAAGTATAGCATTTAAACAAAAGCACTAGGTCATAGCTTTAATTCGGTAAAAGTGTTATACGTTTAGGACAAAAACTTCCTGTGATATGGAATATTTTGTAGATAGGTGAAATTAATGAAATATGTGTGAACAGAGTGCCATGAATGGTTGCTTTGGAAACATGTTAAACGTTACTTACAGTTTTGCTTGTCCTCAAATTAGGATTTTGTCATCATTTTAAACTGCATTTGAAAGTAAAAATATGAGTCATACAGGAAACACAACATACAGAACAAACAGCCGCCCAGACAGCAACACATGGAAACACAGCAAGTGTACATAATACCAAAAGCACAAAAAGACGCTCAAAGACAAAACAAGCATACTATAGGGGAAGATGGAAGTGCAAGTTGTTATCTTATACTTTTCGGATAAAAAAGTGAAAGGATTTCGCTATTTCTATATTCTTTATTATTTTAATGTTCTCATTCAATATTCATGAGTATGCAAATAAAGTAGTTTCAAGGCATAGTTGGAAATAAAAACACGCTGTCTTATCTTCCGATTGGTACCAGTTTCATACGTTTAGGACAAAAATTTAGTGTGATATGTACGAATTTGCAGGTATAGGCCAACATTACGAAAGACTGGCGTTGCCATGGGAACGGTTAAAACGTTACTTAAAGTTAAATTTTTGGGCCTGAAATTAAGATGATTTTTTCATCATTTTAAACTGTATTTGAAGTTGTTTTGTGATATTTGTAGATTAAAAACGTGAACATATTACGTTATTTCTATATTACTTTACTATTTTAATGTTCTCATTAATATTAAGGTAATTTCAAAGCAGAGCTGGAAAAAATCACTATGTCTTATCTTCAATATGGTACCAGTTTCATACTTTTAGGACAATAACCTGACTGTAATATTGACGATTTTGCAGATACGAACACTGGGGGGGGGGGGGGGGAACGGTTAAAATACATATAGCCTAAAATAGTTTGTTCTTGAATAAATTAGCGAACGGATGTTGATTCAGCAGACCCTCCTGAACAGCTTTGTACCCATGAAAAAAGTCTTGTGTGGGGGTGGAGGGGGATGGGGTTGCACGGTAGACCCTATTTTCCGCCAGAGTATAGGGTTTTATGGAGAAATGACGATTTAAATGTTTGAATACGCACGTTTATCTACTGCAATGCAGTTTGTATTTGATTTTCCTGCATAAGCCCTGTTTCTGATTCTGTTTCATCATGAGTAACAAGTACAGTTGAACTTCGATATCTCGAACTTCAAGGGACCTTACAAATTACTTCGATATAACGGAGGTTCGAGTCATCCGATTTTTAACTGAACAATTTCCCATGTTCACAGCTTAATGCATGTCAAAATTAATGCTGAAAGCTCCTTTAGGAGCTTTTCAGCATTACTTTCGACCTGCATTAAGCTGTCACATGTGTTTCCAGATATGCACAGTGGTATATTTGAGAACAATTCTGTATCAAAAATTTTGAAATAACCAAATTTCTAGTTCGAGTTATCCCGAGGTTCGAGTTATCCGAGTTCGATATATCGAAGTTCAACTGTGTTTGGAATAAGAATTAACCATTAGCTCCATGCATATTCATATAAGAAATAATGATACCATGCATATTAGATGAATTTTCCATAATAGCATATAGATCTTAACGCACATATTTGGTCATGGCAGAAACAGTAGAGTCAGAACTATATTAGCCCATAAGCAAACAGAGCATACTAATACAGGAGCCGTCTAATCTGGGTCTACTCTGTTTGCACAAGCGTTAAAATGCATAATAATTGGAATCAAAAGTAAGTGGGGGATCATGCATTAGTGTTTCATTTTTATCAGTCTTAGTGAAATACATTACATGTGCCAACTTTCTGAAAGTAGGAGATCCTTGGAAAGCAAAAGCAGCAAAGCGAAAAGAGAAAATTGCAGACTCAGTTTTATTGAGTCTGTTCATGACCAGTAATTAAAACTGCTACACTGCTCACGCCCCTGGCACCGTCTTAAGTGGTATTCATTTTTGAAAACAAATAACATCAATACTAATAATCACGAAGGACCAGAAAATATTACAACACTGATAATGAAGGTCAGTGCGACTTTTACGGCCGCCACACAAGCACTTAACACATGCTATTGTGAAGCAAATAAATTCTGAAAGTAAGAGATCCTTCGAAAGCAAAAGCAGCAGAAAATTGCAGACTCGAAACTAATGATCCCGAATGATCAGAAAATATAACAACACTGAGAATGAAGTACGGGCGAAATTATAGGACGGGGTCGTTGGCAGTGGACATATTATATATATGTATAAATATGATATTTTGCTTTACCCGGTGAAAATTCATTTAACCCTTCACTCCATAAACACACATGTTTATGCCTTTGCAAACAGAGCAGACGCAGATCAGACGGCCCCTGTTGGAGCGGTCTGATCAGGGTCTTCTCTGTTTTATATGATATAGATATGAATCTACAGTTTCTGTCACAACCGAAATTCCGGTGTCCATATGCATTTATAACAAGTAATCTAATTAATATTCATGGTGTCATTATTTCTTGTATGAATGATCGTGGACTAAATGGTTTAATTATTTTCCCGTTCATTATCAACCCTTTACCGTATAGGCTATTTTTAGATACAACTTCTTTGAGTTAATCTACCGAAAAGGATCATTAACTAGAGAAAAGGAAAATTTTAGATTTTTTTAATTTCAAACCATTGTGATAAATAGAGTATTTACTCCTATAGGAGCAAATGTTCTATTTATCACAATGGTTTCACAAAGTGACTTCTACAGAGTCGTCAAAAGTCGTCAATATGCGGGAAAGGGTTAATATAGGAAATGGCGACGTTATGAATATTTATTATCTGAATTTTTACAGTGACATATGTATACATTTCTACATTGATATTGGTAGAAGCTGTAGAGTCAGATATATTTCAGATATATTATACTTTCATAAGCAATTAGAACAGATCCAGTTCAGACGGTTCCAACAGGAGCCGTCTGATCTGGATCTATTCTGTTTGCAAAGGCTAAACAAGACGTTTATATGAAGGAAATGGTTAAGAAATAATGGTAGTAGTATTAATTGGCTAATTTTATAATGGCATTATGAACAAGGACACTTCATCATGACAGGAAACTTTTGAATCAGATACATGTATATATCGTTTCATCAGCAAACACAGTAATAGGACCTACATAACCAGATAACACCTACATAATCTGATATGGGTCTATTTCCTTCTAGAAGGTGTAAAAATAATGATTTTATTAGGTACAATGATATAGAAACATGAAACTTGCGTTATCAACTTGTTCATCCTGCGAGTAATAAAATATCAGAGAAAGTATGCTCAATCCTGTCCTTCTTACAAACACTTTTCACGCATTTGAAAGCGGACCAGACCCAAATCGGACAGTTTCTAAAGGAGCTATCGGATCAGGGTCTGCTCTGCTTGCTTAAGGGGTACTATAGAAAAGGTGAAACATTTTCAAGAATCTGATTAGTCAGATTCTGAGCAAGCTCAGAATCTGACCAATCAGATGCTTGAGAATAATCCATTTTTAATAATCTTGTCAAACTATGTGGCGGATATATACACTCATAGGGTCAATATGTTTTATTTATTGACCCTCTGGGGCTGTCTCCACTAGAATTAGCTTGACGTCCAGATATGACTGAACTGCTGTTTAACCCTTTCGGCGTCAAATTTCTCATTGTCGTCTGCAATCCAAGTTTTTTTTAAATCATTCAGTAAAATGAGGAAATGAGATAAACAAATGCAAATATCAAAGGAATAAATCACAGATATAGAAAAAGTAGAAATAGATATTGAGACAAAAAAGTGAAGTCCCTGAGCAGACGCCGCCTTGAAAAGGCGGCGTCTGATCTGGGACTGCACTATTTGTCGTGGTGCATTTATACGACATTGGCAGTGAAAGGGTGAACGCCACGTAAAACCCATAACAAACAATTACTATAGTAAACTTGGAAAGAGCTAACATGCTTTGGCAATGATTGCGTATATATTTGTTCTTTATATAGGTACCTTCATTGTACAATGTCACGGCAATACAACAAATTAAAGTAGAAAGTGAACAATGTCATTCTGTTTTAATCATAAGAGACTATCACAGTAAGGACATGTGTCTTATTATGAATCTTAATACACGTATTTACACCATAAGAAATGCAATAATGTCATTATTCAAATAGAAGTTTCATAGGAAACAACAGCAATATGAGACCTAACTAATATAATACACTCCTTTTAAACGTGCTAAAACCAGCACCCTGGTATTACTACAAGTGCAACTAAAGACATATTTTAAAATCAAATATCACACCAGGTCAGACCTGTTATGAACAGAACAGTTCAGTAAGTTCATAATTCAGTATAATACTTGGGCTTACATAATGATAACAACTGCCCTTATCTCGTGGTGATACAATTTTGTGTTTGTTGAGCTCAAGCTTGTGTCATACTATTATAGTAAACTCGTTTCGTAAAATCAATTTGTAATGAAAACTCGTGTAAGATCTTCTATTATCAACTTGTACACTGTGCACCTCGTTGATATAACATATGCTTCTAAGACGGTGACTTATTCATGTTTAATCCTTTACTTAATGAATATTCACGTAAGAAGTGAATACTAATGAACCTTTTCCTTGTTTAACTTTCATGTACGAAATAGTAACATCATTAATATAATTATTAGAAAAAATGTTATAATGTTAACTTTTCAAGGAAGCTGTAGATCAGATTTACAGCGTATCAAAAGCAAACAGAGCAGACACTGATCAGACGGCTTCTATATGAGCCGTCTGATCTGGGTCTACTCTGTTTGCAAATGCGTGAAAAGGCGTGTATATGAGCGAAGGTTTATAATTGCAATTGAACAATTTTCATGTAGGAAATAATGACATCTAGAATAAATAAAAGTTGAGCTTTATATTGTAAAATGTTTAAGGACATTATGCTTTGACAAAAGTTGTAGAATTAGAACTGTATTGATCACGTCAAAAGTAATCTTAGCAGACCCTGATCAGACGGCTCCTATAGGAACCCTCTGATCTCGATCTACTCTGGATGCAGGTGCTTCAAAACAGCGTTTATTAATAAGAGGGAAAGGGTTAAATTATATAATTTAATTGCATATGAACACTGCAATATTTGGCCCTCGCAGAAACTGTACAATCAAAACTATATTATTCTAAAAGCAAAGAGAGCAGACTGTGTGTGGTCAGACGGATCCTACTGGATCTACTCTGTAGTTTTGTAAAAATGTGTATACGGAGTGTGCGGTTAAGGCAAATGGTAACTTAAGAACGGAAGTAACACAAGAGAATACTTTATCTAGTCAATGTCATAAATTATAACGTATATTATGATAGATTCGTTCATGATAGGTCCACAGGGAATGGAAAGATACATGAGTGGGAAACATTGAAAAGAAGGGCGCGATAGTTATCAATAATCCTCTGTAATATCACCCATTCTTGGTGTGTAGATTTAGTAGTAGGGGAGAAAGGACTGTCAGAGGCCAACATAAGATAAGTAAATCAAAACATTTTCAAAAATAACCTTTATCTCTCCACAAAACCCTATGTTGTGACCAATCTTTAGAATCGTCTCGAAGAGACGATTCTAAAGAATAGTCACAACATACGGTTTGGTGGAGAATTAGCGATTTTAGTATTTGAATACATACCTTCATCTATTGATGTGGACTGCACATAGCTGAAACGGCATACATTAACTAATATCCAATGGCTAATTTGAAACATTGCAAACATGCTTTGCAAAGTTAAGGTATGTACAGCTCAATTCAGGTTACCATCTGGCTATTTGCTCTATATGAGAATTTTTAATGTGATTCGAACCCTGTACATGTGCGTAGGACGCTAATTTTATTTTGTGCCAAAGCATTTGCCAATATAGTGGATAAACAAGTCATGGTAAACACAGTCACACTTGTATTATTATCCTCCCAATTTGACCTGAGACTCGATTAATCTTTGTCGTGTTAATCGGTATTGTTCGTAATACTCTGTGACAAAAAATAGCAAAACAAAAGTCGGTAATAATCATGCTCCACGAGGACTGTATTTTCTTTTAGCGGACTTTTATACCTTCGGAAATTTATCCGAAGATTACCGACGATAATACACGGAATACGCATGAGTCTCAGGTCAAATTGGGAGGATAATACATCATGTGTGTTGCCAACACAACACACCAATATATTTGTATAACAGACTCCCAGCAAAGCTATTGAAAAGTGTCCTGATAACGGTTGTAAGTGGACACTTTTGTACGCACGTGATTCTTGTGGTTAAAACCTATCTACCTAGGATTTGAATTGGGTGAACCAATGGGAAAACATTTTGTACTCATTTGTGAAATATTCATTTTATTCATTTTTAATCAAAATTAAAAGTCTACAACGTACATGTACTGTCGTACAAGTAAGATACATGTACTCGTCTTACTACCAAAGTGTCTTCTTACAACCGTTAGCAGGACAGTTTGTTCGCATGACCTCAGACAAGTGTCCTCGGCTACGCCTCGGACACGTCTTCGGTCATGCGAACAAACTGTCCTGGTAACGGTTGTAAGAAGACACTTTGGTAGGAAGACGAATACTGTATCTATTACATAAAAGCATTTTGGAATTCATTGTTTGTGTATTTAATATTCTGTTTTCCAAGTAATTGGTGTTGGCATTTTATTTATAATAACACAATAATCGATTCTGGTAGTACTGTCCATTTCCATTTACTTTGTCACTGAATTTAAATCGAGATTTTTTCCATTTCTTACCAGATTGAAATCAAATTTAAACCACGTGTGTCATAGTTTTTCAGGAACTCTGTGTCCTAGTTTCCCTTGAATCCATCTTTAAATAAAGATTTTATGCATAAAACTATGTTTTCCCATTTCCGAATTGCAAATGGCGGACGATTGACGTCGAGTGGAACGTTCGATTTTAACTGAGGGTAATTATAGCTCTTAAAAGTTGACGTCATACACGAAATTACGTCATTTTTTCATGTTAGTATGCAATTCACCCCTGTTGAAAACTGATACGCTCCACTAACCATACACACGGTGGCCATTTGCAAATAAACAGCTGATCGAATTAGCATGTAGAAATGCATTTTCGACATTTTCTTCCTTGTTACTGCATGGTATTAAGAGACATTTAGCATGTGAGTTCCTGAAAACCGATGCGATCAAATGAAGTCGATTTAAGGTCAATCTAACTCGAAATGAAAAACAATCTCGATTCAAGTTCAGTGACAAATTAAAATGAAATGGACAGTACTTTTGCAAGAACTGGACAGACACGACAAGGCTCATGGCGACAGTGTGTGACATCAACATAACAAAGCGTTAATGTGATATTCCTATTACCATATTCAATAACGTCACGACATATGGTATTTGTTATGATCAATCATTATTACGAAGATTTCAAATTTAACTTATATCGAAACATACCCCTGAGATAAACCGTTTTCGTTGATACTTCTAATTTTTGTGTTGAACAATATCGACCTAAGTGGAAACCAAATGAATCCTAATACATCGACTAATAATATGATTAACATCGGAGTCCTCGATATCAAACACGTGAAAGGTTTGGTTTTCTGTGGCGTTTAATGGATCGGTTTATCGCGATATACTGTAAAATCTCGATAACTCTAACCCTCAAATAAGTATTATTACTGTTCTTTAAGACAGGTGGCAACTTAATGCAGGGTGAAAGTCATACAGAAAGCTCCTGTAGGAGCTTTCCGTATGACTTTCACCCTGCATTAAGCAGCCACCTGTCTAAAACAGTTCCCAGTTCTTTTATATTTTTATTATAATATCGATTATCGATGTTTTACTGTACTTTTTTTCCTAGCATGTAAATAGACGAGTTATATAATCCTATGTTATTTTTAGAACGTGTTGCATGTAAAGTCTATCACTATAAGTGCAAAGAACGCAATGTGTCGGTTTCCAATGGCAGCAGTTATTGAAAGGTATTTATCAACACATAAACATATCTATAATTAAACATAACCCTTACCACTCTCGATTTGTTCAAGATTTTGTAGTTTCTATTGATCGAGTGTCAAACAGCTTGGATCCTGATCAAATATCAATTCACTCGACGTCTCACCTTGACCGAGTGTCAAACAGTTTGGATCCTGATAAGACATCAATTCACTCGACGTCTCATCTGGATCCTAGCTTGTTACAAGTGTGAGACCAACTTTTTCCTACCGACCTTTTATTACAACCTATTGTCTCTTTATAAATAAACAGTTGTGATTTTCCATTTACCTGTCCTCTTTACACTTCAGTGCAAACAAAAACAATATACAGTAAAACCTGTCCATAACGGCCACTAAATTAGATCAAGTATTTTGTGTTAAAGGCAGGTGACTGCTTAAAGCAAGGTGAAAGTAAAACAGAACGCTCCTATAGGAGCGTTCTGCTTTACTTTCACCTTGCTTTAAGCAGTCACTTGTCCAAAATACAAACTAATTCACATAATTTAGTGATCGTTATAGAGAGGATGTAATTATATCCATGCAAACGACTCATGTAGGAGATGTTACTACTGTTTCCTTATGGAACAATACAGATCTGATTCTACACTTTCTGACATAGATACTCATGTGTTCATATGCAATTACACAAACGTCTGAGGAATATAATTACATATCATTATATTACTTCATTACATGAATATTTATTGGGAAAAGTTTTAAGAAAGGTAAAACCGTTTTCCAAGGCCCACTCAATCCTAATATTCTATTTATCCAATCAGTCTGTCAACACAAGTTTTTATTCAATCAATTAATCACACAGATCTACATGTACCCATTTCTCGTACTCGGTACTGTAGTGGTTTCCTAAAACAAGGTCGGCATAAATAAAACCGTAATCCTTATTTGCTCTAAAAATAATTTCAGCTCAAATTTGTACCTGGTGTAATAACTGACTACTTCCTTCTCGTTCAAACTTTTGAAAAACTTTATAGAGAGTCAAACAGCTTGGATCCTGATGAGACGCCGAGTTACTCGGCGTCTCATCTGGATCCAAGCGTCCAAGCTATTTGCAATTGCAAATGCGAGCCATGTTGCTGTTAGCTGGGAGACGAATTCGAGGGCTTGGTGCAAAACTGTTCTAACTCCTTCACAAAGTGAAGGAGTTAGAATAGTTTTGCACCAAGCCCTCGAATTATTGTCGACTGAAGACAGACTTAGATTAATTTATTCCAGATAAACAGACGAACAACCTCATATATCATGACTTAATTAAGGCCGCTTACCGTTTATCCCACTGGAAAACAATATCCGCTCAAATTCGCATCTGGTGTACATTTCATTACTTTTGATTCAATCAAGTTTTTGAGAAAATAGTGATCTAGTGTCATGATGCAAGCTTTTGACAAACTATTTTTCAACTATCAAAATGTTTGTATCCTAATGATACGGTGAGATGCCCGGTGTTTCATCTGAATCTAACTTATTTGCACTAGTCAGAACAAGTTAATCTGACAAAATTTACTACTGGGGTCAAGACAAGTTTGTTAGCCTATGTTATCGTGATAATTATACCCTACAATAAAAGCATGTTTTCAATAACATCATAAAAATTGGTGTTTGTTATGTTAAGTCATTATTATAAAGATAATCAATTTGAAATTATGTCAAAAATGCTCATTTGATACAAAATAAACCCTTTTCACAAACTACATTGTAGTATTGACATTTAATTAACACTTTCCATTATATTGACAACTATCGACGACACTATAAAAGTCACTTTGTGAAACCATTGGGATAAATAGAGCATTTGCTCCTATAGGAGCAAATGCTCTATTTATCATAATAGTTTCAAACTACATAATTCATAAGTTTCCTTTTCTCTAGTTAATGCTCCTTTTCGGTAGACTTATTCAAAGAGATTGTATCTAAAATAGCCTATGAGGTAATGGGTTAAAGAAACTAAAACACAAACCGGATATATACTAATATATTGCCGAATAACATCGGGTATTCGATATCAAACACTTTAAAGTTATGTCTTCTTCAGCGTTTATTCGACTGATATTCTTGCGATTTACTTTTCAGCATATAAACAAACTAATTATGTAACTGTTAGACATTTTAAAAGACACTGCGAGTAGAGACTGTCATTTTATAGATGCTGTAGTGTGATTAAAGCCGCATTGAAGTTTATGAATTATCCCTTTCCCTGATGAATATTCATGTAGGAAATAATGACGTCATCAATATAAATAAAATCATGTTTTATAATGGCATATGAACACAGGACTTTTTTCCTCAGGCAGAAGCTGTAGAATCAGAGCTATATTGCATCATAAGCAAACAGAGCAGACCCTGATCATACAGCTCCTGAAAGAAGCCGTCTGATCTGGGTCTACTTTGTTTACAGATGCGTCAAAATGCGCGTACATAAGTCCGGCTTGAAGAAATTAACAAGGCAATCTGACGTTTCGGTATACATGTATAGTATTTAAAACTAATTACAAATTAATATGATCACATAAAACACTTGCAACATTTCATCGAAATATCAATCTTTTACTCCATAAATTCGCATTTTTCCGCCTTTGCAAACAGAGTAGATCCAGGGTCTGCTCTTTTTGCTTTTTTAATAATATAGATATGATTATACAGCTTCTTCCATTGCCAAACATTCAGTTGTCCATATGCTATTATAACAATTAATTTAATTAATATTCATGATGTCATTATTTTTACATGAACATTCATGGAGTAAAGGTTTAATACATGTTTAGCCGAATGAAAGTACTGTCTGGAAGTCCAAGCTGAGTTTGCTACCAAAAGTCTGTAAATTTGCACTATGTCATTGCACCAGTTAGGGATATCCGAGAACACAGAAGGGATAGCGAACGTCACCCTGTAATAAAACTATTTATTTCCAGCCGATGTGATGCCGTTCTCAAATAAACCCCAAAATTGCAAAACTTCTCGACTCAAAGACTAAATTAAAACTGTTACAATAGAAAAATGAACTGGTCACGCCCCTTAATGAACCATGTGGTCTCTCTGAAAGGTGATAATGTGAACAAAAGGGATCTTAGACTAGTAAGCTTCTTCCGATTTTAGGTAATAGCTATCATCCCGCTAGCATGAATCTATCTGGTTGTTTTTCAGCGGCTGGCTGTCAATTTTCATTCTTATTCTGGTTTTCCACCTATCAGGAACTATGTTACATTGTAATTTGCATATGACCCATTAATATTTTGTAGTAAACTGTGTTTTCATTAGTTAATAACTAGATTGGCATACAGCCTTTTACAATCGATGCCCCTACACATGACCAAACTCGAAGTACAAAATCCAAATACAGTCAGTTAATGTGATGAAAACCCTGGTGTCATTCTTACGACCTAGTAGTTATTTCAAAACACCATACTTATGACAATTAGCTAATTCGCAAGCCGAAATCCGTGCAATCAATCCATATTAAACTAGCCACACCAAATGTAATGCATTCTGTTGTACCGACCTTTTCTATAAACTTCTCAGAGGTCAGTCAAAACGCCATATAATACAGAAAGTCATATTTACGCTTATATTTAGCATGGGAGTCTGTCGAAAGTTTTGTTCTTCAAATAGATTTTAATGGGAAATTCCCCAGCAAATAAAAGTAGACGTATAAGACGATAATAATCTCCATCATAAATACATTTTTTACATGTCATAAGTATCTAAAACATACCAAAATATAGTTTTCTGCCCCAACCAAAATAAATTTTAAAAAAATTCGCGAACATCCCTGCTCTATATAGTAAGTGCTTGAGGGATTGGTTGTCACTTTGGCGACTCGTTGTAAAAGCGTGTTAATATTCTGAGAAAAAAATAGATGACTTCTCATCAACAGTGATGCTTTCTATGATAAATGAGACACAGTTCATTGAACTCGGTTGTCAAATAAGCTTTCAAGGACGATCGCAGTGAATGAACCAATCGATTTTTGAGCAAATTTCAGCAGGAGTTGAATACCTTTTACTTATTATATAGAGCAGGAATGGTCGCTAATTTGTATTTGTTTATTCATTTGCTTTGGTTGGGTCAGCAAACTATCTTTTGGTATTTTTTAGATACTTATGACATGTGATTAAACAAATAATGTAATTAATTGTGATGGAGTTGTTGTTGTTGAGGCATAACTTGCGAAGGGCACCTGTGCTCCGAACGTGCTTCTGACATTTTCCGGCGGTCATCCACAGACATCTTAGCAGTGCTGTTATGGTTGTTTTGCATTTCATGTACAAGTTAATAGTGATTGCCTATGAAAGTTACTTGAATATTTTCAATAACTGTTTCTTCTTCTCTACGTTCACTTATTCTTTTCAAACATCACCATCCCCTAAAAACAAAATATGCAGGCAGACCAAGGCTCCAACTTACTGCAGAATATTTAAATAGCATTGCCTCTGAATTCACTAACAAAAAGACACATACACAAAGTATATTAAATGCTATAGTTGGTCTACCTTTTGTTTAAGTGATTTCCGTTGCACGCCTGTCTGCTAGTATAATAATAACCAACCAAATATCTAGTTCAGTTCCTTGTACTATAAAATCTCCAAACATTGAATTCAATATAGCAGAGATTTAATACCATTATTGTTTTGTACATTATGTCAATATTTGAATGCCGCTGAATATCTTTTTAAAGCTATTTCTTGTTGCATTTATTACGTTAGAGAAATGATCTGGAGAAAAACTGTAATAAAGGAAGGTTACTAGTAAGAACTTATCGATGCAACTCATATTCACTAATATTGATGAATGCCGATCAGATATATGCCTTTAGTTTTGACCCTTTCCCTGTTGAATATTAATGTAAGAAAAAGTGACATCATATATTTTTGAAGCTGAAATTTTATGTGAACTTTTCAAGAGAATATTTTGCTTTGACAATAACTGTAGAATCAGATCTATATCATATCAAAAGCAAATAGAACATACCCTGATTAGAAGGTTCCTATAGGAGGCGTCTGATCTGGATATACTCTGTTTGCAAATGTGTGAACACGCGTTTATATGATGGAAAGGGTTAAATGATTTGATGAACTTGGTGAAAGGATATGAGGAACAAAAAAATGATTCAATCAGAAGAAAGAGGTTGAAACTTGAAAACTGGAAAGTCGCCTTGGGTCGACAGAGACATATACGCATATAAACATCTCTACAATATACCATCAGAACTGTTTGCCCTTACAATTCTAATCATGAGATTATAATCATTATAATCTATATATCTTGTACCTCGACCATCAGGATGATGATGATGATGATGATGATGATGATGATGATGATGATGATAATGATGATGATGAGTATGATGATGATGGTGTTTTTAGTGGTATCGGCGGTGATGACGATGATGGTGGTGATTGTGATAATGATGATCATTATCATCATGGTGATAATGATGGTGGTGATGGTCACCAATAACATAATTACTATTAATATTATTATTATTATTACATTTATTATTATGACACAATGGTTTGAAAACGTGACTTTTACAGAGGTGTCAAAGGGCGGCAATATGAGAGGACGGGTTAATGTGAATTATCATTAGCGCTCAGAATATACAATTACAGGCAAAATCTGGCAAATTGCGAAAAGAACATTTATCACAAAGGTTTGAAAAACGTGACTTTTACAAAAGCGTCAAATGGGTCAATATGAGAGGATGGGTCGATGTGAAACATTCTGGTTTTTTATCATTGGCACTCAGAACATACAATTACAAGCAAAATAAAAAACACAAACGAACCAGCGGGTATTTAATTCAATATAATAAGATATAAGGCACCGAAATTTTCTCAGACATGTTCGTTGGATATCACTCCGGTATATCCCTTGAACCAAACAGACATTTCTTAGAATAATTGTGGGTGGTCTTAACACTTTACGTGTTTCATATTAATGTAAGAAATAATGGCATAAATATTTATTAACTGAATTATTATAATATACACACAGTTTAGTATGGATATATACTGTAGAGTTAGATCTATTATGATGTTATAAGAAAACAGAGCAGACCCGGATCGAGCGACTCAGTCCGGGTCTACTTTGTTTGCATAGGCGTAATAATTCGTTTGTATGAGGAAACGTGTTAATATATTTGTTTCAAATGAAGCTAAATACTTTTCCTATGTAATCAATACGGCTTCTTGGTGATTTGATCTCGTAAGCTCTAAATTGTATGATTTTCACTCATTTGTCAATCTCCTAAACCGTCTCCTAAGTGCAAATTAGTGACAAGAAAAGAGAAAATTGGTAACCGTTAAATCCACTAAAACCTCCTTCTCTAATAGAACATGTCAAATTATATACAGTAAAATCTGTCAACGGCGACCACCCAAAATAAGTTAAATTCTGGAGTTTCAAGACAAGTTGTAGCTTAATGCAGGACGAAAGTTATGCGTAAAGCTCTTGTAGGAGCTTTCTGCATTAACGTTGTCCCACATAAACCCTTTCACCGTCGTTGTCGCAAAAATGCACCACGACAAATAGTTCAGTCCCAGCACAGACCCCGCCTTTTCAAGATCAGGGACTTCACTTTTTGTCTCATTCTCTATCTGTGCTTTATTCCTTTGAAAATTGCATTTATTTATCTCATGTCCTTATTGTACCAAATGATTTAATAAAAGTGGTTTGCAGACGGCAATTACAAATTTGGCGCCATGTGCGTTTTTATCGTCAAAATATGCTGGATCTATTTATTGAGCCAATCAAGTTTCAACTCATTCCTTCCTGGACCATTTTTAGACCCAACCCCTTTGAATAAAAAACCGAAAAGGAACAGAAACTATAGAAAAAGTGAATTTTAGAAATGCGTGGTTTTTACCATTGCGATATTTTAATTCACATTTGCAAACAGCTTGGATCCAGATGAACCACCGAGTTACTCGACGTCTCATCTGGATCCAAGCTGTTTGACACTCGGTCAACAGTTTCTCAAAAAACTTGATCGATTCGGAAGTAGTTTAATTGAGCCAGGTCATGATTTGAACTAACGTAATTTGTTTGCATTGGAGTAAAGGTTTAGTTCAAGTGAAGTACCGCTTGCGGGACTAAATCTAACATGCATGACAGCTGCTGTGGACAAATGCAAAACTTTCATAAGCTAACAGAGTAGATCCAGATCATACAGCTCCAACATTCGCCGTCTAATCTGGGTCTACACGATTTGAAAATGCACTTAAAGGCGTACAAACCGTTGGTGTGAGATACAGTGTTATGCTAAACAATACTCTTTCTTGGATATCTTGGACTTTTGTGTCTGATTAAAACAATTTATTTTACAGACATAGACTTGTTTTCAGGACCTGGTTAAACTGGAACAAACAGTAAAAAATAAATGAATATACTATAAATTATCTGTAATACGACCACTCAAATAGTCTTAAAACAGGTGGTAGCTTAATGCAGGACTAAAGTAATGCAGAAATCTCCTATAGGAACTTTTTGCATTAGGTATGTCCCTTCATTAAACAACCAGCTGCTTGTAAAGACTGAAATGTTAAACGAATTATGTAGTAGCCTTAGCGAGAGACTCAATCCTCAATTATAATATCAAAAAGCTATCCCTAGTTGTTAGTGAAACCTGACACAGATACCAAGATGAGATGCGTTAATTAAAATATTTTCAAGAAGAACTTTTTCATTTCTTCACCAAGCCTTATTATGTTGAGTATACTCTTTAGGAACATCTCGAAGAGACGATTGTAAATAGCGGTCACAACATAGGGTTTGATGGAAAAATAACGATTTTAGTATTTGAGCACACGCGCTTATCTTCAACTGAAAATAAGGCCATTTAACCCTTTACTCCATAGAAACTCTGTTTAACTCTTTCGCTGCCAAATTTTGTCGTCTGCAAACTTTGTCGTCTGCTACAATATCCATTTTCAATGTTTCTTCATTTCTGTTTAAAAAAAGTCACAGTTAAACATATACAATACAGCATTCTTCTATTAAAAATATATCACTACGGATGTCTAGAAGCACATGTGATAGCTTTGATACACATCTTAATGCATTTCTCCAGTAATTACTTTAGACCTGCATTAGCTGTGAACTGGAGAAATTGTTCAGATTAAAAATCCGAAGACTCGAACTTCTGCTATCTCGAAGCAATTTACATTGCCATTGAAGTTCGAGATATTGAAGTTCAGCTGTATACTTAACCGAATTTCTAAACCGCCACTAAGTACTCATGCAAATTATCGAGACCACTTAATGACGACGCTAGAGGTCACTACTGGCACAAAACGGGGTTAATTGCCCAGGAAGAAAAGGCCATCTAAAGACTAGAAAAAGGTAGAGAAAAATGATGGCTGCTCAAACTCTGATTTGATACAATTTTTACTTAACCCTTTCGGCGCAAAAATTCTAATTGTTGTCTGCAATCCAATTTTGTTGAATCACTCAGTACAATAAGGAAATGAGATTAATAAATGCAAAAATCAAAGGAATAAAGCACATATATAGAAATAGAGGTTGAGACAAAAAGTGAAGTCCCTGATCAGACGCCGCCTTGAAAAGACGACGTCTGATCTGGGACTGCACTATTTGTCGTGGTGCATGTATACGACATCGGCGGTGAAAGGGTTAAATTTTTAATTAATTGAAACAATGGGGAAACTATTGGTAAAGCGTTAAAACATGACTTGGATTCTGATGAGTGACGACGTTAAATGTCGCACCGACTTCTGGCAGCGCATTTGCAAACCGAGTGGACCCAGCGAAAGAGTTAAGCCAGCACCCACAATCACTAGTTAATTAAATGTAATTTCCGTAAAACATCGGCTTTACGTAATTTGTCAAATACAACGCTGCGACTAACGTTTTGACGTCATAGTTGCACCGTAGCAACGTCATCACTAAGCTGTATCCTTTCTGGATTGTAAGCTGCGTTACACAAATCTTCATCTTTAAAATATCATTATTTGCCAAGATGGAAACCGTATATGTTCCAAACTTTCTGAAAGTATCGCCTGGTTCTAACATGTGAGTACCTAACGAGATTTGAAACGTTTGCTTTACATGACCGTAAGTTTAACCCTTCGCTTGCTGAATTTTAAAATACATTTTCCTTCTTTACCCATGCCCTGTTGTATAATTACATATATCTTCACTGTGTACAAGTATTTCGCTGTGCATCACTGTTGTGGACTGCACTGGCTGCACAATCAATTTGTAAATAGTGCAGACCCTGATGAGACAGCTCCTGCAGGAGCTGTCTCATCTGAGTCTTCACTATTTACAGGTAGGTATATTGGCGCGATTAGCAAGCGAAGGGTTAATGTTTTTTCTGTCGATGCCACGTCGTTCGAGTGTCACACTTGTGACAGTAATTTTTATTTGTATAATTGATTTCTCAATTTACCGATTATATTGAACACCTTTTCCAGTTAACCTTTAGCCTGCTGAGAATTTTTTGACAGACTTTTCACCTACTACATTTTTTAAAATTCAAGCTGTAAACAATTTGTGTACCAAAATGCAACCAGGGTGTCAAACAGTTTGGATCCTGATGGGACACCGCGTTACTCGGCGTCTCATCTGGATCCAAACTGTTTGCAAAGGTAATCACTCATGCGCCCAGGCTAAAGGTTAATATCTAATTACTATTTGTAGATTAAATAGCTTTAATAACGATGAGAAGCCGTACAACTCGGGAGTCTCATCAGGATCCAAACTGTTTGACATACTGCCAGTAGCTACTTTAAAGCTTTAACAAATTGGGAGTGAGTAAAAAATACAACGGAGAGTAAGCAGTTTTAATGTTAACCATTTCCTTGTTCTATGTTTATTCCATACTGAATATTCATGGACAAAATAGTTATGATGAAATATGGGAGGTGGAACATTGTCGCTATTTTAGAAAGTAAAGAAGCATATTTATAACATAACACGTGGCTTCAGCGTGACGTAACACTATCATTTATTTTTTGATAATCATGGGCATATAATCACTAGTGAATAACATTCGAACGACCGAATGACATTCGAACGATTCATACGCGCTGTCAAAACAAACAAACTGGCGGACGGTGGTCGACCTACCTGTCCACGATTGAGTCACGATAGATGGCAAAGGATTGTTGGCACTTGCGCCTTAATTTCGATAAAATAATACAAATTGTAATCGCTGTCAGGAATCATATACAAAATGTATGCCAAAAAAGACCTACCAGCTACTCTGACCCATACAATCAATTCTACATTTAAATTAAAATGCCTCCTCAACTTTGCATTTTCTTCACCGCATGTCCTTTTGTTTATGCAAATTTCTACTCATACAAATATCTCATCAATCAACAACAATAGTCATCTGAATCCAGCACAGCACAAACATATTTCAAATATGCTATACTCACTAACTCAGCTGATCGCGAAAATCTTCCTCCTGTTCCAACACATTTTATGCAGCAGTTCGTACTGAATCTTTTGTCCATTTCAAACATTTTCACTGAACTTGAATCGAGATTTTTTTTCTCGGTGGAAATGTCCATGTCCATGTGTATACATACAACACTAATGAAGGGCTTAAATATACCAAAACGAAGGCGCATTTCGAATCCCATTGACAGTGAGTGTCGGACGTGTTGGCGACTACATATGTAGGTCTTCATGTAAATGGCGCGCTTAACATAGACACATGTTGTGTACAATGACGTCATAATGTGACGTGATTGTAACTATGTATGTCAAAACTGTAACTCAAAAATTATTTTGACGTGTTTCTGTATGTTTTTGTATCATAAACTATCACAGTTAAATTGAATACCAGAGAGGTCTGAATTAGATCCTGGTTGATATGACAGTAAGTAGAAAATAAAGTAGGAAAATTTGGACCTACTTTGTCCCAGTTACCTAGCGAACCTAATAACACCTTTCATTCATCATTTCTATATGTAAGGAGAATTTATAACAATCCACGTTACTGCTGAAATATTGGCTGCAAATAACATTTGTGTGTGTTATGTTATAAATAGGATCTTGCATTCGTGTTCATGATTATTGGATTTATTAAATTCGTCTTTTTAAAACGATAAAAAACTCGCTAAAGCTCGTTTTTTATCTTTTAAAAAGACTCATTTAATAAATCCAATAATCAAGAACACTCATGTAAGATCCTCTATATATCAAACATTAGCAAACAGAGCCGTCTGATCTGGGTCAACTCTGTTTGCAAATGCACAAAAACGCGTTTATATGAGGGAAATGGTCAACAACAAAAGATATTACAGTGTTTGTGGTGTGAACGCCTGTTTTTAAACTTCATACATGGTAAGAAAATGAATTCGTATGAAACCACTTCAGACGATGATTAACCATAAGAGTTTTTCTTCTCACCATCAACAAAACAGAATTATAGATTGATTTAAAAATAAAAATTGTAAATCAAACATAAGGAAGTGCCTCTCCCATCTTTGTTTGCATGTGCAAAGTGTATAAAACTCCTCTAAATTGGACGTTAAATTTGGTATAAATATCAGTCTTGGAGACAGGTGGCAGCTTAATGCAGGGTGAAAGTCTCTAGGAGTTTTCTGCATGATTTTCACCCTGCATTAAGCAGCCACCTACCTGAAAGTATCTACATTCCTCTCTACTAGAACCCAGGCGTACACATCCGATCCCGAGGTTATTTTTTTTTTCAAAACGAATCCCGTGCTCACGACTCAGAGTTTCCATCTCTTTATAACACTTATAACATGTCTAAATATTACCGCTAGAGTCAAATAAAGATATTCAGTTTGATAGGTGAAGTTTCATCACACTTTTTACACAAAGTTCATTTAAGTTTTATAAACTCCGGTGCTAGTTCCGACCAGGGAAATACCATTTGTCAGACCATCCAACCACATTGAGTTTAACAATAAGCCACGACAGTTTTGGCAGATAATATGTAATACATGTAGCAGAATTAATGTTTTTTTAATTCATGCAGCATCCAGCGGGTGGAGGTATTTATGAACCTGTCGCTGAAGTTCACCAGTAAAGAGAGACTCGGTTTAGACTACAGTATCAAGACCATGAAGGCGCTTCTCGAACATCCACCCATGCAAGGTAAATGGTTAACGATATTCTATACTATTCTGTGTTTATATATTCCGGTCAATAGACCATTCTATCCTTTATTCCACCCCGCTCCTTGTCCCATTCCCTTCCAGGTTCTGTTCTTAATGTCCACTGAACATTTTACAGTATTAAATTCCAATCCGTGTTCATCTATCCCGGTCAATGGACCGTTCCACCCTGTGTTCCATTTCGCTGCTTGTTCCATTCCATTCCACCCCATGTTCTTTTCTCAATGTACATTCAACAATTAACGGAATCCACGTGCCATTCTGTGTTTATCTATTCTAGTCAATGGACCGTCCCATCCTTTATTCCTTTCTATCCCACTTTCCGTTCCATAACGATCAAGCAGTGTACAATACTCCAATAGGCGATTGCTGCACATTGCCCTGTGACTTAACCTTTTATCTGCCGAATAACTAAAACTGACTTCTCCTTTTTTGAATATCTATTAAGCAAAAACTTGTATCAATAGGTATCACTGAAGAAATATATCACATTATTATCTGTATGACAAACAGTGCAGACGCTGGTCAACGGGCTTTGTAAATGTTTTATAATCGACTTCCGCACATTGATGGTCAAAGACCCAGACGTGTACCGTATTCCCCAAAACAATAAAGGACCAGAAGGTTTGCCATGCATCTGATTTTAATAAATTCATTCCACAAGTACATTGCGTGACTTAATTCCAAATAAATTTCCTCTGTGTTAGGTTTAACATTGATGAACGAGATGATGAATCTTCTAAAAGATGTTGTACTGGCATCTCAATACACCAATATGACCGGGATCAAGCAAGAACAAAGACCTAACATAGTGCAAACACCTACAGAGACCACCACAAAAAGTCACATGTAAGTTATCATCGCAAACTTGTTTTAACTCCATGTACATAATTAACTCTTTACTCCATTCATATTCATTAAGAAAAACTGACATCATGAATATTGATTATGAGGTTTTTTTATAATGGCAGATGAACACAGAAAGGGTTTAGCAATAACTGAGATTGTAGAATCAGATATTTATCATTTCATAATCCAGCAGAGCAGATCCTGATCAGACGTCTCCTACAGGAGCCGTTTGATATACCTACTCTGCTTACAAAAACGTTAAAATTAATATGCATGTATAAAAGAGATGGGGCTAAACCTACATAAATATACTTGAATCTCGGTGTCTAATCTGGATCTATACTCTTTGAAAAGGTCATCACGAGTTTAAATTCAAGTTGCAGTTTTGTTCTAAGACCTCGGTGTGTGGATGTGTGGATAGATAAGTACCTCTGTATGTCTGAGGCAGACTTAGCAGTTTTAGTATTTCCTAGCTCTCTTTTATAACAATACCAACTAAAATCATCAGTCAGATTATTATTATTATTATTATTATTATTATTATTATTATTATTATTATTATTGGTTCATGAACCTAAATTATTTGACACTCTGATTTCTCACAAAACATACTGAAACATGTGTCTACTGTGTTTGCAATTGCGTCAAAAGGAGTTTCTGTCAAGTAAAGGATTAACCCCCTCCCTGATGAATATTCATGTAGGAAATAATGACGTCATGAATATTAATAAGATTATTTTTATAATGGCATTTGAACACAGGATATTTTGCTTCAGGCAGAAGCTGTAGAGTCAGATCTATATTACACCATGAGCAAACAGAGCAGACCCTGATCAGACGGCTCTTATAGGAGCCGTCTGATCTGGATTTACTCTGTTTGTAGATGAGTCAAAATGCGCTTACATAAAGGAAAGGGTTAAGACATTAATCACCACGTGTAATAGTACAATTGTCTATTTGACACAGGTTGTCCAAGGAGTTCATGTCTGTGGCCAGTATGATTCACATGGATTTACTGGACGTCATCTACGAACACAAGGCAGTCATGAATAAACTGAGAGAAGCTCACCATGTAAGCTTTTGATTGGTCAGATTTGAGTAAATCAAAAACTTTAGAACGATCTCAGACTCAACTAAAAGTATTATAAGCATGGACCCTGGAAAGTTGCATTTGGCTTTCTTTGTAGTGCTCTACCTTAAGGAGAGCCATTTTTACACCTTTCGCAAACACAGTAGACACATGTCAGACAACTCCTGTAGGAGCTGTATGGTCAGGATCTGCTCAGTTTGCTAATGGAATAATATAGAATTGGGTCTAAGGTTATACAATTTCTGAGTCTATGTCTTAAATCATTCTCAAGTATCTGGTTAGTTATATAACATTGGGACCTTATTGTTGAAACGTTCATTGTAAATACCAGCTAATTAATATTTACACATGAAATCAAAGCACCAATAATACCTTATGCAGTAGAGTGACTAAACTTGACTATCGTTTGTCCTGCATTCTGCTACCACCGGTCTTAACCCATCACTCCATGATGAATATTCATGTAAGAAATAATGACGTCATGAATATTAATAAGATTATTTTTTTATAATGGCATATGAACACAGGAAATTGTGGCCATGACAAAAACTGTAGAATCATATCTTTATCATATCATAAGCAAACAGAGCAGATTCTGATCAGAGAGCTCATATAGGAGCTGTCTGATTTGGGTCTAATCTGTTTACAGAGGCGTAGAAATGCGTATTTATGGAATGCACAGTTAAGATTCAGACGTATATTTTATGGTCATTTTAAGGAGATTTTGCTGTATTTTGTGCATTTCACTTCTAGAAATATATCATTCAACAAAAGAAGCTTGACGCACTCACAGAACGTGCAAAAACAACAGTAGCCAAGAAAGCAAGGAAAATTCAGATTGACCTTGAAGATATGCTGAGACAGGAGTCAGGTGACAGGACTGAACAACACCTAAAAATATTGCAGAAGATTTCCATGAAGCAATATTTGGAGATCATGAGACAGAACGATAAAGCCAGGAAGGCACTTGTTAGGCGTCTGGTCTTTGTAAACAGGGAAAAGGAAATAAGAATTCTCAAAATGAATCTGGTAAGACCTTGTGTGGTTGTCAAAATAATTGTGTGTGAGGAGTGTTGTTAATGAAAGTCTTGCATTAAGAGAGTGGTATAACAAATAAAGATAGAAGAAAGTCTTACGGTAGTATGGGGGTCTGGATATTAGGTTGATTGATGATACGTTGTAATTATACATGCATACATTTGTTGTTAGGAGATAATTGTGTACAGAAAACCCCCTCTTATTCTACCACCTAAAAGAGACATAATTCTGGGTGGGAGCTTTCTGCATTACTTTCGTCTTGCATTAAGCCACCACCTACTTATAAAGACAGCTATGGTTCTTCTTTAATGGGTCGCTTTAGAGGGGGGTGTACTGTATAACGTTTTCTCCCTAGAAAACGCCTCTTTCTAATACACGTCGCCCCTTTACTTCGGGGTGGGGCATTAACCCTTTCGACGCCAACTTTCTAATTGTCGTCTGCAATTCAAGTTCGTTTTATCATTCGTTAAAATAAGGAAATGAGATAAATAAATCCATATTGAAAAGGAATAAAGCACAGATATAGAAATAGAGATTGAGACAAAACGTGAAGTACCTGATCAGACGCCGCCTTGAAAAGACGGCGTCTAATCTGGGACTGCACTATTTGTCGTGGTGCATGTATGCGACATCGGCGGTGAAAGGGTTAATAAGGAATAAAACTTAAACTCTGTATAATAACCATTAAATAAAGAAACATAGGGTTTTCAGAAATACAGGTGGTAGCTTAATGCAGACTGAAAGCAATACAAAAGCTCCCCTAGGAGATGTCCGCATTGTTTTCATTCTGCATAAAGCATGAGCATGTGTACAACATTTAAGAAGCTCCTTTTCAAAAAAAGTTACGTCCGGAGGACGTTTGTCGGAGATAGTGATATGTTTGTTTTTTATGATCAGTGTCATTTCGGGGGATACTTATATAATATTGGCTGATGTTCAAAAAGTATTTTTACATTCGCTTCGTTTGAGATTTTATATACCAAACTCCAGGCAATACGTGAAAACATCAGTATAGTAAACTTTACAACATTGCTGAAACCTTTTGATCAGCCCATCTGTATGCATCTAATTTTCTAGATCGAGAATGAACTACGGAAAGCTATCGAAGAAAGAATATCACGTGCTCTCAGCATAGGATGTAAGCACCTTCTTGACTTTTGCCCAGGTAAGTGCACTGGAGCAATCATACCGAAATTATATGGACCAAAACGTGTTCGAATTCACTGAGATCATCCAATGCGAACCGTGAATTGTTTCTGAGTGTTTCCCGAGCAAGCCAACTCGATTGTGAATCGCATACCTTATATTAAACCTTTTGCATTCGCAGTAATATCTTGCCTTCAAAATGACCACATGTCTCAGTTACCAAAAGACATATTTTATTTCTTTTCTATATATGCATACCGAATTACGATTTGAATCCTAGTGAACACACGATTCATATGTATCCAAACTGTTGTAAATAATTTTTACATCCAGAAATGCCTTAATGCAGCTAGCCTAATGCAATTCTCATTCACAACAACATTTCTCCCCTCATGAATATTTGGCCTTACAATTCGTTCTAGTTAACACAAAACAAATCCATGTTTTTCCCCTTCCAGACACATAATTGAGAGGCTCGAGGAGTTTGACAGTCCTTACTTTGCCGAAAGACTTTACCAGCAAATGTCTACCCGATATATCTACCCGGAACCACAGGTAAGGGGTGCGATTTCCCCCGCTGGTACATGTATAAGACCGTTATTAAACATATCAGTATCAAAATAATACATTTACGAATATACAGTATATTTTTCTAATGTAACAACCAAACTGATGCCTACGTTTTTAATAGAGGCAAGTGATAGCAAGTGGTAGCTTAATGCAGGACTAAAATCAGGTCGATATAGGAGATTTCTACAACCAGGAGCGTAGCTGAATCCAAATACCATGTACGCATCGTGGCTATAAGGGTCCGGGGGAATTTAGAATTGTGTAGTTTTTAAACCATTGTTTGCTCCTATAGGAGCAAATGCTCTATCGGTATTTATCAAAAGGGGCGTCAATATGAGAAAATGTGTTAAAGCTTACATGACAAGACACCACGTTTATCAAAGCCTATCTCCCTTAGCCTTTCCAGTTTTGTTCCATTTTAGCTGTAATAATGTTTTCACCTTTCATATTGATGATAAGTATATGCGTAAATGCGCCTGCCTTTAAGGGCACCTATATTTATTCATTGACTCGTTTCTTTAGAAGAGTTCTGTTGTAGGTTGATACGCGCTTCAACTATTTCCTTCATTGAAACGCATTTTTACGCCTTTGCAAACAGAGTAGATCCAGATCAGACGACTCTAAAATCCTGTGTTGATAAACCATAATCATAATGCAGATAATGGCTCGCAGGAACAAATAGTTTGGATCCAGATCATTCGGCATCTCATCAGGGTCCATATCGTTTGACACTCGGTGTCTAAAAGTTTATTAGTATCGGAAGTAGTCAGGGTCCATGCTTATAAAGCTTTTAGTTGAGTCTGAGTTTCGTTCTCAAGCTTTTGATTGGTCAGATTTGAGTTCTCAAGCTTTTGATTGGTCAGATTTGAGCCAAAGGCTCAAATCTGACCAATCAAAAACTTGAGAACGAACTCAGACTCAACTGAAAGTTTTATAAGCATCGGAAGTAGTCAGGGTCCATGCTTATAAAGCTTTTAGTTGAGTCTGAGTTTCGTTCTCAAGCTTTTGATTGGTCAGATTTGAGTTCTCAAGCTTTTGATTGGTCAGATTTGAGCCAAAGGCTCAAATCTGACCAATCAAAAACTTGAGAACGAACTCAGACTCAACTGAAAGTTTTATAAGCATGGACCCTGAACTGCACCAGCTCCGAATTTGAGCAGACATTATTTCACCCTTCATCTTATGAAAATTTAACCCATTGCATCATAGGCTATTTTGTTCAGAATTTTGTAGTTTTTAAACCATTGTGGTAAATAGAGCATTTGCTCCATTGGAGCAAATGCTCTATTTATCACAATGATTTCAAAAAGTGGTTTTTACAGAGGTGTCAAAAAGGCATCAATACGTGTATGAGGGAATTGTTTCACGTGCATTTTCTGAACACGCCCCACAACCACACGGGTCTGATTAAATGCATGCACATCAGCACCCTAGGAAGCACTTTTGACTAAACATATGCCCATGTATATTGAATTTAAAGTAATCTTCCTTTTCTTCATTAACTTTCAGTCGTTTTCCGAAGAACCAGCATTGCCTGAGAGCATCTGGGAAACTCCCGACTTGCCACTTGAACACAAACATGATATCCGTCTGGGAAGATCGGAGAGTTGTGTAGACCTTGTCAACGAGACCTTCTGTAGTACGTTCATAGTTGACAGAATTATAAATGTTTTTAACATTGAATCAGCAATTTACGTGATAGTACAGCTTTTAACGCCTTTTCAAACAGAGCAGTCCCAGGTGTCTTATCTGTAGGCTCCTGTAGGATCCGTGTGATCACGGCCTATTGTGTTTGCTAATGAAACAGCTAATTAATCATTTAATTCATTATGGTTTTAATTCTTACTTGAAAATGGTTGAAAAATCAGGTTAACCTTGTGCACTCTATTGGCTACATTGTGATGCAAGTTGCAAACAATTTAGATTAAGAGGAGACGCCGAGTAACTCGGCGTTTCTCCAGGATCCGAACTGTTTGAAACACTGACACTGTTCTCGAGAAGAAATGAGGGAACGTGTGATATTTAGAATTGCAGAAGACGCCATTATTTTCAGACGACAACTGCTCAGAGTGCAGAAGGTCTAAGTACAGTATATTTAACC
Source organism: Azorinus chamasolen (assembly GCA_963576725.1). NCBI lineage: Eukaryota > Metazoa > Mollusca > Bivalvia > Cardiida > Solecurtidae > Azorinus > Azorinus chamasolen. The sequence continues at coordinate 49,886,500 of OY755253.1, forward strand.
CTTCGCTTGCTATTCACGTCAATATACGTACCTGTAAATAGTGAAGACCCAGATGAGACAGCTCCTGCAGGAGCTGTCTCATCAGGGTCTGCACTATTTACAAATTGATTGTGCAATCAGTGCACTCTACAGCAGCGAAATACTTGTACACAGTGAAGATATATGTAATTATACAACAAGGCATGGGTAAAGAAGGAGAAATGTATTTTAAAATTCAGCAAGCGAAGGGTTAAACTGAATGCAATTCGTTTAGTGGGGCGTATATATAATAAATTGCAACCAGCGTTATGACCTTCAGTCACTGGGCGATATTTTACTAATAATTTGACGAATGCCTTATTGTTCATACAGTAATTATATCTCACGCTAGTATACGTAGCATTTGCAAGACAGATAGTGATTAGATTATGAAACATAATTAACAATTATTATTACCTGTTCTTCAGAGAGACGACAAGAAGAACTCTACGTTTGGTCCTGTGTAGACTCACAAAGGCAAAAGGGTACCAATGGACTCAGATTTGCCAAAGGTATTTCAATATTTTCAGTCTTAGTATAAACGTTTAGGCAAATCTTAAACTTCATGTGAATTACCTTTACGCCAATATTCAATGCCATATAATATATGCATTTTCATATGAATTAAATCTAAACACATATTCAAAAAAAGTTTGTAAATAATGATAAGGTAACGCGTGAAAAAGTTCAATATAGTTGAACTTCGACATCTCGAACTTCAAGGGACCATTCAAATTAGTTCAAGATAACAGACGTTATCCGATTTCTGATTTAAACAATTTCCTAAGTCCACAACTTAATACAGATGTAAAGTAATACTGAAAGCTCCTGTAGGAGCATTCATCATTACTTTACACCTGCATTAAGCTGTCACACTTGTTTCTAGATATAGTGATACATATTAGAGTAATGCTGTATTGTTAGCTTAGAAGGACTGAACATTCAGCTCGAGTTATCCCGATTCGACTTATCCGAGTTCGAGATATCGAAGTTCAATTGCATATTATTTATTATAAGGCACATCACTCCATGACAAATATCCTATTAACCCTTTCAACGCCGAATGTTCAGAATGGAATAGCCCATCAGTGTTGAACGACACAGTTCATTCAGGATAAAAGACATATACTTGCTAGAGGATTTTGAATGACTCATAGATCAGATCCTGATCAGAGGAATCCTCTAGGAGCCCACTGAGCGGGGTCTACACTGTTTGCAAATGCCAGTGCAAGCGCATCCTGCATTTAACCTATTTGCCCTCAGTGGATTCTTCCATGTTTATATATTTGATTAGTCCATTTTTTTTATTTAATGGGTGCCTGGTCTAAATTTTCAATTTCGTTTTGTTATATTGAAATTCCTATCAGCAAACAGTATAGACTCTGCTCTGATCAGACGCCGCATTATGCGGTGTCTGATCAGAGTCTACACTGTTTTCCTTCGTCCCATTAAAGCTTAGAGGGCTACTTGGCCCATCAGGTGGCCTCAGGGGTAACTACCGTATCTCTCACGCACTGCCCGACCTGGGATCGAACCAGGGCAGCACTGGTGAGAACCGGGTACGTTAACCACTACACAACCCGGACACTATCCAGTGACTCGTATAATTCTATCTTGTGTTTAATTTTTTGAATGATGAAACATTCCATCAGTTTTATACGATATTTAGCTTTCTCTACGAAATCAATCTACACGTTTTGATAAGCGTCTAAGTACCAAGCACCGACTGATGTACTGTTTATGTCAATTATCTCCCTTTCAGGTCAGAAAATAAAGCAAAAGTTTTGTTCCTGTGATGGTAAAGTAGCCTTTGGATGGAAGAGACGTGTATCTGGAGGACCCAAAACCTACGGCTTCTACCCCACCCACTGTGTTTCCCTTGTACCGTAGGCAGCTCCAAAGACCCCTTCCAGGAATCAATGACGAATGCTTGTTTTACACTTGTTGTAGTTTCATATAATATTTATATAAACTTTAATGAAAGACAAATATATAAATATGAACTAAAATGTCTTTTTCTCTTATTTTCTCAAACATTTTATACGGATGTCATTTTTTTTTTAGAAATATGGTTTTGCATTTACATATTTCTGCACACGCATATAGCACCAACTCTATATAGCTATATAGTAGAACATGTCTTAAGTGGCCGTTCATTTATTGAAAATAGGAATATTAAAATATAGAAGGTAACCATTTACCTCATGGATGTTCATGTAAGAAATAATGACATCATGAATATTGACTAGCTGATTTATATGATGGCACATATGTATACATGATGTAATGGTGTTGATATATACTGTAGATCCATTTCTATAAGCAAACAGAACAGACCTTGATCAGACGGCTCCTACAGGAGCCGTCTGAGCTCGGTCTACTCTGTTTGCAAATGCGCGAAAATGTGCTTATCTGAAGGAAAGTGTTAACCAGTTACCATATGGATATCCATGTAAGAAATAATGACAAAATAAATATTTTTATAATGGAATATGGCCAAAAGTTCCGTGCTCCGTAGTTCGTATACCTTAATGAAAAAAATCAATTGATAAATATCCATGACGCAATTAACTGATAAATATTCACGACGTCAATGGTAAAAAACAAACAATTTATACATATCCATGACGCAAACGGTATAAAAATCAACTAAGAAATACCCATGACGCCAATGGTATAAAAAACCAAACTAAGAAATATTCATGACGTGAATGGTATAAAAATCAAATAAGAAATATTCATGACGTCAATGGTAAAAATATCAGTTAATAAATATTCATGACGCCAATGGTAAACAAATTAACTGATAAATATTCACGACGTCAATGGTAAAAATATCAATAAATAGATATTCATGACATGAATATTTCTTACATAAATATTAATGATGTAAATGCTTAAATAATGCTCAAATAATGCATACATAACAATTTTCCAATTATTTCAAATAACTATAACTGACCTGAAGCTTAACCCTTAACCCGCTGTTATAAATTAACGACTGCTCAGATATGGATCTGCTGCACAGTTTTGACTACGTCCGTCGAGAAACTATTGACAGTGTCCAATAGTTTTGATCATGATTAGATGCCGGGGTTGTAAATGTTAGCCAGGTTGCGCTTAACACGCAAGATTTAAATCTTTACTCCATGAATACGATTTTCCAAGCTTTTGCAAACAGAGTAGACCCAGATCAGACGGCTTCTGTAGAAGTTGCGATTTTATTTCATTAGTTGTAGATACTGAAGCAAACTAAGAGTATAGAGCGTTGGCTTAACCTGTATCTGATAAGAAAAATAGATCAGGATGATTGGGATCTTGTATAACTGAAATAATACAACGGTTTGATTTATTTCCAGTACAGCCGCGTAAACTTTCAAATTATTCTCCAATGTATAGAACACAAATCTTTGACACTTTTTTCACGTTGTTAACCTTAGTTCACAGTTATATATATATGTATGCATATCTGAGACTTTCTCACTTTTTGTTGCCGAGTGTTTTGTCTATCGCTTTGTCGGGAAGTTCTACGAATATCTGCATACAGTGCTCCCTCAGTACAACGGCCCTCTCAATAACGATTCCCTCCTTACAACAACGCATGTCACTGTTTCCGAAACAACAAGGCTCCAGAAACAATTTTTTCCATCGTATTCTCTTTATGCTTCCATCAAACCCTATGTTGTGACCACTCTTTAGAATCGTCACAAAGTGACGGTTCTAAAGAGTGGTCACAACATAGGGTTTGATTGAGGCATAACGGTTTTAGTTCTCGAAATACACCTTATCTGAGGATCTGCAAACAAGCTACTATGTTTGATTTTCCCTCCCTATAACAACTCCCTCTGAACAACACATACAATCTTCGCATCCCAAAGGGTGTCGTTGTAGAGAGTGAGCACTGTATATAACACGATTTATCATTTGTGCGAATTGTAACATATTTTTGTCGTGATGCTCTGTTTTACTACCCTCAGAAAGGTGAATAGTTCGGTGACATTAATGCCATCATTATCGATATATACAAATATCCAATCAGTCGTCGTTAGAAAATGTGGCGTCTGTTCTGGGACTGCACTATTTGTCGTGGTGCATTTATGTGACATTGGCGGTGAAATGGTTAATGCATTAAGCAATCACCTACTTTTAAAGACACCCATGTTTATTAAGTGGTAAGAGCAATTTAGAATATCAGCAAATGCCCTCTACCACGGATTACTAGGATTGGTATAATTCGTTCAATTAACAAATTGATGTATGACGGGTAAAGAAATGAAAATAAACGGCAATATATACCAATGTAGGATATCAGCAAATGTCCTCTACCAGAGGTTACTAGGATAGGTTTAATTCGTTCAATTAACAAATGGATGTATGACAGGTAGAGAAATGAAAATAAACGACAATATGTACACGTATACTCTTTAGGATCGTGTCGAAGGGACCATTGTAAAGAGTGGTCACATCATAAGGTTTGGTGGAGAAATAACTATTTTAGTATTTGAGCACACACGTTAATTGTTCTGCTATCAACTTAAAATAAGGCTATTCAACCCTTCACTTTACTCTATAGAAACTATTTTAACCCTTTCGCTGCCAAACTTTGTCGTTTCCAATTTTGTCGTCTGCTACAATTTCCGTTTAAAATTTTTCTTCATTTTTTTTTAAAATAAAAACAAGTCACGGTAACAAACAGACACAGTAACAAGTCACATTAACAGAAAACAAGTCACAGTAACAAACAGTTTGGAGTTCGGTCCCGTCAAAAATGTACAATACAAAATTGTTCTATTAAAATGTATCACTACGTATGTCTTAATGTGCCTCTAAAGTACTGCTGAATGTTCCGGCATCAAGCTATTAACTGGAGAAATTGTTCATATTAGAAATCGGAAGACTGGAACTTCTGTTATCTCGAAGCAATTTGCATCTTCCCTTGAAATTCGAGATATTGACATTCAACTGTGTACTTGACCGAATTTCTAAACCGCCACTAAATATTCATGCAAATTATCTAGACCACTTAACCCTTTCCCTGTTCTAAGTTTATTACAAATTTCAGTACGTACTGAATATTCATTAACAAAATAGTTATAAAGAAATATGGAAGGTGGAACGTTGTAGACATTTTAGAAAGCAAAGAAACAGATCTATCAAATTCCATTAGCAAACACAGTAGACCCTGATCAGATGGCTCCTCTAGGAACCATCTGATCTGGGTCTACTCTGTTTGCAAATGCGTGAAAACACGTTTATATGAGGGAAAGGGTTCATGACGACACCAGAGGAGAATGCTGGCACAAAACAGGGTTAATTGCCCGGGAAATAAGGTCATCTAAAGGCTAGAAAAAAAGTAGAGAAAAATAATGTTTGCTCAATTTGGAAATGTCACAGTTTTTACTGATTGTTGTATTGTTCTATTGATTTAGTGTTAAAACAGTTTGGATCCTGATGAGATGCCGAGTTACGAGTCACTCGGTGTTTAACCTTTAGCCTGCTACGGGCGGATGAGTGATTACCTTTGCAAACAGTTTGGATCCAGATTAGACGCCGAGTAACTCGGCGTCTTATCAGGATCCAAACTGTTTAATACTCTGACCGTGCGTTTATATGATGGAAAGGGTTAACCCTTCGCTTGCTATTCACGTCAATATACCAACTTGTAAATAGTGAAGACCCAGATGAGACAGCTCCTGTAGGAGCTGTCTCATCAGGGTCTGCACTATTTACAAGTTGATTGTGCAACCAGTGCACTCCACAGCAGTGATTGCACAGCGATATACATGTACACATTTAATATATATGTAATTATACAACAGGACATGGGTAAAGAAGGAGAAATGTATTTTAAAAGTCAGCAAGAGAAGGGTTAATTTTGACGTCAGCTTTTTGCCAATGCCAGCCAGGTCGCGCATGGCAGGCGAAGGCTTAACTCTTTCGGTGCCAACTTTTGTCGTCTGCAAACTTAGTCGTCAGCTACGAGTTTTCATTTGTTACTTTTCTTTGTTTTTGTTTCAGAAAGAGTCACAGTAACAAACAGTTTGGATCCTGATGAGACGTTGAGTTAATCGGCGTCTCATCTGGATCCAAACTGTTTGCATAGGTAATCACAGATGCGACACTGGCAGCGACAGAGTTAGCATTTTTATCCTGTTTTCAGTAAGAAATGCTTTTAGTAAGTGCAATAATTGACCAATTTTTAGCTCTACGGGCTTGAAACACTCTTATTTCTAGTGTATACATGATTGTATTTACTTGAGTGGTTCATCAATTTACATGCAGAGCAAACTATGTTGCTTTTCCTATTAGAACTATGTGTACGAATTACAATATTATAAATTATTTATGATTTGTTTTATCACTTTTTACAAATCTGGAACATTACGCTGACATATTGATTGCTGATACTTTTGTAATACAGTAAACCTCCCCTAAAGTAACCACTTGGTGAATAATAGGCGTGTTTAACCCATTCCCTCGTATTGACGACTTTTGACGACTCTGTAGAAGTCACTTTCTGAAACCATTGTGATAAATAGAGCATTTGCTCCTATAGGAGCAAATGCTCTATTTATCACAATGGTTTCAAACTACAAAATTCTAAAAGTTTCCTTTTCTCTAGTTAGTGCTCCTTTACGGTAGATTTATTCAAAGAGGTTGTATCTGAAAATAGCGTATGAGGTAATGGGTTAACAACCAGCTGATTGTTTAATGCAGGCAAAAGGCTCCTACAGGACGTCATCCTGCATTAGGCTGCCACCTACCTTTAAGAATAAACTCTGATAATGCAAGAAGAGAAAATTGCAGACTCGGTTTTATTGACTCTGTTCATGTGTAGTAATTAATAGTGCAATACTGCTCACGCCCCCTAGCACCGGTTTAAGCGGTATTCAATTTTTCAAAACTAAAAGCATTGAAATTGATGATCCCGAAGGACCTCTTTTGAACCCTTAACTCCCTAAATACGCCTTTCTATGCATTGCAAACAGAGTAGACTCAGATCAGAGGCTTCTTTTGGAGCCGTCTGATCAGGGTCTACTCTGTTTGCTGATGACAAACTGTATATATACTTTTTCAGATTCTGTCATGACCCAAACCTTCTGTGTTCATACACCATTAGAAGAATGCACTGTTTTAATGATGTTATTTCTAACATGAATATTCATGAAAGAAATAATGACACCATGAGTATTTATGAGCTTAATATTTTGATAGTATAATTATGTAGTCATGTTTCTACCGATGGTTGTCTATATTTGACATCCTTTCAGTGTATATGTCGTCATGTTTCTATCAATGGTTGCCATGTTTCCACCGATGGTTGTCTATATTTCACATTCTTACAGCGTATATGTTTGTCATGTTTCCACCGATGATTGTCTATATTTCACATTCTTGCAGCGTATATGTTGTCATGTTTACACTGATGGTTGTCTATATTTCACATTCTTACAGTGAGTGTATATGTTGTCATGTTTCCACCGATGGTTGTCTATATTTCACATTCTTACAGCGTATATGTTGTCATGTTTCCACCGATGGTTGTCTATATTTCACATTCTTGCAGCGTATATGTTTGTCATGTTTCCGCCGATGGTTGTCTATATTTCACATTCTTGCAGCGTGTTTGTTGTCATGTTTCCACCGATGGTTGTCTATATTTCACATTCTTGCAGCGTATATGTTTGTCATGTTTCCACCGATGGTTGTCTATATTTCACATTCTTGCAGCGTATATGTTTGTCATGTTTCCGCCGATGGTTGTCTATATTTCACATCCTTTCAGTGTATATGTAGTCATAATTCTATCAATGGTTGTCATTTTTCTACCGATGTTTGTCATGTGTCCACCGATGGTTATTTATATTTCACATTCTTACAGCGTATATGTATGTCATGCTTCCACCGATAGTTGTCTATATGTCACATTCTTGCAGTGTATATGTTGTCATGTTTCCACCGATGGTTGTCTATATGTCACATTCTTGCAGCGTATATGTTTGTCATGTTTCCACTGATGGTTGTCTATATTTCACATTCTTGCAGTGTATATGTTTGTCATGTTTCCACTGATGGCTGTCTATATTTCACATTCTTGCAGTGTATATGTTTGCCATGTTTCCACCGATGGTTGTCTATATTTCACATTCTTACAGCGTATATGTTGTCATGTTTCCACTGATGGTTGTCTATATTTCACATTCTTGCAGCGTATATGTTTGTCATGTTTCCACTGATGGTTGTCTATATTTCACATTCTTGCAGCGTATATGTTTGCCATGTTTCCACCGATGGTTGTCTATATTTCACATTCTTACAGCGTATATGTTGTCATGTTTCCACTGATGGTTGTCTATATTTCACATTCTTGCAGCGTATATGTTTGTCATGTTTCCACTGATGGTTGTCTATATTTCACATTCTTGCAGTGTATATGTTGTCATGTTTCCACCGATGGTTGTCTATATTTCACATTCTTTGCTTCCAAGACATATACAGTAGAATCTCTATAAACGATAGGATTCTTTATAAGCAGATGGTTGCTTAATGCAGGACGAAAATAATGCAGAAAACCCCTCTAAACCGGGGGTTCAATTTAGTATTAATATCGGTCTTGGAGATAGATTGCAGCTTAATGCAAGGTTAAAGTCATGCATAAAGCTTCTAGAAGACGTTCACCCTGCATTAAGCAGCCACCTGTCCAAATGTAACTAAATTCTTCTCTACTAGAATTCCGGTTTAAGGGGGTGGGGTTACTGTCATGTGTTTCGCCTGTGGAACATACGTAATAGAAAGTTGTTGATGAATATATCGAGGCTAATTAAAATATGAATGCTTGGCATATTACATAATCTAAAGTTTGAAATTGGTGCGCAGAAAATCCATTGTCATGATTGTTATTCGAACGTTATGCATAACAGAATTGAATGCAGTCGCGATTTTTTATCTCATTAATATAGCGCGTTTTAGCTAGCTGTCATTATTTAACCATGTACTCCACAAATACCCCCTTTCTACACATTTGCAAACAAAGTGAATCCAGACCAAACAGCTCCTGTAGGAGCCGTCTGATCAGGGTCTGCTGTGTTTGCTCATGATAGAATATAGATCTCATTCTAAAGTTTCTGCAATGGTCTAAATTATAATTGTGAAACGCCATTATAAGAATGCAACTCATTAATATTTTCATGATATAAATATTTCTTAGATGAATATTCATGGAGTAAATGGTTAAAGCATATAGTATAGATAATAGTTTTAATACCGCGGTATATATCTTTCTTTTGACGGCAATAGATATAAAAAATCAAAGAGCGAAACCACGAGTAGAACAATATAAGGTGGGGTTACACATGTTAAAGGTATTTGCTACGCTAATGATAACCTACAAAACTAATAAGTGACAATTTTACGCCTGATATTATACATTATGATTGTAATACAAATACTAAACTAATATTGATACAGACAGACGTATAATTAAACTCAACTATATATCGTGTTGCACGAGGGACATTTATAAGGTATTACTATAGGAACATAAATATGAAATAATATGAAATATCTGGTGAAATGTAGGACTGTTTGTCTCAAAGTATACTTGTTTAAACATTTTATATAAACGCATTTTGACGCATTTGCAAACAGAGTACACCCAGATCAGACGGCTACTATAGAAGCCGTCTTATCTGGGTCTGCTCTGTTTGCTAATGAATCAATAATAGATCTGAAGCTTCAATTTTTTCCAGTACTAAACTACCCTGTGTGCATATACAATTAAAAACCACTTAATAAACACTAATGATGTTGTTATTTCTTACTAAAATATTAAACAGGGAAATGAATTAATAACACACTGAATTCACACAGAAAATTCTTTTTCGGAACGCTACATAGGGTACAGTGTTAAATCATTGTCAAAGACATACTAAGATTCAAATCGGTGACCGTCTCAGTTCGTAACCTTTTACTCCATAAATAAACGCATTTGCAAAGAGAGTAGACCCAGATCAGACGGCTCCTAATATCCTATCTGATCATGAAATGCTCAGTTGGTTTATGCTATTATACATGTATATCTCTGATTATGTACTGTCTGAGGTAGCTAAGCATTTATATGTGCATATGCCATGATAAACTAATATGCTAAATTCCATGATGTCATTATTTATGACACCAATATGAACTTTATGGGGTAAAGGGTTGATGGGAGCACCAGGGCTGTATAGAAGGTGTGACAAAGTGCCAATGCTTTGAAGGAAACACCCCAATTCACCAGTGCGTGACCAATCTGTACCGCACAGGTAATCAACAGTAGAAAAAGTAAAAAAAGGACGAGTATAATCGCCATACACAACATAAATACACAACATCATACACAACGTAAATACACATCGTAAATACACACCGTCATACACAACGTAAATGCACAATGTAAATATGCAACGTAAATACACAACGGCATACACAACGTAAATAAAGAGCGTCATACACAACGTAAATACACAGCGTAAATGCACAACGCCATGCACAACGTAAACACACGTGACTACACAACGTAAATACAGAACGTTAATACACAACGAACGTCATGTACAACATAAATATACAACGACATGCAAAACGTAAATACACAACGCAAATACACAACGTAATACACAACGTCGTACACAAAGTCATACACAACGTAAATACGCAACGTTAATACACAACAGCCATAGACAAATAGTATAGACCCTAAAAGAGATATCTGATCAGGGTTTGCATTGTTTGCTGAAACCACATATGGCAATCGCTTATACAAGCAAATATTGTGTTTGCTATACTAAATAATTGGTTCTGAATAAGATCAGGTTTCCTTAAATGGGATCAAATACGTTAATAGCAGGTGCATCATAGTGTAGAAATTATAGAGGTCCCAATTATAGTGGTAGCAATTATAGTGTAGAAATATAACGGCAATAATTATAGTGTAGCAATCATAGTGGTAGCAGTTATAGTAATTACTATTATAGTGTAGAAATATATTGGTATCAACTATAGTGTAGCAATTATAGTGGCAGCAATAATAGTAATAACACTTATAGTGGTATCAGTTATAGAGAAATTAATAATAGTGGTGGTAATTACAATGGTTGTTGTTATAGTGATGATGATTATAGTGGTAACAATTATAGTGGCTTCCACTATTGAAGTGGTACCAATTATAGTGTAATAATTACAGTGAAACTAATTATAGTGGTAACAATTATAGTGTAGCAACTTGCGAATGTTTCGCCAATGCATAAGTTTCGTCCCGGAATATATTCTCTTTACAAAAAATCATCTGTAGCGAACGCTTAATAAAAACAACATAGGTATCTTTAAACCAAGTGTTTGCTTAATGTAGGATGAAAGTAGTGCAGAAAGCTCCTGAAAAAGGAGATTTCTGCATAGCGTTCGTCCTGCATAAAACCCACAATTAGATTTCTGTTTGTTGCTTTCATTTTAGGGATTTTACGGTAAATGACACAGTTTGACCTAGTTTGCAATAGTGTGAACTAGTTTGCAATAGTTTGACATAGTTTGCAATCGTTTGACCTTTTTTGCAATGGTTTGACCTAGTTTGCATTATCTTCTTTGACAAACTTTAAGTATAGATATAATTCAATCACATGCCTTGTGAACACTGATCGCTAAGGGACAGTTGAAACTTTCAATCGATACGTAACACTTCAATGCAAAGTATGGCCACCACGTATTACTTTTTAGATGGCCCTCATATATTTACCCGTTATATACACCGTCAGCAACCTAACTCGGCACGTTGACGTTTAGAAGGAAAACCAGATTACAACTACTACAGGCAAGATAGTGTATTCGGTACGTATTAATATTATCAAACTATTATGTATTTATTTTGCAGTTTAACCCCTTACTTCATGAATACCCATCAAAGAAAATACTACTAGGTGAATATTGTCATTTTTCCCAAAGCAGAAACTGGAGAATCAGATATATTATTCCATACGCAAGCAGAATATACCCTGATCAGAAGGCTCTTATATGAGCCGTCTGATTTGGGTCTCCTCTGTTTGCAAAGGCATAAAAAGAAAGGCGTAATTTATGGAGTAAATAGAGCAGTTCCAGATCAGACGGCTCCTGTCATAGCCGTTTGATCAGGATCTGCTCTGTTTGCTTACGAAATAATATAAATATAATTCTACATTTTCTGACATGGTTAAAAATTCATGTTTTAATTTATCTTTACCAATATTATGATATAACTATTTCTTGCATGCATATTCATGGAAAAGGGAGTTATTAAAGCAACTGTGATGATAAAATGTTTTATTTCATAAATCAGGAATTACTATAAAGTTTATATAAATAGAACTGGAGGATCATGTTAACCTTTACTCGTCTGAAAGAGAATAATGTCTGCTTCAAGTTGGATTTGTTCCATTCAAGTTAAACCCTTTCACCGCCAATGTCGCAAACATGCACCATGGCAAATAGTGCAGTCCCAGACTCAAACTTGATTTCTATATCCGTGCTTTAGTCCCTTGAAATCTGCATTTATTTATCTAATTTCCTTATTTAAGAGAAAAAATTATTAACCCTTCGATTGCTATTCACGTCAATATACCTACCTGTAAATAGTAAAGACCCAGGTGAGACAGCTCCTGCAGGAGCTGTCTCATCAGGGTCTGCACTATTTACAAGTTGATTGTGCAACCAATGTACTCCACAGCAGCAATTGCACAGCGATATACTTGTACACAGTAAAGATATATGTAATTGTACAAAAGGGCATGGGTAAAGAAGGAGAAATGTGTTTTAAAATTCAGCAAGAGAAGGGTAAGTGTTATATCACATGCCGTTGAGAAAATATTGACCCCGTGTGAAACAGCTTGGATCCTTGAATTGAGTTCGCGTGATAGCAGCATGAGATTTTATGTTGAACTGTGTTGGAAATACGCAACCAGAGATCCAGATAAGATACGTAAATTAAAACATTTTCAAGAATAATTCCTTTATTTCTCCATCAAACCCTGTGTTGTGACACCCTTTAGAATAAAGTCTTCGACACTATACTATTCTAAAGAGTGGTCACAACATTGGGTTTTGTAAAGAAATGACGATTTTAGTATTTGAATACGCTCATTTATGTGTTGCTCTGCGTAATAATATGAAACGATGGTTTCAGTATTATGTCCCAGTCTTGTAAGCTGATTTGGTAATACATTAGATTGTAAAAACCGTTATTGCACTTTTTTTATGATGAAGAATTTAAGCATTCTGTAATGTTTTAAAGATATAAAATTGTACATATTAAACAAATATTTCTAAAAATAAAATTGCCACTTACCAGACCAAAAAATAACTCTCTAAAATTACCATATATATAGTGAATAAAACTTTCGTATTCTTATCATTAACGGTGGTATTTTAACCCCTTCCCAACATTTGTTGTTGAATTCTTATTCTTATCATTAACCCATTTGCTCCCACGATCCCATATATGAGACGTAGGCAAACAGTATAGACTCTGAGCAGACGCCGCATAATGCGGCGTCTGATCAGAGTCTACACTGTTTGATCATAGGATTTTAATATAAAACAAAACGGAATTGATTTTAGGCCAGGCACCCCTAAGATAAAAATGGACTAATCCAATATATAAACATGGAAGAATCCACTGGAAGCAAATGAGTTAATGACAGTATTTTAACCCCTTCACATAATTTATTGGTGAATGGTTCGTTTCAAGAATATTCATTAATCTATATTTTATATTGCAACATTTTCAGAAGAATTTCAGATTTGACAAAATATGTAGGATCAAATCTTTAAAAATCCATCAGCTATCCTGTAGGAGCCGCTGATCAGGGCTTACTCTGTTTGCAAAGGCGGGCACATGCGCTAGAATGAGGAAAAAGGCTAAAGCATGAATTGCTTAAGGTACCGAACAAGCAAACAGTCCTGGACAATATGTTTTGTTTAATTTTTATGTTAATGATCAGCCAAAAATCTCTTCAACCCATTGTATTAACAAAATACCACTAGAGATACCACGACGGCCGTGTCGATCCCCTTTTCATTTATACAACCAAGCAGTTTTATCCAGTCGGAATTTTATAAGAAAGGGCTTATCGGGGACACCTAGGGGTACTGATAATTATAGCACATGCGTGATAAAATGATAGACGGTAAGTTAGCAGTATTTTCCCCTCGGTAGCCTCCAGACCAGATAAACGTTCTAATTAGTGATTTATTAGAAACTAGTAATAAAATCGGTTTTTAATTGATCGGAGGAGGAGCTGAGCGGAAAATTCCTCTCATATTATAAGCTTTCCATTGGATATAAACGTTACTGTTACTATTACTGTTCATGAACAGACTCAATAAAACCGAGTCTGCAATTTTCTCTTTTTGTGTTGCAGTTTTGCTCTCGGGGGATCACCTCCCTTCAGAATTTAAATGTCCGTTTCGCTAGGAATGTCGATGGCTTTTGAAAACAAATCAAATAAATTAATATAACTAACCATCTTGGTTTAGTAAAAATATTTTTGGTAGTATTAAGTACGATTTTCCGATGACACTTGCTGAATCTCTCTCGCTACCTAAATGCAAAATGAAAGATATACAATGAAAGATATACAATGTATTGCTTATTTGAGAGTTTCTGCATTACTACGCCCTGCATTGAGCTAATGCGTATGTAAACCTACGTTTAAAGAGGAGGTCCTTACAATGATCGCATATTTTCAATAATATCATAAAACTTGGTATTTGTTATGCTCTATCATTATTATGAAGGTTCCTAATTTGAACTTATGTCGAAGAATGCCCATGTGATACAAATAAACCGATATCATCAATACTGATAAAAAAAATTCTACAACACAATATTATCGGCCTTTTCCGTTAAATTCTTCCGCGTTTTGCCGATGATCACCCGATCCCTCCATTGTTTACGTAATAGCTTTCTCGGAAGTGGTCGGAAAATCGCGAATAGGGCGAACAGTTACGAAACTAAAACCCAACCCGAATAAAACTGAAACTTCGGGTATTAAAACCGGGATCGGCGATATCAAACACATGGGTGTTTTGTCATTATAAACGGTAATTGGATGGGGCTTTTTGCGATATACTACTTTTCAGCATATAAATAAATGAGGTTTGTATATTTTAAGTGTTTATGAAACGCGTCAAATGTAGGGACATTCCCTTTAACCCTTTAATCCATAAATACGCCTTTCTTTGCCTTTGCAGAGTATAGACACAGATCAGAGCTTCTTCTAGGAGCCGTCTGATCTGGGTCTGCTCCATTTACTTCTAGTATAATAATACATACGATTCTGCAGTTTCTGCCACAGCCTAAACCCCCTGTGTTCATTTACTATTACAACAGTTAGTCTAATTTATATTTTTGATGTCATTATGTCTTACATAAATAGTTTACAGCCTTCAGTTATGCCTTTATATATTTTCAGGAGATGGGCTTAAGGGTTTATTTCGCTGTGGTGGCACTGTGCTGGATGTTCAGCTTCGGTAACACATGTTTCTATAATAACATATTCACATTTAGAACATACAGTTGAACTTCGATATCTCTAACTCGGATAACTCGAACTTCGGTATAACTCGAACAAAACGTTCAGTCCTTCCAAAAATTACAATACAGGATATTTTCTAAAATATATCACTACACATATGTAGAAACACGCGTGATAGCTTAATGTAGGTCTAAAGTAATGCTGAAAGCTCCTGCAGGAGCTTTCATCATTACTTTAGACCTACATTAAGCTGTAAACCTGAGATATTTGTCAGATTATGAATCGGATGAGTCGAACCTCTCCTATCTCGAACTAATTTGTATGGTCCCTTGAAGTTCGAGATATCGAAGTTTAACTGTAGTTTGATATAAATTAAGCCATTCACTGCCATGGCGATTGGTCTGTGGTATCATATGCCAACAGTTTGGATCCAGATGAGATGTCGAATAATTTGCCGTCTCATCAGGATCCAAACCGTTTGCCACTATGTTGATCTTTTTATAAAGATTATAAAGGTGTTCCTCTGAACACTGCGTACTGGCCCTCTTACCACCAATTTCAAACTTGACACAATTGTAGTATATGTATACATGTAAATCGGTATAACATAAATCCAGCTATGATGCTACATAATTTGGAGCATGATCTAAATGAAAGAAGTGTGAAACTAATAAAAACAATAATGAAAATAATGATCAAAGTGTAATTTGTGAAGTTTAAATTTAATGGCATCAGTAGAAAATGTCTTATTGGCGGGACAAAAAATGAAAACAGAAGCCTGTTCAACGTGTGTAGTTTGAATTGAATGATATCAGTAGAACAGGAATTATTGGCTGGCCAAACAAAGAAAGCAAAAAAGGAAATAACTCCAAAAATACTTATGTTAGAGTTATTGACCTTGTGCATGACACTTCCTCTCATCAGATTTGTTCCATGTGTGAAGTAGAAGAGGACTTATTTGCCGGACACAAAATGAAAAAGGGAAATAACTCCCAAAATACTTAAGCTGGAGTTATGAACCTTGCACATGCCACTTTCATTATGCATGTTCCGTGTGTTGATTTTGATTTCAATGGTATTAGTAGAGTAGGAGATAAAGGCCGGACGAGAAGAGTATGACGACGTCGACGACGACGACGACGGACAAAGTGATCCCTATATGTCTGCTATGCTTCGCAGGCGACACAAAACTGAAGCACCACTTTTAAAATGGCTGATGGTGACACTTTTCACGTAAAAACAGCGTCTATCATCTGGGTTAGCCATTTACTACATAAATACACATTTCCATGCATTTCCAAACAAAGTTGAAGAAGCCATCCGATCAGACCATGCTCTTTTTATGATACAATTCATACTGTTCTACATTTTCTGGAATGGCCAACAATTCATGTGCTTATGTGCTATTACGACACTTAATCTAACCCGATAAGGACATACTCTTTTTGTTTATAATACAATATATATACTGTTCTACAGTTTATGTCATGGCCAACCATGCATGTGCGTATGTGCTTTAACCCATTTGCTCCCATTGGATTCTTTCATGGTTATATATTGGATTAGTCTATCTTTTATCTAAGGGATGTCTGTCTAAATTTTCATTTTTGTTTTGTTTTATATTGAATTCTTGATCAGCAGACAGTGTAGATTCTGATCAGACGTCTGACTAGAGTCTACACTGTTTGCCTACGTCCCATATATGGGATCGAGGGAGCAAATGAGTTAAAAATAACATTTAATCTAATATTCAAGATCTAATTATTGCTTTCATGAATATTCATGAAGTAAAGGGTTGAGAAGAACTACAGTAAATTCTGTCTACAGACACAACTCATAATATTATTCCGGATTTTAAGCCTTTCGGTGCCAAATTTCTAATTGCTTCTGCAAACGAATTTTGTTAAAGAAGAAGTCCCTACAATGAACGCATATTTTTTTCAATTTTAGTTATGCTCAATCATTATTATGAAGACTGCCAATTTGAATTTATATCGGAAAATGCCCCG
The DNA here is from genome assembly GCA_963576725.1 of Azorinus chamasolen. Lineage (NCBI taxonomy): Eukaryota > Metazoa > Mollusca > Bivalvia > Cardiida > Solecurtidae > Azorinus > Azorinus chamasolen. Next base: position 49,904,069 of record OY755253.1, read on the forward strand.
GTGATACAAATAAACCAATTTCATCATAATTATGAATTTTTGTTCTACAACACAATATCATCGGCCTTTTTCCGTTAAATTTTCCGCGTTTTGCCGATGATCATCAGATCCCTTCATTGTTTACGTAATAGCTTTTCTCGGAAGTGGTCGGAGAAACATGAATAGGGCGAGCAGTTACGAAACTATAACCCAACCCGAATAAAACTGAAACATCGGGGAGTAAAATCGAGATCGACGATAACAAACACATAGATGTTTTGTCATTACAAACTGTTCGGGTAGGGTTTCTTGCAATCTATTACTTTTCAGCATATAAACAAATGAGATTTGTATATTTTAGGCGTTTTTGAAATTTTAAACCATCCAGTAAAATAAGGAAATGAGATAAATAAATGCAATTTCAAAGGAATAAAGCACAGATATAGAAATAGAGTTTGAGACAAAAGGTGAAGTCCCTGATCAGACGCCTCCTTGAAAAGGCGAGTCTGATCTGGGACTGTACTATTTGTCGTGGTGTATTTTTGAGACATTGGCGGGGAAAGGATTAAAGACCAACTAGAAAAGAGCCCACGCAGACGGGGTCAGACTATTTGGTACATGATGATCATTGCAATGTACAATTACTACGATTCTTCCCGACATTCACAATTATAGTGTGAGACCCGTGTTTTGTATTGTTTTGTTTACAGGACAAAGTATCGGAAAAGCATAGTACATGTAAGGGTAAATGCTTTATCTTATAGACTTCTTTACACCATAGTAGATAATATAATAGCACAGAAAAATACCCGCTCAAGTAATTTAAATATACACATTGTACATATCACAAATATAACATTCAAATTTGCCACCACCACACTCTACTACAAAAAAGAAATACAGTATAACATGGCTTATCCGACCTAACTGACATTGAATCCAAGTCCCGAAATATAAATTGTATATAAAAGTACAAAAATGAGTCATGCAGGAAACACCACATACAGAACAAACAGTCGCCCGAACAGCAACGTTGGGAAACAGCAAATGTACATAACTATAAAAACATCAAGAGACGCACAAAGACAAGAATATATGGCAAAAATCCGGCTTTAATGCGGTTTCCGCATTTTTTGCTTGTTTAACATATTTGATGAACAAAGTGAGAAAATGGGTATTTTACGAAGTTTGTAAATCACATCGCCATAAAATTCAGGAGGTGAATTACCGTGTCGCAGAAGTGCCTTGAGATTACATTGGTACTTGCCAATAAGTGAGAGATTTCGATAGTAATATTTAGAGAAAGTTTTTTTTTAGTTTATGGTATCTATATCCTTGCTTAAGCAGTTTTTCAGTTAAAATGAGATTTCGACTGTTAAAATCGCCAAAAGATGAACACGCTCTAGCAAAACGAATAAGTTAAGATATATTAACCCCGTAAGATGGGGCACGGGGAACATCTCCGTCAAGATGAGGGAAATTTACAATATTAAAATCAAAATCATCTCTTTTGTCATATATTTTAGAAGAAATAATTCGATTATCAATTTTAAGGTCTAGATCAAGAAAAGCTGCATAATTGTCGGACGGGTTAGCTTTATTCAATTTGAGTTCTTTAGGATAAATTGTAGGAATCAGAGTATCAAAGAAAGGGTTATCTAAACTAAAAATATCATCCAAATATCGTGAAGTTTCATTGAAGGCTTTTATAATATCTTCTTGTGATTGTGGATTCAAACGTAACATGAACTCTCTCTCATAGCAGTACAAAAACAAGAGGGCAATGAGGCCCTGAAGCGCTCACCTGAGATAACATTGTACAACTTTGCTAGAGAACAACAAGGCAAAGCCTTATGGTTTCAGAGAAAAATAATATTTCACACTTGTCCCGTGAAAAACTGATAAGCCCCAAGGCAGGGCCAAGTTTCGCTACGAGGTCAGGGTCGTAAGTTGAACATTTTTGTCAGAGGGCCACAAGCCAAAGCTATATATTTATAGAGGACCATTAGATCATGTTTATGTTACATACCAAATATCAAAGATCTAGGCCTATCAGTTTCAGAGAAGAAGATTTTTAAGGATTTTCCTATGTAAAACTGATAAGCCCTTGGGCGGGGCCATTTTTGATCCGGGGGTCATAATGTGAACAACATTTCGTTCCCCCTAGCCACTGATCGGGTCAGCAGTTTCAGAGGAGATGTCGTTTGAAAATGTGGACGGACGCCGGACGCCGGACGGATCGCAGTCACAATAGCTCATCCTGAGCCTTCGGCTCAGGTGAGCTAACAAATCTGCGACAAGTACCCATAGGAATACCAATTACCTGACGGTATATAGCATTCCCATAACGTACAAATATGTTATCCAAAAGAAAGGTTAGTGATTCACAAACTTCTTAAAGTTTACCTTATTTTACCGACACATTTCTTTATCCGACATTCTTCGTTAGTACCTACATTCAAAAACCATGAACTCTCTACCAAGCTCTTTGTGAAATTCGTAGGTGTCGCCTATTACAGACACTTCTAAAGATAAGTCAAACTTCGCAAAGTTGACCTGACTGTACCGACACATTACTTTATCCGACATTCTTCGTTAGTACCTACATTCAAAAACCATGAAATCTCTACCAAGCTCTTTATGGAATTCGTAGGTGTCGCCTATTACAGACACTCCTAACGATAAGTCATTACATACTATATTACATATGATATTGCTTTGTTCGTAGCATGTACGTGTTCGTAACTTGTGAAGATTTGGTATCTAAATTTCTATGTTTCGTCAGTAACGTTTCATATTTTGTCATAAGCTTTATCAATTTTGTCATTGACATTTCGGAATTTGTACAAATACGAGTATTTTCCCGGAGACTTCGTTTAGAACAGTGTTCGTAGCATTTTAATTTTGTTCGTAGCATTTAGGTTTTGTTTGTATCATTTTAATTTTGTTCGTAGCATTTTAATTTTCCTTCCCTTCATTTCGATGTTTTTTTCCTGTCATTTCATTTTTATCAAGTTTGGTTTGTTAGGTTGTATTATAATATATCGATACACCTCATACTCATAATAGAGTGACAGGGTTTCCTTTCCAGCAATAATGCTATAAAATAAGGAAAATTCAATAAAGCTAATGATAAAATATAAACCAATCGGGCGCATGAATTATATATAGCACGTGTATAAAATGTGAAAATCGAAGAAGAAATAGACAAACAAGGTGTCTAGAGATAGATATAATCCACTTTCCCGAAACTCTAATTCTGAAAAGTTTTGACAAATACTCTGAACGAGGGTGATATGTTGATTCATTTCTTCAATTCATTGTGTACCATACCATTACATAAGAAAAGCAGGATATATTATCTAAGTAAGTTTTGGATACAAATCGCTTAAAATACCAATTAGGTTTATCACGGCTTGGTTTTTATAACGTTCAATACAATCTAGATCGTCCCGGTTGACACCCCCAAGAATAGAGAGGATTTCAGAATTTGAAATACAGAGAGTGTTTCGATTACCTTTATTTATTTGCTAAGTGTGCCGTTGTATTATAATGCTTATTGTTTTGTGTTGCAATTTTTGCTCTCAGGGGATCACCTCCCTTCAGAATTTATAATCTTCACAACAGCAGGTGTTAAGTGCTTGTGTGGCGGCCGTAAAACGTCGCCCCGTACTTCATTCTCAGTGTTGTTATACCTTCTGATCCTTTGAGATCATGAATTTCAGTACTTCTTGTTCTGAAAATTGAATACCGCTTAAGCCGGTACTAGGGGGCGTGAGCAGTGTTGCACTTTCAATTACTGTTCATGAACAGACTCAATAAAACCGAGTCTGCAATTTTCTCTTTTTGTGTTGCAATTTTTGCTCTCAGGGGATCACTCCCTTCAGAATTTAGTTTTAAATGTTGAATATAATAGCCATTGTTCTCCATTTACATCTTGAGCAAAATCCGGTTATTTTAACTGACGACAAGTGTATCCATGTGTCTGTATTTCCCTGCTGCGTAGAATGTCGTCTGTTTCATTTATAAAGTACAGATAAGTCAGCATTTTTACTTCCTGTCCATCTTGACCAGATCAGGTCAATCGATATTGATCATCAAATATATCCATGAACTCATCACTTTCAAGAATGTCTACGCCGAGAGTAACATATTTTATTTTGTTTCTCGTAAATTTATAATGAAGAAAATATTCCAAAATAGGGAATTGATATAATACATAAATACTTGAACTGCTCTGATCTAATATTTCGACCACTAAGGGCCTTTGTCAAAGAATATCATGTCAAAATACACGTCACATTTTTGTTACATGCATTCAGCCATAAAATCAAAGAGAATAATGTTGATCCAGCGTCGTCATGGTGACATTGGGTTGTTTTTTAAAATGTCATGACGTCATCAAAATGACGTCATTAAAAATGACGTCATGGGTGCAACGACGTCATGCATGCATTAGCGCATTAAAATCTCACATCATCACTGCTATGGCAGAGGATAATGCGCTAATGCATGCATGACGTCGTTGCACCCATGACGTCATTTGATGACGTCATTTTGATGACGTCATAACATTTTAAAAAACAACCCAATGTCACCATGACGACGCTGGATCAACATTATTCTCTTTGATTTTATGGCTGAATGCATGTAACAAAAATGTGACGTGTATTTTGACATGATAATCTTTGACAAAGGCCCTTAGTGGTCGAAATATTAGATCAGAGCAGTTGAAGTATTTGCGTAAATTTATAGTTTGATTTTTATTTGTTGATTTATTGATTAGTTTACTGGAATATACCTGAACTATATTATAAGTATTTATTTCGCAGGTCATGGAGGTGGTAAGCCGTCTTCACTATGATTAATAGAATAAGTAAGAGAGAGGAGAAAGAGAGAGAGAGGCTAACTGGGATTTTGATTTGGTTACAAACTACGAGAGAAAGAGATCATCTGTATGTGAATATGAATGTAAATATGTTTTTCTTAAATTAATAGTTGGAATTTATTTGTGGATTTATTGATTAGTTAATTTACCGGAATATAACTTAAATAAATTATAAGTACAGTGCTCTCTCCCTACAACGGCCCTCTCAATAACGATTCCCTCCTTACAACAACGCATGTCACTGTTTCAAAAACAACAAGGTCCCAGACACAACTTTTTACCATCGTATTTTCTTTATGCCTCCATCAAACCCTATGTTGTGCCCACTTTTTAGAATCGTCACTTTGTGACGATTCTAAAGAGTGGTCACAACATAGGGTTTGATTGAGGCATAACGGTTTTAGTTCTCGAAATACACTTTATCTGGGGATCTGCAAATAAGCTAATTATGTTTGATTTTCCCTCCCTATAACAACTCCCTTCGAACAACACATACAATCTGCGTATCCAAAAGGGTGTCGTTGAAGAGAGGGAGCACTGTATCTTTTTCGCAGGTCATGGAGGTGGTAAGTCGTCTTTACTATGATTTAATAGAATAGGTAAGAGTGAGAGAGAGAGAGAGAGAGAGGGAGAGAGATGCAGATGCTATCTGGGCTTTTGATTTGGTTACAAACATCGAGAGAGAGGTCATCTGGATGTGAATATGAATGTAAATATGTTTTTTCTTAAATTAATAGCTGGACATTATTTGTGGATTTATTGATTAGTTAATTTACTGGAATATACCTTAAATAAATTATAAGTATCTATTTCGCAGGTCATGGAGGTGGTAAGTCGTCTTTACTATAATTTAATAGAATAAGTAAGAGAGACAGACAGACAGACAGAGAGACAGACACAGAGAGAAGGGCAGATGCTATCTGGGCTTTTGATTTGGTTACAACCTGCGAGAGAGAGAGAGGTCATCTGGATGTGAATATGAATGTAAATATGTTTTTCTTAAATTAATACATGTAGTTAGAATTTATTTATGGATTTATTGATTAGTTAATTTACTGGAATATACCTTAACTAAATTATAAGTATTTATTTATCTGGATGTGAATATGAATGTAAATATGTTTTTCTTAAATTAATAGTTGGAATTTATTTATGGATTTATTGATTAGTTAATTTACTGGAATACACCTTAAATAAATTATTAGTATTTATTTTGAAGATCTTTGAGCTGGTAAGTCGTCTTTACTATGATTAATAGAATAAGTAAGAGAGAGAGAGAGAGAGAGTGAGAGAGAAAGAGAGAGAGAGAGGCTATCTGGGCTTCTGATTTGGTTACAAACTGAAAGGGAGGCCATCTGGATGTGAATATGAATGTAAACATGTTTCTATTAAATCAATAGTTGGATTTTTATTTGTGGATTTATTTGTGGTTAATTTACTGGAATATACCTTATATATCATAAGTATTTATTTCTCAGGTCATGGAGGAGGTGGTAAGTCGTCTTTACTGTGACTAATAGAATGAGAGAGAGAGAGAGAGAGAGAGAGAGAGGGGGGGGGGTAATCTGGGCTTCTGATTTAGTTACAGACTGAGGTGTGAATATCGAGCTATCTGGTTATCTGAATGTGAATATCAATGTAAACATGTTTCTCGTAAATTACTAGTTGGATTTTTTTATTTATTGATTGCAGTAAAACCTCTCTATATTGTGTTAATAAGTTGGTATTTAGGGCAGGTGGCTCCTTAAAGCAAGGTGAAAGTAAAACAACCAATAGCGTTCTGTTTTACTTTCACATTGCTTTAAGCAGTCACCTGCCTTTAACAAACAAGAGTACCGCATACGGTACATAATACGCCCACTTGCAAACTTTCTCAGATTCAACATGCCTTATAAGTGTTGACATTTTCTAATATGTGCTTCAGATCTTGATTTCCATATTAAGGTGGTACTATTCTTAAAAAAAATGAAGTGAATATCTTATTAATTAAAAAGGTTACAGCTAATCCTCATATTTGCAGATTTTTGTAAAGTGCAATGGCCATAACTCGATAAGACAAACTGAATGAACCTCAAAATAAACTCAGATTCAGATTTTGTTGCTTAAAACATTTCTGTTAAGCTTCATTTATATCATTTTAATAGTTTTCCCAGAAAACAACAGACAAACTAAAAGTTGACCGACAAACAAAGCAACAAACACAAGCACCATAACTTTAGAATAAAATGACTTATCAAAACCCCCAATATATGTGAAAATTCATATTAAGGTTTAACCATATAAAAAAATTGAAGTAAATATCATTTCAAATGAAAAAGTTATGGCCATCCTCATATTTGCATAGATTTGCATTATTTCTTTTAAGTGCATGGGCTATAACTCCGAAAGAACAAATCAAATTGAACCTCAGAATTGACTTAGCTTCAAGTCTTGATGCATTAAACATGTGTGTGAAGTTTCATTAATATCTGTCAACCAGAAAACAGCGTACAAACTATATGCATATATTTGCATTATCTGTTAAATAAAAGGGCCATAACTCTGAAACGAAAAATCAAATGAACCTCAAAATCAAATCAGCTTCAGATCTTGATGCATTAAACATTTGTGTGAAGTTTCATTAATATATCTCAAATAGTTTTCCCAGACAACAGCGGACAAACTATTTGCATGTATTTGTATGGCCATCCTCATATTTGCATAGATTTGCATTATTTCTTTTAAGTGCATGGGCTATAACTCCGAAAGAACAAATCAAATTGAACCTCAGAATTGACTTAGCTTCAAGTCTTGATTAAAATTCTACTGTGATAAGACTTATGAAAATTCTGGAATAAATCTCTCCTGGTCTATTAAGAACTCTTCAGAAGTCTTAAACAAACTTAAAGACATTACCCAGGTCCATTCAATGATTTCCCCCCCCCCCCCATTGTTCTCAATAGACGTGAAAGTAACAGTAAAAGCATGATACAAGTGTGCAAAATATGGCAAGCCGTCTCATTCTGTCTAGAGAGGCCCTGACATAATAAAAAATAAAAACATATACTGCATTAGTGACAATCTAATCATTTCCAAATCATCAAATGTAAGAGACGGGCCTCACATGGAACGCTCCAGTGGTTCTTGACAGGCAGACTGCTATAGCTGTTACCATGTGCCGCATGCTTTTTCACAGGTTAGCTGTAAAGACCCAAGCCGGCCAAGGGAATGTCTTTAAGAACAAAAGGTATCTTGCATCCACTGTAAGCACGTACGATTCTTCTACCCTGTACACAACTCTTCCTCATATTTTAATTAAGGATAAGCTTACTAACTTGATCCAGAAAGTATTTGCCCGAGAAAAAACATCATTCTTGGCTTGTAATGCTGAAAAAGCTTTCTTTACTGACGAGCAAATGAAATATTACACCAACTGGACTTGCTCAGAAGTTTGCGAAGCACTAAACTTTCTTTTGGATAACATATTTGTACGTTATGGGAATGCTATATACCGTCAGGTAATTGGTATTCCTATGGGTACAAATTGTGCACTACTTGTCGCAGATTTGTTTTTGTACTGCTATGAGAGAGATTTCATGTTGCGTTTGAATCCTCAATCACAAGAAGATGTTATAAAAGCCTTCATTGAAACTTGTCGATATTTGGATGATATTTTTAACTTAGATAACCCTTTATTCGATGCTCTGATTCCTACAATTTATCCTAAAGAACTCAAATTGAATAAAGCTACAAATGTAATCTCAAGGTGCTTCTGCGACACGGTATTTCACATCCTGAATTTTACGGTGATGTGATTTACAAACTTCGTAAAATTATTGGACATACCCATTTTCTCACTTTGTTCATCAAATATATAAAACAATTCATTAAAAAGGGATATGATCCTGTAGTACTACAACATACTGCTTGTTTGGTTGTGAACCCTTTTACAGTTGGCAATCACGCTGGCCTCTTTGCATGTACGCCGACAAGAAAGGTTTAGTACTCTATGAAGGCGACCTCTTAAATCCAGAAATGGAAGGAGAACGTCGGATATCTGTACTATTTCATTTTTGTCGTACCCTTTATTACTTTTCTACAGTTACTCTGTTTGCAGCCCAATCATTGAGTACACTAGCGATAGGTGGATACAGTATGTTCACTTAAATGTTTTTTCGTTATACATGCACTCTACCACTGTATTTGCTGTCGCGGTTGTTGTAGATTAGTCGGAGAGGGGATACGTTTATTTACACTGTTTGTCTTTTAGGATGGGGATGGAATAAGTGTGAGGTTGGGCGCCCATAAACCGGTTCAACCCCTCAGTGACTTTTGTCACTGACCGTTCCAAGGCGGTACTTCCATCTTCCTCCTATTGTATGTTTGTTTTGTCTTTGTGCGTCTCTTTTTTTTTTCTACTTATGTACATTTGCTGTTTCCTTGTGTTGCTGTTCGGGCGAGTGTTTGTTCTGTATGTGGTGTTTCCTGCATGACTCATTTTTGTACTTTTTGCATTATTATTTTAGGACAAGGGCCATAACTCTGAAACGAAAATTTAAATGATCCTCAGAATTGACTCAACTTCAAATCTTGATGCATTAAACATCTGTGTGAAGTTTCATTAATATCTCTCAAATAGTTTTTCCCAGAAAACAGCGGACAAACTATTTGCATGTATTTGCATTATTTTTAAGTACAGGAGCCATAACTCCGAAACGACAAATCAAATGAACCTCAGAATCGACTCAGCTTCAGATCTTGATGCATTAAACATTTGTGTGAAGTTTCATTAATATCTGTGAAATAGTTTTCTTGGAAAACTGCAGACAAACAAAATGTTGACGAACAAACGAACGAATGAACGAACGGACGGACGGACAGGGCCACGCCAATATACGACCACCTTTATTAGGTGGGCGTATAAAATACTTGATGTAATTTAGTGACCGTTATAAAGAGGTTTTACTGTAGTTAATTTACTTAGAAAACTTCCTTTCTGAAGGAAAACTGAAGTGGGAATACTCGAATATCCAGACTACAATAGTTGCGCTGTACTAGATCGTCCGAAGCATTTTCGTTTATTTATTATACCCCTCTTTTGAAAAAATGGGGTATATTGCTTTGCACATGTCGGTTGGTCGGTTGGTCGGTCAGTAGGTCAGTCGGTCGGTAGAGCGAACGGTTTCCTATCAATAACTGATTATTGGCTTGGCGTAGAATCTTCAAACTTTCTGTGGTGTTTGGTCATGACCACTAGATGTATCCCTATTGTTTGTGAAATCACTAGGTCAAAAGTCAAGGTCACCATGACCTTAACTGGTGAAATAGTTTCCGATCAATAACTACCGAAGGGTTTGACTTAGGATCTTCAAACTTGCTGTGGTGGTTGGTAATGATCAGCACATGATCTCTATTGTTTTTTAGATAACTAGGTCAAAGGTCAAGGTCACCATGACCTAATCTGATGAATTTTTTTCTGATTAATAACTGCTCATTGGTTTGGTCCAGGATCGTCAAACTTGCTGTGGTGATTGGTCATGACCACTAAATGATCCCTATAGTTTTTAGGTCACTACCGGTATGTCAAAAGTCAAGGTCACTATGACCTTAACTGGTGAAATGGTTTGCGATCAATACCTGCTCAAGAGTTTGGCTTAGGATCTTCAAACTTGCTGTGGTGGTTGGGCATGACCACTAGATGACCCTTGTTGTGGTGGTTGGGCATGACTACTAGATGACCCTTGTTGGTTTTAGGTAACTAGGTCAAAGGCCAAGATTACCACGACCTTAAATGGCAAAATGTTTTCCGATCAATAACTGCTCAATGGTTTGGCTTAGACTCTTCAAACCCGCTGTGGTGATTTAGTCATGACCACTAGATGACTACTATAGATTTTACGACACTAGGTCAAAGGTCAGTGGGTCTGGGGTATGAATACTTTACAAACATCATTTGTTATTTTTAAAAGTTACGTCGGCTGGGCGTATGACGTAGGTTTATATTCCCTTACGTTAAGTGGACCGGATTTACGTCATCCATAAGTGGACCGGATGAACGTCATGGTGCCAGGTGCCAAGGTGCCATCCGTGCCACGGTGCCACCAATTCTCCCCAAATGTCCGTAATACACTACTAATGGATTAAATAACCCTTTATTCCATTGATATCCGTATAAGAACTAATACCATCATTATCCCGGGCTGCCAACGTTAAGTGTACCTGATTAACGTCATCCATAAGTGGACCGGATGAACGTCATGGTGCCAAGGTGCCATCCGTGCCACGGTGCCACCAATTCTCCCCAAATGTCCGTAATACACTACTAATGGATTAAATAACCCTTTATTCCATAGATATCCGTATAAGAACTAATAACATCATTAATATTATTGGAAGAGTTTCGGTAAGGACACATAGAGAAAGAAAAGGTTGGCCATGGCAATAACTTTTCAACCGAGTTAGAAAAGTTGTTAAACTAACTACTTTTCTGACGAGCCAAAATACATCTGAACTTCCAAACTACTAGCATAGTAATTCTTTTATCATGCAACACCAAGAAATATGGAAAAAATGAAGAAAAAGAAACATTGCTAAAACGGTTTCGTTCCCTGAATGAAAATACATGCAAGTACGAATTACGTGACGTCATATTGGCATGCAGTGACGTCATCGACTTTTACAACATAAACAAAATTGATTTAATCCTTTTATATGGACAGATAGTTGAGATAAAGGAGATAAAATGTGTTTATTTGATGTTTATGTTTAATTATGCTTTGTCCTTCTGTTTTCCTCCTATTGGCTGAACCAAACATGCATTCCAGTCGGGTCAGTACACATGCACTATACCTCACAAAATACAGTATCGACGTGGGAAATATTATGCTAGTAGGAAGTGACTGTATTTTGTGACGTTGCATGATAAATATTATTTCATATGCAAATAGAGAATATCCTGATCAGAGAACTCCATTTTGAGTTGTCCTATCGGGACCTGCTCTGTTTGCAAATTTGTGTGAATGCGTTTGATCTGGATCATAAACAGGCATATGGAGTGGCGGGTTTATATCCATGAAGTGATTAATTCACGCATAATCTTTAATTAGGGAATAGTTTAATTATAACATAAACTGACTTGTTTCGTTAGGTATGATCCTTTTAGCCATTTTGGAACATGGCCAATTCATAGGAAAAAGTATTTCTGGAGTACTAAATTTTTAATTGGATGCATTCTATAGATGTTTACTGGTTATTACCAACAAATTGCCCAAATCGGTTAATTCCTTCGAAGTATAAGTTACCACAGCTACATATACACACTGATGTGATGCAACAGTAATATACAGCAAGTTTGTCAAACAGGTTCCATTCCCCTATAATAAGCATTGCCCCCTGTTGGGTATTTGACAAGGGACAACTACGATAACTGACGCCTAGGAGTCTAGCTACACTGTAGGGGCATTTAGCCAAACGTCCGTGTGTTATGATTTGGGACAATATGACATAATGCTAAGAGAGTATAAATAGAATTGGCCAAGACATCTATTCATTGTTTTACTCATGTGTTCATACAATTAGTATGGTCTGAAATATTTCCTAATGGCCATGTTTACTATTGTTTCCCTAAAACCACTATTAAAATGCACATAATACTGTATAATTATAATCACAAAAAATAAGTAACAGTTATTAAAAGTATCTTTACTATGAATTGTATGCATTTTATTTGTAAAACATTATTTGTAGAGAGTCCGGTCATTCAAACATACAAATTTTAGAAACATGAATATATTAATAAAAATAATATTTCAAGACTGTTATTTAGATCCACCTTTTCTTCATTATCCCAACGAAATACACATTTTGGTATTTCACAAATTGAAGTAAATCATCCTTAACTCGATTTTCTGAAAGTAGTACAACATTTTGCTATTGTAAACATTTAAGTAAAAATAAATTTATTCTCTATTTTTTCTGTATTTTTTCTTAAGTACTGTACATGCAGTTATACATTGTAACGGGAACATCACATTTCGTCTGAACCCATTTTTGCCTAAATATAAAATTCCCTTTTCATCATACATGAGCGAAAACAGTTTTTGTATTTGTAGAAACTATCGAGTAAGATTTTCGTAATTTTATAAGCAAACACAGCAGACGCTGATCAGATGGTTCCTGTAGGCTCTGATCTAGAGCTACTTTGTTTGCAGAGGGGTTAATTTGAAGCATAATTTTAAGTGTCTGTGTAAATGCCGCCTCTCAATGGAATTGCTAGCTGAAGAATATCACATGTGACGTCACGAACAAAGGGAGAGTATCGAGTGTCCGAATGTCAAAAAAGCATGGTACGCAGTACATTAAAAACTGCTATTAAATCAAGATTATACAAAATGGGTAAGGATTTTTATATAGCTAAGTCTAATTAAGAGAATACTATCAGATTTGATAAAAAAAAACACCCTATTTACTTGACCTTTAGTAACTTATTCACTCAAGTAAAACCAGCGGTAGATACGTCATTAAGGGTACGACAGGTCGACTATGTGTTTTGTACGCGGTGCTTCCTGCGTACTCATACATGTACTTTGATTTCCGCTTTTTAGGTCTGTTACAGAATACCTTAGCTAGACCTGTCGATAGGGGAGGATTCGGAAATCGTTTACGCAGAGAAAACACGGGTAAGCATGACCTAAATAATTTCACCTCCATTGTTGCATATTTGTTACTAACTGGAACTTTGACAAATAATTCTAACATGTGCATATAACGAATTATTAAGTCAAACTTTGAAGCTAGTCACTAACGTGCCTTTCTCAGTGTTATATTTTCTGGTCATTCAGGATCATTAGTTTTGATGTTATAAGTTTTGAAAATTGAATACCGCTTTGAAAACCGGTGCTAGAGGCTTGAATAGTGTTGCACGTTTCATAACTGCTGGTGAACAGACTCGATAAAACCGAGTCCGCAAATTTTGCATTGCATATTTTGCTTTCGAAGGATCTCTCTCCTACTTTCAAAACCTATTTACAGCAGGTGTTAAAATATTGCGTGGCGGCCGTAAAAAGTTATGGAGCATAATATGTGCCCAAAATCCAGACATGTAAACATGCAATCGTAGATAATAAACTGTTGAAATGAACTTTACGAGGGTAAAATGTTGACAGGAACTTTGCAAACCAAACTGCATTTGTCATTTCGTATTTGTACTTTTACGTTTTGCTACAGTTGAACGTAGGGACTTCCCTTTTAAACTATCCAGTAAAATAAGGAAATGAGATAAATAAATGCAAATTTCAAAGGAATAAAGCACATATATAGAAATAGAGTTTGAGACAAAAAGTGAAGTCCCTGATCAGACACCTCCTTGAAAAGGCGGCGTCTGATCTGGGACTGCACTATTTGTCGTGGTGTACATGATGGTCATTGCAACGTACAATTACTATGATTCTTCCCGACATTCAGAATTATAGTGTGAGACCTGTGTTTTGTATTGGTTTTTGTTTACAGGACAAAATATCGGAAAAGCATAGTATAGATAAACAAACTAGGTCTGGCAGTTACGTCAAAACAATAACAAAACTAAAAATAGTCAGGGCTTCCTCAATATATGATTTGAATGGGATAATTAATAAATAAAACAAAGATTACAACATGGGATATCCGAAACCGTGGTCTAAAGGACGCGTATGCGGCTTTGCATGCGCGCTACCCGTGTTCGACACTCATCGGCGTTTATACATGTATTTATTTGTTGTTTTGTTTAAATACTTTTGTCAGTATATTTTTTTATATGATCTATTGTCGTTATATCTTTTTTCATGTTCTTGTTAAATCCTGCTTGGTCTTCTTTTACTGTTCTATGACATATGTGTTGTTGAGGGGAAAAAAGGTTCGACGTATGTGGGTTTGAACCAGGTGCATTTTGATTCGTAGGAGAGTGCCTTTATCCTCTCGGCTAAGGACTTCAAAAGCATGTCATCATAATCAAATAGTCACAGTCTTCTCTTTTAAGAAATAACATGTCATATGAATATTCAAGTAAACACAATATGACGTAACTGTCAGGAATTCCCTGTCGGACTATACATGTGAGGGTAAATGCTTTATCTTATAGACTTCTTTACACCATAGTAGATAATATAATAGCACAGAAAAGTACCCGCTCAAGTAATTATGTCTCCCCCATTTATAGGGAGACATATTGTTTTTGCCAGAGTTGTCTGTCTGTGCGTCCGTCCGTCTGTCCGCACTAACCATTCCTGTTTATGTGACTAGATAATTTTGTTCTCGTCAGTTTTATGTGGCTTATTTTCAGTTTGTGTGGCTATTTTGAACAAAAGAATAGCCACATACACTCAATCCGTTAGAAAGTCCGTCCGTCCGTCCGTCTGTCTGTCTGTCCGTCACAAACTTGTGTCGCGCGTTTCTCTGAAACCAGTTTGGCCAGAGGAACTAAACTTCACAGGAATATTCACCAGCATGAGTTGTTGTACACCTGGGGGTTTTGAATTGTCTCCCCTGATAACTTTGGAGTTATTGCCCCTGATGATTTAAAATTAGAAAAAAATTGTGTCGCGTGTATCTCTGAAACCGCTGGTACTAGAGTCACCAAATTTCACAGGAATGTTTACAAGCATGAGTTGTTGTGCATCTATATTTTGTAATTGTCTCCACCTGATATTTCTTGATATTGCCCCTGATATGAACACTTAAATATATACAAACTTTGTGTCACGTGTTTCTCTAAAACCAGTAGGGCTCGAGTCACCTAACTTCACAGGATTGTTCACTAGCATGGGTTGTTTTCCTCTGGCGTTTTTGAATCGTCTCCCTCTAATACCTTTGGAGTTACTGTCCCTGATGACTTAAAATTAGACAAACTTTACTTAGTGTCGTGCATATCTCTGAAACCACGAGGGCTACAGACACCAAACTTCACAGGATTGTTGACCAGCATGAGTTGTTGTTGTGCACCTGGGATTTTTGAATTGTCTCCCCTTGATAACTTGCCCCTGATATGATTTCTTAAAATTAGAGAAACTTTATGTCATGCATATCTTTAAAACTAGGGCTAAAGTCACCAAACAGGCCGAGGGTAGTACTCTATGATGGTATACTCTTAAACCCAGAAATGGGATGAGCTTACCAGACTCATGTATTACCTTTTCTCTGTCGTGTCCTTAACGGCTTCCCTGCAGTTGCTCTGTCTTCAGCAAAGTCATTGAGTACATATTTGACGGACTTTCGCAGTTGTTATGCTATGTTTTACATTTTGTACTGTGATTACTGTATTCAATGTTGTTGGGAAGTCCGGCGGGGATACCTTTATTTACAATGTTTGTTTAGCTAGGGTGACTCTGAGATAAGTGTGAGGTTAGGACGTCCGTAAACCTGTTTAAACCCCTAGTGGTGATTTTACTACTGACCGTGCCAAGGCGGTTCTCTCTCTGTCACCCTTACTTTTGTTTTTCTTTTGTCTTTGTACTTGTGTTTTGTAAATGTTTGTCTCTGATGCTCGTGTATTTGTTGATGTTTTATGTGTTCTTCTCGTGTGTTTGGTTGTGTGTGTGTGGCATGCTGTCTATTGATGTTGATGGTGATTGCGTCTTGTATGTGACTTTCTACTGTATGTGTGTGTATGAGTATAAATTGCTATGCTTTCTATAGGTGTTTCTATGTTAGCGTTTCTACTTTTTCATTCACAGGTTGCCCCTGATATATTAACTTAAAATTAGAGAAACTTTGTGCTGCACATATCTCTGAAACCAGTAGGGCTAGAATCACCAAACTTCACAGGAATGTTCACCAGCATGAGTTGTTGCGTATCTGGGGGGTTTAATTGTCTCCCCCTGATAACTTTGGAGTTACATGTACTGTCCCTCATGACTTAAAATAACAGCAACTTTACTTTGTGTCGTGTGTATCTCTGAAACCACAACTAAAGTCACCAAACTTCACAGAAATGTTGACCAGCATGTGTTGTTGTGTATCCGGAGTTTTTGAATTATCTCCCCTGATAATGCTGGAGTTATTGTCACTGATAATTTAGAAATTAGACCCATATAAGTTTGGAGTTACAGACATTACACTTGTGTATTGGAAAGAGGATGGGTGGGGGAGACATCTGTTTTTGTGACAAAAACCTCTAGTTTAAATACACACATTGTACATATCACAAATATAACATTCAAATTTGCCACCACCACACTCTACTACAAAAAGAAATACAGTATAACATGGCTTATCCGACCTTAACTGACATTGAATCCAAGTCCCGAAATATAAATTGTATATACAGTTGACCTGATTGTACCGACACACTACTCTATCCGATATTCTTCGTTAGTACCTACTTCCAAAAGCCATGAAATCTCTACCAAGCTCTTTGTGAAATTCGTAGGTGTCGCCTATTACAGACACTCCTAACGATAAGTCATTACATACTACATAACATATTATATTGCTTTGTTCGTAGCATGTACGTGTTCGTAACTTATGAAGTTATGTTATCTTAATTTCTGTGTTTCGTCAGTAACGTTTCATAGTTTGTCATAAGCTTTATCAATTTTGTCATTGACATTTCGGAAGTTGTACAGTTACGAGTATTTTCCCGGAGACTTCGTTTAGAACAGAGTTTGTATCATTTTAATTTTGTTCGTAGCATTTAAGTTTTGTTCGTATCATTTTAATTTTGTTCGTAGCATTTTAATTTTCCTTCCCTTCATTTCGATGTTTTTTCTTGTCATTTAATTTTTATCAAGTTTGGTATGTTAGGTTGTATTAAGTTATTTATGTCGATGGCTAACCGTTCTTTTCGTGTGCAAAGTTGTATATTTATATTACGCTTAATTTTAATATATCGATACGCTTCTTACTCATAACAGAGTGACAGGGTTTCCTTTCCAGCGATAATGCTATAAAATAGGAGAAGGAAAATTCAATAAGGTTAATGATAAAATATAAACCATTAGGGCCCATGAATTATATATAACACATGTATAAAATGTGACAATCGAAGAAGAAATAGAGAAACAAGGTGTCTCGAGATATATATAATCCAGTTTCCCGAAACTCTAATTCTGAAAAGTTCGACAAATACTCTGAACGAGGGTGATATGTTGTTTCATTTTTTCATTTTATTGTGTACCATACCATTACATAAGAAAATCGTGATATATTATCTAGGTAATTTTTGGATACAAATCGCTTAAAATACCAATTAGGTGTTTCACGGCTTGGTTTGTATAACGTTCAATAAAGTCAAGGTCGTCCCGGTTGACACCCCCACCAAAAATAGAAAGGATTTTAGAATTTGAAATACAGCGTTTCGATTACCTTTATTTATTTG
Source organism: Azorinus chamasolen (assembly GCA_963576725.1). NCBI lineage: Eukaryota > Metazoa > Mollusca > Bivalvia > Cardiida > Solecurtidae > Azorinus > Azorinus chamasolen. The sequence goes on from OY755253.1 coordinate 49,922,263, forward strand.
CTAAGTGTGCCGTTGTATTATACTGCCACTGCTTAATTTTAAATGTTGAATACAATAGCCATTGATCTCCACTTACATCTTGACCAAATCCGGTTATTTTAACTGACGAAAAGTGTATCCATGTTTCTGTATTTCCCTGCTGCATAGAATGTCGTCTGTTTCATTTATAAAGTACAGATAAGTCAGCATTTTTATTTCCAGTCCATCTTGACCAGATCAGGTCGATCGATATTGATCATCAATATATCAATGAACTCGTCACTTTCAAGAATGTCTACGCCGAGAGTAAAATATTTTGTTTCTCGTAAATTTATAGTTTCATTTTTATTTGTGGATTTATATTTTAGTTAATTTACTGGAATATACCTGAACTATATTATAAGTATTTATTTCGCAGGTAATGGAGGTGGTAAGTCGTCTTCACTATGATTAACAGAATAAAGGAGAGAGAGGAGAAAGAGACAGAGAGGGAGAGAAAGAGGCTATCTGGGCTTTTGATTTGGTTAAAAACTGCGAAAGAGATGTCATCTGGATGTGAATATGAATATAAATATGTTTTTCTTAAATTGATTTACCTTTATTTATTTGCTAAGTGTGCCGTTGTATTATACTGCCATTAAGATGGTCGTCTGCTTAGTTTTAAATGTTAAATACAATAGCCATTGTTCTCCATTTACATCTTGACCAAATCCGGTTATTTGAACTGACGACAAGTGTATCCGGGTTTCTGTATTTTCCTGTTGCGTAGAATGTCGTCTGTTTCATTTATAAAGTCTAGATAAGTCAGCATTATTTTCTTGACCAGATCAGGTCGATCGATATTGATCATCAAATATGTCCGTGAACTCATCACTTTCAAGAATGTCTACGTCGAGAGTAACATATTTTATTTTGTTTCTCGTAAATTTATAGTTTCATTTTTATTTGTGGATTTATTTATTAGTTAATTTACTTGAATATACCTTAACTATATTATAAGTATTTATTTCGCAGGTCATGGAGGTGGTAAGTCGTCTTCACTATGATTAATAGAATAAGTAAGAGAGAGGAGAGAGAGAGAGAGAGAGAGAGAGAGAGAGAGAGAAAGGCTAACTGGGCCTTTGACCTGCCTTTAACAAAAAATACTTGATGTAATTTAGTGACCGTTATATAAAGGTTTTGCTGTAGTTAATTTAATTATAGAAACCATTCTTTCTGAAGACAAACTGAAGACAATAGTTGCGCTGTACTAGATCGTCCGAAGCATTTTCGTTTATTTATTATTTACTTTTGAAAAATGGGGGTATATTGCTTTGCACATGTCGGTTGGTAGATCGAACGGTTTCCGGTCAATATTTGTGGATTTATTTATTAGTTAATTCACTGAAATATACCTTAACTATATTATAAGTATTTATTTCGCAGGTCATGGAGGTGGTAAGTCGTCTTCACTATGATTAATAGAATAAGTAAGAGAGAGAGAGAGATGGGGGCTAACTGGGCTTTTGATTTGGTTACAAACTGCGAGAGAGAGGTCATCTGCATGTGAATATGAATGTAAATATGTTTTTCTTAAATTAATAGTTGGAATTTATTTGTGGATTTATTGATTAGTTTATTTACCGGAATATTCCTTAAATAAATTATAAGTATCTATTTCGCAGGTCATGGAGGTGGTAAGTCGTCTTTATTATGATTTAATAGACTAAGTAAGAGTGAGAGAGAGAGAGAGAGAGAGAGAGAGAGAGAGAGACGAGACAGATGCAGATGATGTCTGGGCTTTTGATTTGGTTACAAACTGCGAGAGAGAGAGAGAGAGGTCATCTGTATGTGAATATGAATGTAAATATGTTTTTCTTAAATTAATAGCTGGAAATTATTTGTGGATTTATTGATTAGTTAATTTACTGGAATATACCTTAAATAAATTATAAGTATCTATTTCGCAGGTCATGGAGGTGGTAAGTCGTCTTTACTATAATTTATTAGAATAAGTAAGAGAGAGAGAGAGAGAGAGAGAGAGAGAGAGAGAGGGGGGGGGCTATCTGGACTTTTGATTTGGTAACAAACTGTTTTATAACGCTCAATACAGTCTAGATCGTCCCGGTTGACCCCCTCCCCCAAGAATAGAAAGGATTTCAGAATTTGAAATACAGTGAGTGTTTCGATTACCTTTATTCATTTGCTAAGTGTGCCGCTGTATTATACTGCCATAAAGATGGTCGTCTGCTTAGTTTTAAATGATATAGAGCTATCTGGCTATCTGGATGTGAATATGAATGTAAACATGTTTCTCGTAAATTACTAGTTGGATTTTTTTATTTATTGATTGCAGTAAAACCTCTCTATATTGTGTTAATTAGTTGGTATTTAGGGCAGGTGGCCGCTTAAAGCAAGGTGAAAGCAAAACAGAGCGATCCCATAGCGTTCTGTTTTACTTTCACATTGCTTTAAGCAGTGGCCTGCCTTTAACAAAAAATACTTGATGTCATTAAGACCGTTATAAAAAGGTTTTGCTGTAGTTAATTTAATTATAGAAAACATCCTTTCTGAAGAAAAACTGAAGTGGGAATACTCGAATATCCAGACTACAATAGTTGCGCTGTACTAGATCGTCCGAAGCATTTTTGTTTATTTATTATACCTTTCTTTTGAAAAATGGGGGTATATTGCTTTGCACATGTCGGTTTGTAGATCGAACGGTTTCCGATCAATAACTGATTATTGGCTTGGTGTAGAATCTTCAAACTTGCTGTTGTGTTTGGTCATGACCACTAGATGTTTCCCTATTGTTTGTGAGATCACTAGGTCAAAAGTCAAATTCACCATGACCTTAACTGGTGAAATAGTTTCCGATCAATAAGTACCGAATGGGTTGACTTAGGATCTTCAAATCTGCTGTGGTGGTTGGTAATGACCACCACATGATCCCTATAGTTTTCGAGAGAACTAGGTCAAAGGTCAAGGTCACCATGACCTAAACTGATGATTTTTTCTGATTTATAACTACTCATTGGTTTGATTCAGGATCATCAAACTTGCTGTGGTGATTGGTCATGACCACTAGATGATCCCTATAGTTTTTTACGTCACTATATCAAAAGTCAAGGTCACTATGACCTTAACTGATGAAATGGTTTGCGATCAATACCTGCTCAAGAGTTTGGCTTCGGATCTTCAAACTTGCTGTGGTGGTTGGGCATGACCACTAGATGACCCTTGTTGGTTTTAGGTAACTAGGTCAAAGGCCAAGGTTACCACGACCTTAACTGGCGAAATATTTTCCGATCAATAACTGTCCAATGGTTTGGCTTAGAATCATCTTCAAACCCGCTGTGGTGATTTAAGTCATGACCACTAGATGATTACTATAGATTTTAAGGTCACTAGATCAAAGGTCAGTGGGTCTGGGGTATAAATACTTTACAAACATCCCTTGTTATTTCAGTTTTCAGACACTCCTTATCCAACAGATTTAAAATTACGTCGGCTGGGCGTATGACGTAGGTTTATATTCCCTTACGTTAAGTGGACCGGATTTACGTCATTGTGCCAGGTTGCCAACGTTAAGTGTACCTGATTAACGTCGTCCATAAGTGGACCGGATGAACGTCATGGTGCCAGGTGCCAAGGTGCCATCCGTGCCACGGTGCCACCAATTCTCCCCAAATGTCCGTAATACACTACTAATGGATTAAATAACCCTTTATTCCATAGATATCCGTATAAGAACTAATAACATCATTAATATTATTGGAAGAGTTTCGGTAATGACACATAACGACAGAAAAGGTTGGCCATGGCAATAACATTTCAACCGAGTTAGAAAAGTTGTTAAATGCGAGCCTTGGCGAGCATTTAACTACTTTTCTGACGAGCCAAAATACATCTGAACTTCCAAACTACTAGCATAGTAATTCTTTTATCATGCAACACCAAGAAAAATGGAAAAAATGAAGAAAAAGAAAGATTGCTAAAACGGTTTCGTCCCCTGAATGAAAATACATGCAAGTACGAATTACGTGACGTCATATTGGCATGCAGTGACGTCATCGACTTTTACAACATAAACAAAATTAATTTAATCCTTTTATATGGACAGATAGTTGAGACAAAGGAGATAAAATGTGTTAATTTGATGTTTATGTTTAATTATGCTTTTTTCGTCCTTCTGTTTTCCTCCTATTGGCTGAACCAAACTTGCATTCCAGTCGGGTCAGTACACATGTACTATACATCACAAAATATAGTATCGTCGTGGAAAATATCATGTTAGTAAGAAGTAACTGTATTTTGTGACGTTGCATGATAAATATTATTTCATACGCTAAATCCTTTTAGCCATTTTGGAACATGGCCAATTCATAGGAAAAAGTATTTCTGGAGTACTAAATTTTTAATTGGATGCATTCTATAGATGTTTACTGGTTATTACCAACAAATTGCCCAAATACAACCATGGAAACCCTGAGACATATTTTGCAGTTGAATCTGGATGATCATGTTTTACATATATATAATATATATACCGATTTCATATACAGTATACTTTTAAATAAATAGATAAGAAAGACACCCATAAAAAACTATACTGACTGGCATAGCGCGAGATATGTGAACTTCTCCGGCTGGTCATGTGATTACTGGTAATTTTGAGATAATTAAAGATAAACGTCTACGATCTCTTTTGAATAAAGGTCCCAAATATAGAATACCATCCTTGATAGATTTTAACTCTTGTCGAGTTCAGATTGCGGAGGCTTTACAAAATTTTAGTATTAAATGGTGTCGAAGAGAACATGTTGAGTCTACTGCCCTTTCTTGTTGGAAAAAACTAATTTTTGATATAATTGATAAACGCATTTCCTTTTACAGCTCTAATAAACACCTTCTTCCACCTAAACCTAGAACTTCATTTAGACATCTTAAAAAGGGTTTACAGGATTTCCATTCAAAATACGTTTTTGTTCCTGCTGATAAGGCATCAAATAATGTGATTATTATTTGACGATTACATTATATCGATGTCTTGAAGCAGGAAATTACTAATACCAAGTCATACATTTCAGTTACCACTGACGAAAAGACCATCATTTCAGACCATGTCAAAAAGTGTGAACAATTTGGAACCGATATTAAAATTACACAACATAAACTTCCTACTATGTATTGGTTACCAAAACTACATAAAAAACCATATAAAGCGCGTTTCATTGCAAATTCTAGTTCATGTACAACTACTAAATTGTCTATACTTTTGACTTCTTGCTTAACGAAGGTAAAGGAACATTTAAGATTTTACTGTGATAAGACTTATGAAAATTCTGGAATAAATCTCTTCTGGTCTATTAAGAACTCTTCAGAAGTCTTAAACAAACTTAAGAACAAAAGGTATCTTGCATCCACTGTAAGCACGTACGATTTTTCTACTCTGTACACAACTCTTCCTCATGTTTTAATTAAGGATAAGCTTACTAACTTGATCCAGAAAGTATTTGCCCGAGAAAAAACATCATTCTTGGCATGTAATGCTGAAAAAGCTTTCTTTACTGACGAGCAAATGAAGTATTACACCAATTGGACTTGCTCAGAAGTTTGCGAAGCACTAACCTTTCTTTTGGACAACATATTTGTACGTTATGGGAATGCTATATACCGTCAGGTAATTGGTATTCCCATGGGTACGAATTGTGCACCACTTGTCGCAGATTTGTTTTTGTACTGCTATGAGAGAGATTTCATGTTGAGTTTGAATCCTCAATCACAAGAAGATGTTATAAAAGCCTTCAATGATACTTGTCGATATTTGGATGATATTTTTAACTTAGATAACCCTTTCTTTAATGCTCTGATTCCTACAATTTATCCTAAAGAACTCAAATTGAATAAAGCTAACCCGTCCGACAATTATGCAGCGTTTCTTGACCTAGACCTTAAAATTAATAATGGAATGATTTCTTCTAAAATATATGACAAAAGAGATGATTTTGATTTTAATATTGTAAATTTTCCTCATCTTGACGGGGATGTTCCCCGTGCTCCATCTTACGGGGTTTATATATCTCAACTTATTCGTTTTGCTAGAGCTTGTTCATCTATTGACGATTTTAACAGTCGAAATCTCATTTTAACTGAAAAACTGCTTAAACAAGGATATAGATACCATAAACTAAGAAAAACTTTCTCTAAATTTTACTATCGAAATCTCTCGCTTATTGGCAAGTACAAATGTAATCTCAAGGTACTTTTGCGACACGGTATTTCACATCCTGAATTTTATGGTGATGTGATTTACAAACTTCGTAGAATTATTGGACATACCCATTTTCTCACTTTGTTCATCAAATATATAAAACAATTCATTAAAAAGGGATATGATCCTGTATTATTACAACATACTGCATGTTTGGTTGTGAACCCTTTTACAGTTGGCAATCACGCTGGCCTCTTTGCATGTACGCCGACAAGAAAGGTTTAGTACTCTATGAAGGCGACCTCTTAAATCCAGAAATGGAAGGAGAACGTCGGATATCTGTACTATTTCATTTTTGTCGTACCCTTTATTACTTTTCTACAGTTACTCTGTTTGCAGCTCAATCATTGAGTACACTAGCGATAGGTGGATACAGTATGTTCAATTAAATGTTTTTTTGTTATACATGCACTTTACCACTGTATTTGCTGTCGCGGTTGTTGTAGATTAGTCGGAGAGGGGATACGTTTATTTACACTGTTTGTCTTTTAGGATGGGGATGGAATAAGGGTGAGGTTGGGCGCCCATAAACCGGTTTAAACCCCCGGTGACTTTTGTCACTGACCGTTCCAAGGCGGTACTTCCATCTTCCTCCTATTGAATGTTTGTTTTGTCTTTGTGCGTCTCTTGTTGTTTTTTCTACCCATGTACATTTGCTGTTTCCTTGTGTTGCTGTTCGGGCGAGTGTTTGTTCTGTATGTGGTATTTCCTGCATGACTCATTTTTGTACTTTGATCATCACAAAGTGGGCTCTGGTTCTAAAAGGATGCAACCAACCTGTACTATTATAGACAAAATACTTTGGATCAGGTGGTTTATTGCTGTATAAACATGTCATTTTTGTATACTTGTATTGTGCACACACTAGCCAATTTCTGTAACTAATGATACATGTTTGTGTTAGGACCGGTGGCCTATATCACAATAAACTTTGAATCTTGAATCTTGGTTGTGCAGTTTTTTTGGTTCTTTTTTTGACATGATGCTGTTCGAGCGACTGTGTTTTGTTTGTTGTGTTTCCTGTGTGACTCATACATGTACTTTGATTGCCGCTTTTCAGGTCTGTCACAGGACCCCTTACCTAGATCTATCTCTAACGTTGGTGGAGGTGGTGTACGCAGAGATAATAAAGGTAAGCATGACCTAAATAATTTCACTTCTGTTGATGCAGACTACCTTAGTTAGATATCGGAACGGAATATTAGGAGGTGGTGGAGGTGGTGGAGGTGCTGTACGCCCATATAATAAAGGTAAGCATGACCTAAATGATTTCAATTCCATTGTTGCATATTTCTTACGAACTGGAACTATGCCAAATAATTCTAACATGTGCCTATAACTAACTTTTAAGTGAATCTTTGAAGCTAGTCACAAATTTGCCTTTCTCAGTATTATATTTTCTGGTCTTTCAGGATCAATATTTTAATGTTTTAATTTTCAATATAAGTTTTGAAAATTGAATACCACTTTGAAAGCCGTGCTAGGGGCAGGAGTAGTGTTGCACTTTTCATAACTGCTCATGAACAGACTCAACCGAGTCTGCAATTTTCCTTTTGCATCGTGCTGTTCCTTTCGAAAGATCTCCTACTTTCAGAACGTATCTACTTAAGTCAGAGATCAGCGGTAGATACGTCATAATCCGTACGACAGGAAGAGCAACAACTTAAAAATTGCGATTGTTGAAATATATTTATTAACATTTAAATAATAAAATTGAAGTCTTTGGTACCATATTTGTGCAAAATTTAACCACATTGATAGCTTAGCCGGCGGAGCCTTTGTTTGTCTATCAAAGAAAAGACAATGTGGGTTCGATCACCAACGCCACTTTTAGTGGGTCCCTTTTTAGCGTAAAGCAAGCCCGTATACATATCATTGTTTTATACTCTTGGTACGTTGAAATGGGAGAACGTATACAGTGTTCATCTGTATCTCTTTCTGTCTTTTGATAGGCCTGAATGTACATCTTTGATGTTCTTTTTGGCATGGTGCTGTTCGGGCGACTGTGTGTTTTGTATGTGGTGCTTCCTGTGTGACTCATAGATTTACTTTGATTTCCACTTTTCAGATCTGTTACAGGACCCCTTACCTAGATCTATCCCTAACGGTGGTGGAGGTCGTGTACGCAGAGATAATAAAGGTAAGCATGACCTAATTAATATTACTTCTGTTGATGCATATTTGCTACAAACTGGAACTTTGCCAAATAATTCTAACATGTGCCTAAATCGAACTATTAAGTGAAGCTTTGAGCTAGTCACAAATGTACCTTTCTCAGTGTTATATATTTCTGGTCTTTCATGATCATTAGATTCAATATTATAAGTTTTGAAAATTAAATACCACTTTGATAATCGGTGTTAGGGGCTTGAGTAGTGTTGCACTTTTCATAACTGCTCATGAACAGACTCAACCGAGTCTGCAATTTTCCTTTTGCATCGTGCTTTTCCTTTCGAAAGATCTCATACTTTCAGAACGTATCTACGTAAGTCAGAGATCAGCGGTAGATACGTCATAATCGGTACGATAGGAAGAGCAACAACTTAAAAATTGCGATTTTTTGAAATTTATTAACATTTAAATAATAAAATTGAAGTTTTTTAACCACATTGATAGCTTAGCCGTCGGAGCCTTTGTTTGTCTATCAAAGAAAAGACAATGTGGGTTCGATCACCAACGCCACTTTTAGTGGGTCCCTTTTTAGCGTAAAGCAAACCCGTATACATTACATTGTTTTATACCCTTGGTACGTTGAAATGGGAGAACGTATACAGTGTTCATCTGTATCTCTTTTTGTCTTTTGATAGGCCTGAATGTACGTCTTTGATGTTCTTTTTGACATGGTGCTGTTCGGGCGACTGTGTTTTTGTATGTGGTGCTTCCTGTGTGACTCATACATTTACTTTGATTTCCACTTTTCAGATCTGTTACAGGACCCCTTACCTAGATCTATCCCTAACGGTGGTGGAGGTCGCGTACGCAGAGATAATAAAGGTAAGCATGACCTAAATAATTTCACTTCTGTTGATGCATATTTGTTACAAACTGGAACTTTGCCAAATAATTCTAACATGTGCCTAAAACTATTAAGTGAAGTTTTGAAGCTAGTCACAAATGTACCTTTCTCAGTGTTATATATATCTGGTCTTTCATGATCATTAGATTCAATATTATAAGTTTTTCAAATTGAATACCACTTTGACAATCGGTGTTAGGGGCTTGAGTATTGTTGCACTTTCCGTAACAGCTCATGAACAGACTAAATAAAACCGAGTTTGCAATTTTCTTCTTGCATCGTGCTTTTGCTTTCGAATGATACCCTACTTTCAGAACGTATTTACTTAAGCCAGATCAGCGGTAGATACGTCATGAGGGGTACAGTATATTTTAGTGCAAGAACTTAAAATTATGATCGTTGAAATATATTAATAATTGACATTTAAATAATATCATTAGAGCTTTATTGGTACCATATTTGAGCAAAATTTAACCATATTGATAGCTTAGCCGGTGGAACCTTTGCTTGTCTATCAAAGCAGTGAGAGTGTGTGTTCGATCATCAAAGCCACTCTAAGTGGCTCTCTTTTTAGCGTTCATGAAAACCCCTATACATGTCATTGTTCACACTTGGTACGTTAAAATGGGGAACATATAGAGTGTTCATTTGTATCAGGACTCTCGCCATAATAGGTCCAATGCCCATAATCGAAATCCCCTCCCCTAGCGGGATTTTGGTACACCTATATTTTCTTAAAATTTAGGCTATATGTTAAAATGTTCCGGTTGTTGGAAGAGTAAGGGATGCTGGATAAGCAAACGCTCATCGTGGTTCCATGGCAACCGCCAACATTTCGAAGTTTTAACATAAGTGTCATTAAGATGTAAAAACGCCATTTATTTTGTTTATAAAACATCCAAAATATTTTAAAACAAAATCAATATATTTATAACATCAGGAGTTTTAATTCATAATTTGCTCATTTGCATATTCATGCTTAAATTGTTAAAAAAAATGACCTTATTTAGCAACGAGTATGTTATGTTTATTCATTTTTCATATTAAGAGGTTTCAAATAACACATTCATGTTGCAGGTCATTTATTTATTTGTTTTCCGGTCTATAGATACGTATTGTTTCAGTATAGCAAAGAAAGTGGGTCAGGTAAAATGACCCCACAAAATGTAACAAATGCTATTTGTCAATGTTTTTAAGATGAACGACCAAGTATATTTGCACATGATAATTACAACAACGCTCTCTATGCAAAACTTGTCCCAGTTTGAGAACAAACTTCTATCGTGCTCATTTGCATATGCATGAGTATTAATGAGAATCTAAACAAATGCTTAAATTGTTATTTAGCAAACGAGTACGTTATGTTTATTCATTTTTCATATTAAAAGTTTCAAATGACACATAAGTTTGTCAGGTCATTTATTTATTCATTTTCTGTTCCATAGATATTGTTTCAGTATAGCAAAGAAAGTGGATGGGGAGCAGGAGAAAGTCCTGTCAGTAATGACTCCTAGGGACAACCCTACTTTCAAGGAGTCGGGTCCCACTGGAGCGTCGGACCTAGAGGAAGCTCAGTCGCCGGTCGTCGACGAAGCTGAGGCGTCATCGTTCGCTTTTGATAAGCCATGTGAGATCTGTTTTCGCCTTTCTCCCGGCTTCCATATACCCTAGGCCCTGCCAAGCCGACTCACAAGGGTTTTCACTCGTCCTTTGAGCTACTCTTCGCTGTGTAGGAGGAGCGTCCGAATCTCTCCAAGTCTCTGGAGTCTCTCCCTATCTAAAGTCCTTCTGTTTCGGCTGGCAGACCTGGACGAAGATTTCCATTTCAGGCTTGCAGTCGGTTGGACACTGTCCTCATTTGTTTAGATCCATGACTCCTTCCTCATCTCTCAGGCCTCCAGCCTCATGTGAATGCTGACAGCCCAACCGCCTCGTTGTCTCTAGTCAAGCAGTAGGAGCTGTGCCAGAGACAGCAAATGGGAGTAACCTTTAACATAGACCTTCTAGCTGCTGCTCTATCAGCAGAGCTAGCTTCTGAGTCTCCTTCCTCTGAAGTTACCAGGCACCTTTCCTACCAGCTGGGCTGTTCGACTCAGCTGGCCCTCGGCCTAAGGTTAGCTTCGACAGAATAGATGCTTCGCTGTCGTCGCGATCCTTTTATCCAATCAGCCTATGCATTGCGGGCAAGCCCTCTTCGCCCCTTCAGTGGGGTTCGGCCAAGAGCCGCTTTAGACCGGTCCCTGTTCCCTCCGCCTTGGGACAGGCGGTCCAGGGCTCTGTCCCCACCACTAGGAGTTCTGGCTCTTCGAGGCATCGGCTCTAGGGACTCACTATCTGACCTTCCATTCTTGGGGGCATCAGGCTGCTTCACTTTGTCGCAGCATGGCGCAATATCACCTTGGATCCTTGGACCCTCTCTATTGTAGAAGCAGGCTATCATATCTCTCCGGTTCGGCAGCCTCCTATTTCCAGGGTCCCTATTCATCTGTCGTCGGATCATGCGAACACACAGAGGACGCTGAGTCCTCACTTCTCGCAAAAGGGGCAGTAGAAAGAGTACTGGGCGATAATACGGCGGGCTTTTACAGCCGTTTCATTCACGTTTCAAAAAAGTGACGCCTTTCGACCGATCGTCTACCTTTCTACTAAAAACAAGTACGTAAAGGCCGAACCTTTCAAGATGGAGACCATCGCATCCATTCGGCTGGCTATCAAACCCGATGAATTGGGCGTTTCCATGGATTTCTCGGATGCATATTTTCATCTCCCGATTCACGAAGTAGACAGACACCTCCTGCGCTTATGCCATGGGGGTATCGTTTACTAGTTCCGGCCCCAGATAGTTTACCAAACTCATGGGGGTCGTAGCGGCCTATCTCCGGCAGAGTTGGTGTCACCTTGATTCCATACTTCGACAATTGGGTGCTTCACCAGTATCTTAGGCATTTTAACCTCCGCTATAGCTATTGGGCCGTGTCTTAGTTAGGACTAGTATTGAATCCGGAGGAATCGGACCTCATCCCATCACAAGATTTCATCTTTGTGGGACTGAATTTCCTTACGGACTCCAACACGATCAAGATCTCCCCCTTAACGAGTGGCGGATACCCTGCATCTGGTATCTCTTTCCGGCAAGAAAGGTCGCTGCTCAGAGTCAGGCCTATGAGCTCAAAGCCTTATCCTCTTGTGGGCATTTTTCAATCACGCCCCATTGGATGGGATCCTTAGAGTTGCTTCCTGGAAGAATAGCCCTACATTTTCGTCCTTTTATCTGCGCTCTTTCACAACCCTACTGAACAACATACGTTCTCTAGGCCTGCTTGTGACCTCACAAACAGTGGTATAACTTCTTTGTCTAGCACTTTTCTAATGGCCGTCGGTGCGATCATTTTGGAAAATTATTATTCAGAAGAATCTACTAGCATCAGAACTTCTGAGATAACTGCCCTAAAATCATTTGACCAATAACCAAAGAAAGTGCAGTAATAGAAAATAGTTTTATGAGCGCACTAAATATAACATGTACATCTACAGTATCAGAAACGATATGTTAAGAAATGGTTTTATCTTGCAGATATTATCTACATGATTATATTCAGTGCTTGATGCAAAATGTTTCTCCATATATAACTGAAAAATAGCTTGTAATATGTATAGTAAGGCTAAGTCGTTTCTTTTTTACAGTTACAAGGGAGATAATTTTTGCTGTTTCAGTGCATACGTATCTTTTCTCTTTCAAACAGGTATCAACACAAAATATAACAATTGTAAGCAATGTGGTTTGAGAACTTTTCACTTTTGACTCCATAATCTCCTGTATACAAAAAACATAGAAACGTAATATTACGAATTCAGGGGCAGATAATCAATCGCATACTGTAGGCTGAATCAGCATCCATATAACATCCAACAAGTGACATTCGATGAAGGATATATAAAGGTTTACAGTGATAAAGGTGTCATAAAATTCCGCTGGGGCTAGGGTAAAGCTGGTCTTGAATATATAAGTCTTAGATGGCAAAATACAGAAAGTAGACAAACAAATCAAATACTGTGAGCACTGTTTCGTTCAGCAATTTGCTGCATTTATATAAAAAACAATTCTAGACACGCTGTCTACATTAACCCATTCCCTCATAGGATATTTTACACCCAGCCTCTTTGAATAACTCTACCGAAAGGGAGCATTAACTAGAGAAAAGGAAACGTTTAAAATTGTGTAGCTTGAAATCATTGTGACAAATAGACATTTGCTCCTATATGAGCAAATGCTCTATTTATTACAATGGTTTCAAAAAGGGACTTTTACAGAGTCGTCAAAAGTCGTCAGTATGAGGGAATGGGACAAAAGTCGTCAATATGAGGGAATGGGTTAAGGATATGTTACAATATACTTCAGATAGATCTCTTCCTGGTCGGGAATTCCTTTGGACTACTGGTGAAAATTGAATTGACTGTGGGCAAAAGACACGATGTGAATGCGACCGAAATTTTTATGCTATTGTATTGTAATTGGACTGCTTAGATGTTCAAATTTGTTAGAAAGTGAAGAACTGTCCATTTGAATAACAGGGTCAAATTATAGAATTATATATATATTGTTTGAAAATTCATGTTTTACATATTAATCATTGAATATGCATTCGCAGTGAAATTATTTAGAAAATATATTAAATAGTAGAACTACGCTTTGCAAGTCGTTCGTCATGAATCGCAGACGAAACCTGTAGCAAATGCTATATCGGCGACCAGCATACAGTTGAACTTCGATATCTCGAACTTCAAGGGACAAAAAGTACCTCGAGATAACAGATGTTCGAGTGATCCGATTTCTAATCTAGACAATTTCGCAAGTGCACACCGCTTAATGCAGGTCATTAGTAATGCTGTAGGAGCTTTCAGTATTACTTTCGACCTGCATTAAGCTGTCACGTGTGTTTATTGCTATGTGTAGTGATACATTTTAGAACATTGTAAAGTTTAAATGGGCCGAACATTTTCTCGAGTTATCCCGAAGTTTGAGTTATCCGAGTTCGAGATATCGAAAATTAACTTATGTGTTTTTGTTTATTTCATGGTCCGTGAAGGAAGAGACACTTAAGGCGGACAGAAATTTTCAACCAGCACCACAGAACGTGAAATATGAGATGTGGATGAGCTAAATTTACCCTATTTAGAAATACATAATGCAGCAATGCAAAGTTGTTATTATTATTATCCGCTGTTTTATTTACATATCTGCTCCACTGTTGTGTGTATAAATATTTTTATATTTAAGATTAGTGTGGTTTGTAAACGTCATGATATATATTTGCAGATCTGAGTGTTTTTGTCTCTCACTTTGTCAGGAAGTTCTACGAATATATACATATATAATACGTTTTAGTGTAGCATATTTTTGTTGTGATGCACTGTTCTACTATCCCGAGAAAGGTGAAGAGTTCGGTCACAATATCAACATTATCATCATATACAAATGACCAGTCAGTCGTTAAGATTAACCCTTTCCCTTCATATAAACGTCTTTTCATGCATTCGCAAACAGAGTAGACCAATATCAGGTGGCTCCTATAGAAGCCGTCTGATCATGATCTGCTCTGTTTGCTTTTAGCTTGATATAGATCTGATTCTACAGTTTGTGCCAAAGTAGATTGTTTCATTATAAAGCTTCAGCTTATAAATGTTCACGATTTCATTATTTCTTATATGAATATTGATCAGGGAAAGGGTTAAGCGATTTCAAAGGTCGAAATCGGTGGACGTGTACGTTTAATCCTGTCTTTTAACCCATTACTCCATAGGCTATTTTTAGACCCTGCCTCTTTGAAACAAATCTACCAAAAATGAGCATTCACTAGAGAAAATTGTGTATTTTTGAATCATTGTTTGTTTCTATGGAGCAGAATGCTCTATTTATCACAATGGTTTCAGAAAGTGACTTTTGCAAAGGCGTCAAAAGGCGTCAATATAAGGGAATGGGTTAAACGGAGCGTTATTACTGATGCCACTTTCAACCCATTTCTTGATATTTACGCCTTTTGACGCATCTGTTTCTTGAAAACATTGTGATAAATCGTGCATTTGCTTCCCCAGAGCCAATGTTTCATTTATCACAATGGTTTTAAAACTAAACAATTTTTTACAAGTTATTTTCTTTGATAAATACTCCTTCTCAATAGATTTATTCAAAGAGGTTGGATGTTAAAATAGGCTAGGATGGAATCGGTTAACCCTTTCGCTGCCAAACTCTGTCGTCTGCTACAAAATTTCATTTTTTTATTTTCTTCATTTTTGTTTCAAAAACATAGTAAGAGTAACAAACAGTTTGGATCCTGATGAGACGCCGAGTTACTCGGCGTCTCATCTGGATCCAAACTGTTTGCATAGGTAATCACAGATCCGGCATTGGCAGCGAAAGGGTTACTATAAGCGATAGTATCAAAATGACGACTGACATGTCATTGAATATTGTGTATAATTGTACGTTGTTGAGGGTGTAAAAGAATTCTACTAGAACCAGTCGCACGAGCAGGTTCTGTCATCAGATTTCTCATATTGTTAAATTGAAGGATACCTCTACTTTTAACTTGTTAAGCTATTCTTCATTAGTATCGCCAACAAACATTGAAATTTTTGAAGGAGTCTCGATGAAAATATTCAATCTGTTAGGCATAAATTCGTATTCGATGTGTACACGAGAAATCCCCCCCTCCCGTAATGTTGAGAATTATCCTTATGAAACATAAAGTCAAATGTGTCAAGTCTGAAAGATTCATCTAAATGATGTCGTCTGCTAAATGAGTTCCTGCAAAACAATTTGTCAAAGAATTTCAAAATGACAAAATTATCGTTTATTTATTCAAATGTGTTACTAACGCTTCTTGTAATTTGGCGTAGAAGGGAAAAACAAGTATTAAATGTGTCAGTTAAGGGTCAATGATTACATTCTACATCCCCTGATATTAGAAACAACATCTTTTTTTCAATAACCAGCGTGCAAAGTAGATTAGACCAAGTATTATAAGATTAGCTTCAGTTTCTATGACGATAGTGTAAACTCAAAGGCATAATAAAGGCCTCTAACAACGGTAACTCCGCCATAGAGATGACTTTTGATAGTCTACTAAGATCAGGCGGCCCCTGAAGCAGCCGTCTGAACAGAGTTTGCTCTGCTTGCTTATGCAACATTATAGATCTACTATAGCCAACATAACTTTTAAATAATTTCTTGAACAAATTGAAAATTGATTGATATTTAAATGGTTCTAGTTTTAATTGACAAATACTGGCTAATGCTTTTAGTTAGAATAAAGATAAGATAGTTGCAAAAGTGCACACACCAACCCCCAAAAACAAATATAGAAAAACAAACAAAAAACAAACAATTAAAACCCTCTAATGCGACCACTAAATGGAGGTCTAATTATCAGATGTACGTGGTAGATTAAATAGCCCTTTCATAGGTCGTATAAGTAGGCGGAATGGTGCTTTTAATCCTAGCCACTCATTTTCAGCTCATTTGTGTAATTTACTGATAATTTGTACCGCGTGGAATTTGAAATCATCACGAACATCACAAACTCATTAGTGTTACAGTAGAACCCGTTTTAAGCGGTCATCAAAAAGAGGTGTCTTTATGGGTCTATATGGAAGGTGGTAGCTTAATGCAGGTCAAAAGTAATGCAGAAAGCTCCTATAGGAGCTTTCTGCATTACGTTTGCCCTGCATTAAGCAACCACTTGCTTTTTAAGACTCCTATTGTCAATAAATGAATGTCCGCTTAGGACAGGCTCTGCTGTGAATGACCTTTATTCTTGCACAAAACGTGCTGTTGTAGTACCGCTAGACCATGCTTTAACAAGGCGATTCTCGTGCTCACGCGCTGTTGTTGACCGGTTCTAATTATACCTATTCGGGGCCTGAGATAAACAATAAGTGCGAATGCTATAGCGTTTTGGCCTAAGCTAGGTGAACGTTGGGAGTATCTCAGGGGCACCGACAATGAACTGTTTTAGTGATAGATATATTGAATGAAATTCCGTATAAAAACGGTATTTGATACAATCATCAAATGACGTCAGAAAGAAAACAGTGGCCCGGAAACAGCATAAATCGAATGAAGTGTGTCAAAGAAGTGTATAGTTTTGCTTGTATTTGGAAGAATAAAATTGATGCAGGAAAGCGGAAAATGGGGTTTATGCAAGAATAGCGTTAATACACGTTTGTTTTCGGGCAATGACATCTGCAGTGCCCCTCGGGAATGTTGTTGCCAGCAACAGTCCCTCGGGAAACTGCAGATGTTATTGCCCGAAACAACGTGTATTAACCCTCTAGTGTTAACCCATTATCCAATGAATGTTAATGTAAGAAATAGTGACATCATAATTATTAATTAGATGAATATGTTTAATGGCATATGAAATTGTTTTAGCCAAATAAGATATACAGCAAACTCTTGTAACGACCTGTCTTTACACAGAACATGTCGTTGTATGGAAACTGTCGTTGTAATGAACATTAAGTTGTACAGTCACACCCAACTACCCAGGACGTTTAACACCCAACTACCCAGGACAACTACCCAGGACGTTTAACACCCAACTACCCAGGACGTTTAACACCCAACTACCCAGGACATTTACATTAACAGGTGACAGCTTAATGATGGGTAAAAATCAGGCAGAAAGCTCCCAGAAACCTAAAAATCTAAAATTATCATTACTAAAATTTCGGTTTAGTGGGTTTTTACTGTGTACCTCGAAGTTTCGTGTCAGTATAATGGATATTCCGTTATAGCGAGTGTTCACTGTACATTATGTATTAGGCAAACTGAGCAGACCCAGATCGGGTGGCACCAGCAATCTCATCTGGTTCCAAACTGTTTCCCAAGATAATCAAAGATGTGTCATTGGTAATCAAGTACAGTGCTCCCTCTCTACAACGACACCTTTTGGGATACGAAGATTGTATATGTTGTTCAGAGGGATTTGTTATAGGGAGGGAAAATAAAATATTATTAGCTTGTTTGTAGGTCCCCAGATAAGGTGTATTTCAATAACTAAAACCGTTATGCCTCAATCAAACCCTATGTTGTGACCACTCTTTAGAATCGTCACAAAGTGACGATTCTAAAGAGTGGTCACAACATAGGGTTTGATGGAGGCATAAAGAAAATACGATGGAAAAAAGTTGTTTCTGGAGCCTTGTTGTTTCGGAAACGGTGACATGCGCTGTTGTAAGGAGGGAATCGTTATTGAGAGGGCAGTTGTAGGGAGGGAGCACTGTACACTAAAGTCTCGCTTTTGCAACAACAAAACTTATCAACCCAGGAGTCTGTAAAAGCATGCGGTTGCTTAATGTAGGACAAACGTAATGCAGAAAGCTCCTATAGGAGCTTTCTGCATAAACGTTGTCCTGCATTAAGCTACCACATGTTTTTGAAAATTCAGAATTATACTTATTGTAAGTGGTTGTATTAACGAAACTTTACTGAAGTTAAGAATAGGTAGCTTCTTAAAGTGAAATCTCTATTTGCAACGTGTTTTATAATGCCTAAAATTAAACAAATCATTTGTTTAGTTTAAACATATTTTATTTCCAAATGCATGTATACATACAAGAACATAATGCTGAACATGAGAAATGCGATTGGATCGGAAGCAAAGTTTGTTTATATAGAACCTCTCCCGAAGGAGGTCATGTGTTTTTCAAACAGTCACATCATTATAAATACTACTATATTCGGAAGACTAAAATAAATACTCAAGCTAGACCAAAGAAATATAAAGTAAATGGAAAAGGAAGGAGCTACAGAAACGGAAAGGATAACAAAATCATTAAACGGAATAAAAAGGGAGTAGAAAGAAAAAGGCCGGGTTGCAGTCTGGTAGTCGAGGGACATGAGAGATGCAGTAGATTAAATAATTTGTTTATATGCGGAAAAGAAGTATAACACACAAAAAACAATCAAATAAGCGCCGAAAAGGAAAACCTTTCATATATTTGGTATCGCAGACTCAATGTTATTCGGCAATGTATTAGTATTGATTCAGGTTATTATGTTTTAGTTTCGTTATCTATTCGATAAAGGCCGATAATATTTTGTTTTGAAACAAAAATTATAAGTAAAATGAACATGGTTTATTTTGTATCACGGGGACATTGTTCGATATAAGATCAACTTGACAATCTTCATAACAAAGACTACACATAACAAATACCAAGTTTTATGATGTTATTGAAATTGTTATTTATTTATAGGGCCTTTCCCTTTAATACAAAACGACTGTAATTACTTGTCAACCCCTTCACCCATTCCCTCATATTGGCGGCTTTTGACGACTCTGTAAGTCACTTTGTGAAACCATTGTGATAAATAGAACATTTGCTCTTATAGGAGCTAATGCTCTATTTATCACAATGGTTTCAAACTACAAAATTATAAATATTTTCCCTTCTCTAGCTAATGCTCCTTTTCGGTAGATTTATTAAAATATGTTGTATCTAAAAATAGCCTATGAGGTAATGGGTTAAAGTGAGTGTTCCTACAATAAACACATATTTTCAATAACATCGAAAACATGCTTTTTGTTATGTTTTGTTATGAAGATTTGACTTCATATCGACATATGCCCCTGTGATACAAATCGTCTATGCTTATACTTCTTTGTTGTACGACAAAATTATATTGACCTTTGTCGAACGTTACGAAACTAAAACGAAACCGAACGTTACGAAACTAAAACGAAACCAAAATAAGTACTAAGACACCAGCGAATAACATCGGGTCTTTGGTATATAAAAGTTTGACACATAAAGGTGTTGTGTCTTCGTCAGCGTTTTCTTGCGATATACTTCTTTTCAGCAGTCTAATTTCGGGATACATGAGAGCGATTCTGAAAGAAACAAATACATTTTTAGATTCCCAGTTGAAAGCAATTACCTTCAGTGATGTTAATCATTTGTACTTTACAACCCTTCTAATGTAATCGTCAAAACAATATGTGACACATTAGAGGGATTGTAATGTATACATATGATTAACATCACTGAAGGTAAACTACGAGCCAGTGTTAGACTTCATTTTGGTGGTTACATCTTAACGGGGTTCTGTTATGTTTGATTAACCCATTTGTTCCCACGATGCCATATGTGGGACGTAGGCAAACAGTGAAGACTCTGACCAGGCGGCGTCTGATCAGAGTCTACGCTGTTTGCTGGTAGGAATTTCGATATAAAACAAAACGAAATTGAAAATTTAGGTCAGGCACTCCTTAGATACAAATGGACTAATCCAATATATAAATATGGAAGAATCCACTGGGCGCAAGTGGGTTAACATCACTGAATGTAACTATTTGCCTAATAAGCAAGTGGTAGCTTACTGCATGACGAAATGCATGTTGTGTGATAAAACTTGTTTGCTCAGATGTGAATATAATGCATTTGGCAACCGTATACTAAAGATAAATCATGCTTTCACACTATTAATCAGACTGCAATGTGCCATTTATATTCAATGTAGCGTGCATTGTGTCTATACATTCTCATCGCCTTGTCTGTACAGTGAAACCCCTCTAAACTGGACATTCAATTTAGTATGATATCGATCTAGGAGCCAGGTGGTAGCTTAATCCAAGGTGAAATTCATGCAAAAGGTTTCTATACGAGCTTTTTGCACGAATTTCACCGTGTAATAAGCAGCCACCTGTCTAAAATATCTGCATTCTTCTCTACTATAATTCCGGTTTAGAGAGATTTGACTGCAGTTTAACAGAAGGGCTCTTTAGCCGTGTGGTTATGGCCTTCACAGCCACTTACCGTCTCGCTGCAGTGTGTTCTTAGTTTTGTTTTTGTTTGTTTTGTGCTTGTTTGTTCGTTCGTTTGCTTGTGTATTTGTTTGTATCGAGGGTTTACGTCATTTTCCCGGTACATGATTGTACATGTACATCAGTCACATTTTGACATTCATCTAATCACAGGTAGAGGAATACCAAAGATGCCTTTCTGTGCATGGAACAAATCGTATTGTTTCGTGCACGGGCGAAAGAAAATTCTGATCAACTTATTGCAATCCAACGGTCCAGAAGGCTTCCTCGCGTGAAAATTCTAAATGCCCAGACTTCTACATTCAAATTAACGTAATTCGATAATTTTACTGACAGGAGGATAAACTACAGTGTATGGTGGTTCAAGATTTTTTTTATCAGATATTACTCTAAACATGTGATTTATGCAGTGTGTAACGCATTAAATCTCATTCTAACACACCTCGTGCACACATCTACATAAACAAAGAAGGGACGTATCTATATTTGAATTATCCATAAAGCACCACGCGCGCTGTAACGGCTTAACGTGACGTAATATGGCTTCGAAAAATTCGTACTTCAAGGAACGTAGTGCCGTTGTGGCGGTGCAAATTATAGTTAAAATGAAGTGTTAGAATCGAAATAATAAATTTATACCAGTGTTTTATCGTGCAATCGAACACGGGTATATTGTAGTTAAATTACTACGCATCTCAAATCCTACCAGTGTTCGATTGAACGATAAAACACTGGTATGAATTTATTATTTCTTAATTAATTCGAATACTTAAATAAGTATCATTATCAGTTATCAAGACATATGACAGTTTAACCCATTCTCTACAACTGACGCATGTTTGCGCCTCTGTAAAATTCATTTTTTAAACCATTGTGACAAATAGAGCATTTGCTCCATAGGAGCAAATGCTCTATATATCACAATGGTTTCAAAACTTCGCATTTCCAAAATTCTCCTTTTCTATAGTTAATGCCCCTTTTCGGTAGATTAATAGTTTAAACATATTTTATTTCCATATTAGAGGAAATTGGGTCGGGTCACAAGTTCTTACAACATTAGATTAATTCAAAGAGCTTGGATCTAAATATAGTCTAGGAGGAAATGAGTCAACGCAGGGTGAAATTCATACAAAAGGATCTCCTGGGAGCTTTCTGCGTGATTTTCACTTTGCATGCAAGTGATAGGTATCTACAATAAACTGATAGTTTGCAATAAAATCATAAAACATGATGTTGGTTATTTTCAGTTATGCCTACGAAGATTGTCAATATGACCCTATATTGAAACATGTCCCTGTGGAAAATAAACCGTTTTCGTCGATATTTATAATTTTCCGTTGTACAACAAAATATTACCAGCCTATTTCGAATCTGAATAAGCACTAAATACACCAACGAATATCATCGTAGTCTTTGATATATCTTTGACATGTCCGTTTCAGGGTTTGTTTGGTCGGATCTCTTACGGTATACGTCTTTTCAACATATGAAGGCATTGTTATATATATATCAGGCATTTTTAAAACGCATTACAAATAGAATATATCACTTTAACCCATTCCCTCATATTGACGCTATTTGACGCCTCCGCAAAAGTCACCTGCTGAAACCATTGTGATAAATAGAGCATTTGCTCCTATATGCGCAAATGCTGTATTTATCACAACGGTTTCAAATTACAAAATTCTATTTTTTTCCTTTCCTCTAGTTAATGCTCCTTTTCGGTAGATACATGTACATTCAAAGAGGTTGGGTCTAGAAATAGCATAGGAGAGAATGAGTTAAAGCATAACGTGATTCAGCATAGTTAATACGATGCGATTCATGACTATACGATACATGGATGTTGTTAGACTGGAAAAACGCCTTGTAATGGATATTCTAGAGAACGGTTTAATGTCTTGTATTAGAGTCATAAAACATTTCCAAAACCGTTCACCATTACTCCGCTGTAAAACAATAATGGCTGCTCAAATGTATATTTTCTGACTATTTCGATTCGATCAAACAGTTTAGAAATTATTCACCGAGTGTCAAACAGCTTGGATCCTGATGAGACGCCGAGTTGCTCGGCGTCTCATCTGGATCCGAGTTGTTTGTAAATGCGAGTCTGATCGCGGATAGCAAAATACGAGTTAAGGACAAACGATCGCAAAAGTGTCTAATAAAATACTCTGAAAGGTTTTATTTGACATTTTATGTGTAGTTTTCTCACAACATCCTGTTTCTAGATTGCTTTTGTTATTTTACACCAGCATTATTTTTGAAGGTATGGCCATTCCAAATTAAATATGTCAAATGAAGACAAAGCAGGGATATTGCCAATTGCTAAAAGGCTTTTTGGTATTGATGTCTAATGTGTAAAATAATCAGTTAACTCATTTGGCGTCAAATAATATCTTCTGCAGATAATACCGTCTTCTTTAAGCATTCTTCCAATTTATTCTCAAAACATATCGAGGGTTTGGTGCAAAACTATTGTAACTCCTTCACTTTGTGAAGGAGTTACAATAGTTTTGCACCAAACCCTCGATATGTAGAGTGTCCAGAGTGTGCAGATACGTAAATTAAATATGTTCAACAATATATTTCTCCACCATACTGTGACCACTCTGTAGAACCGTCTCGACGAGACTATTCTGAAAAGTTGTCACGGTATAGGGTGTGGCGAAGAAATGACATTTTACTAGGATCTCACAAGTTGAAATGTGTTCAGAACTCCAGATGCAATTCAGACATCATGTATTATATCGTTTTTGCCCTAAATATAACAGAGGACCAGATAAGATGCGTAAATTTAAACCTTTTCAAAAATAACTCATTTATTTCTCAACCCAACCCTGTACTGTGACCAGTCTTTAGAAGAGATGAGGGATGATTCTAAAAAGTGGTCACAGTAGAGTGTTTGGTGGAGAAATGACGATTTTAGTATTTGGATATAGTTTGGATCTTGATGTCATTATTTGCAAAGGTAATCACAGATTCGTCCATAGTAGCAAGCCATATGAGTCGCTTTGCGGTTACCATGGTGACGAAAGGATGCAAGTTAGTTATAGTCCTTACAATACACGCATACAGTGCTCCCTCCCTACAACGGTCCTCTCAATAACGATCCCCTCCTTACAACGGCGCATGTCACCGTTTCCGAAACAACAAGGCTCCAGAAACAACATTTTTCCATCGTATTTTCTTTATGCCTCCATAAAACCCTATGCTGTGACCACTCTTTAGAATCGTCACAAAGTGTGACGATTCTAAAGAGTGGTCACAGCATAGGGTTTGATGGAGGCATAACGGTTTTAGTTCTCGAAATACACCTTAACTGGGGATCTGCAAACAATCTAATTATGTTTGATTTTCCCTCCCTATAACAACTCCCTCTGAACAACACATACAATATTCGCATCCCAAAGGGTGTCGTTGTAGAGAGGGAGCACTGTATATCGATAACATCATAAAAGTTGATATTTGTTATGTTCAGTCGTTAATATAAATATTGTAAATTCGAACTTTATCGAAACATAATCTCCCTGTAATAAAAAATAAACCGTTTTTGTCGATACGTATTATAAAAATATTATTGGCTTAACTCCAATAAACTGCAACCCGAGTAAGTACTAGAACATTGACGAATAACATCGGCTCTTAGATATCAAACGCATAGGAGTTTTGTCTTCTTTAGCGTTTATTCGATTAGTATTCTTCTTTACATGTGTACTTCTTTTCAGCATATAAATAAAATGATTCATGCAATTGTTAGGCATTTTAAAAAGCGTTTCACGAAGAGACTATCAGTTTAACCATTTACATGTACTCCATAAATACGTATTTCTACACATTTGCAAACAGCTTTGACCCAGATCAGATCAAATCAGATCAGACGGCTCATGTAGGAGCCGTCTGATCAGGATCTGCTCTGTTCGCTTATGTTGTAATATAGATATGATTCTACAATTTCTGCCATGGTCAAACATACGTGTACCTGTGTGTTTTTCTAACACTTAACCCATTCCCTCATATTGACGACTTTTGACGACTCTGTAAAAGTCACTTTGTGAAACCATTGTGATCAATAGGGCATTTGCTATAGGAGCAAATGCTCTATTTATCACAATGGTTTCAAACTACAAAATTGTAAAATTTTCTTTTTATCTAGTTAATGCTCCTTTTCGGTAGATTTTTTTATCTAAAAATAGCCTATGAGGTAATGGGTTAAACTCATTAATATCCATGGTGTCATTATCTCTTACATAAATATTCATTAAAATAGTAAGATTGGGTAGAAATTAACCAATTTGCTCCCACGATCCCATATATTGGACGTAGGCAAACAGTGTAGACTCTGATCAGACGCCGCATAATGCGGCGTCTGATCAGAGTCTACACTGTTTGCTGATAGGAAGTTCAATATAAAACAAAACGAAATTGAAAATTTAGGCCAGGCACCCCTTAGATAAAAAAAATGGACTAATCCAATATATAAACATGGAAGAATCCACTGGGAGCAAATGGGTTAATATTTAGAGTACAAAAGATACATAGAAGACAATAGAAAGTGTGCAGTTAAAGCCAGTAACCGATGCGCTCTTAATTCTTAATAAAGAAACCAACCTTTATGCATCTTCAAAGCATATATTGTAGCATCATAACCCATTACTCCATAAATACCCATTTTTACGCCTTTGCAAACAGACTAGAGCCAGATCAGACGGCTCCTGTAGTGGTCACAAGACCAGTGTATGTTGTGTTTGCTTGTGGACTAATGTAGATCTGATTCTACCATTTCTGCCGTGACAAAGTTATTTTGCCTTTATTGGCCATTATAAAAAAGTGTCCAATTAATATTCATGGTGTCATATTTATTTCTTACATGAATACATATGGAGTGAGTGGTTAAGGATTCTATCAGTACGCATTATATCGTCCAGTTTAAATCTACAACATAAAATCAACATAGTAGAATTCTAGTGAAAAAGTTACATACATTAAAGAATAAATACAGAACCCCTCTAATGCGACCACTTAAAGAATAAACATGGTTGTCATTGCAAGCAAATGGTTGCTTGGTGCAAGACAAAAGTAATGCAGAAAGCTCCCTTCTCTATTACTTTTGTCATGCATTAAGCTACCACTTGCATCTAGCACCCAGAATTATACCTCTTTGAGGTGGTCGCATTAGCGGGGGTTTACTGTATATAATATACAGTAAAACCTCGATTATTCGAATTTTCGTTATAAACGAATTTAGACCCTTTTAGGCAGGTGGCTGCTTAATGCATGATGAAAGTCATGCAGAAAGCTCCTAGAGGAGCTTTCTGCATGACTTTCACCATGCATTAAACTGCCACCTGTCTTAAAGATCGATAATAGTACGTATTTTAGTGTTCGGATAATCGAGGTTTTACTGTATTCATTTGTAACAAAGTGAACAGACTATTGACCACCAAGAGAAAAAACTCTACATTCACATACTCTTTCTGTCTTACTCTGTGCAGCAAACATCTCCTGAGCAAATATTTGAAATTGTACACAAACCAAAAAACCCATTTTCTTATATATTAAACCATTCCTTCATAGGCTAATGTTTCATCCAACCTCTTTGAATAAATCTACCGAAAAGATGGATTTACTAGAAAAAAGTTTTGAAACCGATGTGATAATTACACAGTTTGCTTAAGTGCTCTATTTATATCAATGATTTCAAAAAGTGACTTTTACAGGGCATCAAAAGGCATCGATATGAGGGAATGTATTTACCAATTAAGCCCTGAATTGTCAGAGTAGAATAGCCCATCAGTATTTAACTATAGAGTCCAATTCAGTATGAAAGGTTTAAACTTGCTTGAGAATTTGGATGACAAATAGTGCAGACTCTGATCAACGGGCTCCTCAGGGAGCTCTCTGAGCTGGGTCTACAGTGTTGGCAAAGGCAATGAGCTCATTGTATATCAATCAGCTACTGTATTTTATAACAACATAGGTATAAACACGGGGATGTATAAACAAGGCAGAAATTGTAGAAATCAGACCTATATTATAAGCAAACAGAGTAAACCCTTATCAGACGGCTCCAAAAGGAGTCGTCTGATCTGTGTCTACTATGTTTGCAAAGGCGCTAAAATGCGTATTTATGGAATACGAGATTAAGTATGCGAAAGCATTTCAGCCATGCATGTCGCTGTATTCATAAGTAAATAGATATACAGACATTTTAGGGGAAACCGGTCACTATTACCATTAGAGTACTAAATATTCAAAGTGGAACAATCTACCATTGTTTAACGAGAGAACCCACTAAGTATGAACAACTTAATTTGCTTAAATCATTTTCAATGGCAAACAGTGACTACCCTGAATAGAGAGTTCCTCTTTGAGTCCTCTGATCTGATCTGGTTCTACACAGTTTGTAAATGCCATAATACTGATACACACATGTAAAGAGTTTATCCATGTCTGATCTGCGTGACTTTTCTCCACCTTCTTAGCATTATTCTTAATGCGACAAACATTTCCATTTGGCAAAAAGCGCTAATTCCGGTTTCTGCGACAAGGAATAATGGATATTAGTGTAACACTTATCCCGTCATTCGCGATTTGACTGACACATGCAAACAGCTTGGATCCTGATGAGACGCCGAGTAACTCGGCGTCTCATCTGGATCCAATCTTTTTGTTGCTCAGTTAATAGTTTCTCAAAAGTTTGAACGAGTCATAATTTAGTTTGAGCAGACATCATTTTTTACAGAGGGATAGAAGTTAAGGTTCAATCGATCTCGTAGCTTACAGTGCCCAGTGTGAGATATAGAACCACGTGATGTAGACATTTGTTTGGAGAATACGAGTAAAATCTCTCTGCAGTAGAACCTGTCCTTAGCGGTCAGTCATTTATTAAGTGTCTTAACCCTCTCCCTGTTCTGTATTTAGGCCAAATTTAAATACCTACTGAATATTCATTAACAAAATAGTTATAAAGAAATATTGAAGGTGGAACATTTTAGACATTTTAGAAAGCAAAGACACCTATTTATCGAATTATTTTAGCAATCAGAGCAGACCCTGATCAGACGGCTCCTCTAGGAGCCGTCTGATCTGAGTCTTCTCTGTTTGCAGATGCGTGAAAACACGTTTATATGAGGGAAAAGAGTTAAAAAGGAGGTTGTAGCTTGATTCAGGGCAAAAGTAATATATAAAGCTCCTGTAAGAGCGTTCTGTATTACATTTGAACTGCGTTAAGCTACCACCTGCCTTACAGACCCATAATAAGACATCTTTTTGATGGACGCTTAAACATATTTATATCGTCGACTAAAACCTGTTTTGATGGCCGCTTAATACAGGTTCTACTGTATATTGGCCACTTATAAGACATCAAATAGCGGGTTTTACGACAAATGGAAGCTGAATGCAGAATGAACGTTCTGCAGTTTTCTTTATTTGCAGTTAGCATTATCTTTTTCATTCTGCATTACAGGCAAACTCGTACTTTTAGATATAAATGTTTATTCAATGTAGTTGTTGCTTTAGAGAGAACTTAATTGAAAATAAATGTGTGGGCTATCCAGTGATGGGTGGGATCACATTTGAGTATTCAGCCTGAGAATATAATATTATAATGTTGTCTATGGGTGACGTTTTATCCATACAGCAGATAATTAATGAGACACATATTATAATGCTGTTTATGTGTGATATTTTATCCATACATCAGAGAATTAATGAGACACATATTATAATGTTGTTTATGTGTGATGTTTTATCCATACAGCATAGAATTAATGAGACACGTATTAGAATGCTGTTTATGTGTGATATTTTATCCATACATCAGAGAATTAATGAGACACATATTATAATGCGGTTAATGTGTGACGTTTTATCCATACATGAGAGAATTAATGAGACACATATTAACCTTTTCCCCGTTGTGAGAAAAAACCCAAATTATGATCTAGTGCAACTACTGACTGACGATTCGGACAAGCTTTGTTTAGAAGCTATTGATCGAATGTCAAACAACTTGGATCCTGATGAGATGCCGAGTTACTCGGCATCTCATCCGGGTCCAGGTTGTTTGCAAATGATACTCCAGTCGCGGATAGTGGGGTAAGGGTTAAATTTAGGCATTTGTTTTATCCATTGCACTGGACGGTGCCTCTCGCCATCCATTCCTCAAATATCTCCTCATTTCTTCCTGAATACCGTCGTAGAGAGCGTTATACGCCTGGTTTACGTTCTCTTCTGGGTCATTCAGGTGATCATACAACTCCATGCCAAACAGTGTTTCCCATACCGGTTTGTAGAATGGTGCATACTGAAACTTTGGCCACTCTGTGTAGCGATATCTGTTTGTACGAGCGGTGTACCCCATAATGTTCGTCCCGTTCATGAAGCGAGGGTACTGAGAGAAAACAACCTTCTTCCATCGTCTTGTAGGGTTCTCAATCAGTGGCATTAAACTATCGCCTTCCCTGCAAAGAGCAATGTCTGAGGAATCCTCTGGACACAGCGGCATGGCCCCGAGACCGGCAGCCTCGACAAGAGTGGGGAAAAGATCAACGAATTCTGTTACTTGATCAACTTGGATACCTGCATCAGTCTTACCCGGAATATGGACCATCATTGGCGCATGCGTAGCAAGCTCAAAGTTGGTTTGTTTACACCACTCACCGTGTTCTCCCAGTTGCCAGCCATGATCGCCCCAAAATGATATAATAGTATTATTTGAAAATCCAAGGTCATCTAACTCCTTCATCACCTTTCCAATCAATGAATCGGTCCAACTCAAAGCACTATAATATCCACGTCTGAGATTGCGGGCTATTTCATTTGGCAGTGTGGTATTTATCGCACCACTTGCATTAAGCCTTTGAATGTCTTTGTAAAACCTAATTTCCCTGTACGATGACCATGCTACTTCCGGCATACCAACGGGCGCGTATTCATTATCCGGAAGACGTACGCTATTCTCCGGATAAAGGTCAAGAAAAGACTCAGGGAACACAAATGGTAAATGAGGTCGGTGAAAGCCTACAGCTATGAAGAATGGTTTCCCGTCATATTTCCCCCCTTCTTTAAAATCTTGTAAAGTTTTAATTGCCTGGTCGGCGATCTGTGCATCAACAAGGGGTCTATCTTTCAGGTTGTTGTCTGGTATTGCAGCCCAGCTATGCTGTCTGTCTTCCCAATATTTGGTCGCATGAAAGTACGGTACTGACCATGAGATAGGATCGTCAAAACCGCTTGCATTTCCAGGATGGAAAATTTTGCCCATACCAGCGGAGATATATCCGTTTATTTTGAAATATTCGGGTATCGTTGTAAAGTTGCCACCAAGTTCACGAAAGTAATTAACAAGGTCGTAGATGTGTGTGGTATCTGGGCGCCGTCCGGTGAGTAGTGAAGTGCGACTTGGGGAGCACACTGCCTGTTGTACGTAAGCTCTCTTCAGTAACAAACTCTTGGAAGCAAGGGCGTCAATGTTAGGAGAATGGATTTCAGGGTGAACCGGAGATGGAAAGAAAGCTCCTTCGTAGCACCCGAGCTCAGGACGCATGTCATCTGCAGCTAAAAACAACACATTCTTCACAGACATCGCCCCTTGAAAAAGAACGAATAGCACAAATAATTTCACGGCCTCCATCTCAACGTTTATTGTGAGTCTGAGCAACGAGCGTGTTGGGTTTGGGGTTATCAGCTTGTCTATGGCGTACGACAAAGTTATCTCCGTTCACACTAGAGTAGACAGAACGCGTAATCTGCAGCATACAACCGTTAGTGATTAAGTACGAACAAACTGGTGAACAAATTAACTCTTTCGCTGCTACATAGTGTCGTCTGCAATACATGTACTTGTCGTTTATTATGGTTTTCGTTGTTTAACTTTCTTCCACTTTCTTTCAAATAACTCTTTACGTGGTGAATATTCATCTAAGATATAATGATACAATGATACAATATTCATCTAAGATACTATGATACAATGATACAATATTCATCTAAGATATAATGATACAATGATACAATATTCATCTAAGATATAATGATACAATGATACAATATTCATCTAAGATATAATGATACAATGAATATTCATTAGATTAATTATTATAATAGGACATGGACACATGAAGTTATGGCCATGGCAGAAACTGTAGAATCATATCTATATCATATAACAAGCAAACGGGGCAGATCCAGATCAGACGGCTCCTACATGAGCCGTCTGTTCTGGATCTACTCTGTTTGTAAATGCGTAAAAAGGCGTATTTATGGAATAAAGGGTTAGCATTACCATAGCAACATACAGTTTGGATCCTTATGAGACGCAATGCATTCTGAGTAAAGTTTCTCGGCTTCTCATCTGGATCCAAGCTGTTCTCAAATGTCAGTTAACCCACTTGCGCCCAGTGGATTATTCCGTGATTATGTATTGGAATATTTCTTTTTTTAACTAAGGAGTGCCTTTCCTAAATTTTCAATTTCGTTTTGTTTTGTATTGAAATGCTTATCAGCAAACAGTGTAGACTCTGATCAGACGCCGCATTATGCGGCGTATGATCAGAGTCTTCACTGTTTGCCTATGTCCCATATATGGGATCGTGGGAACAAATGGATTAATTCACACTTAGCAGACTAAAGGTTATAAATTGCTTACACCTTACAATGGTGTGACTATTCGGCCTATTTATTATATGTTGTTACATACTCGTGACTCATATTTGTCAGGCTATATCACGAGACGGTGTAGAGATGCATTAGGCCATCAAGTACAGAAGTACTAACTAGTTCAAAGATAAAGAAATAGATAGATAATCTATGGCCTACTTGTTATCGCATACGTATGTCTATTTTGTGAACTTTATTTTCAAATGCATCGTCTTTTCACATATTACACAGTATTTCAGAAGAAAGCCGCACTTCTACCTCTATTTTCTTTCTATCATTTCCGTCTTTTCCGTCCACTCAACTGGGCGTTAAAAGTTTCCGCTGTCAATGGACGAATATGTGATTACTAATGCAAAAACAGTTTGGATGAGACGCCGAGTAAATGGACTCCTCATTAGGGTCAAACTGTTTGATGCTGTGATTATATATCTTAAAAGAAACTTGAAGAAACTTTAACTCATTCCCTCCTAGACAATATTTAGACAAAACAACTTTGATGAATAAATCTACCGAAAAGGAGCATTTACAATAGAAAAGGAAAATTTTAGAATTGTGTAGTTGTGGAACTATGGAGCTAATGCTCTATTTATCACAATGGTTTCAAAATGTGACTTTTACCGAGGCTCCAAAATGCGTCACTGGGGGAGGGGTCGGGGGGGGTAAGAAAGTGAGTAAGTGAGTTGGGTTTTAATAATGATGTTACAGGTTAACCGGTTTACCGTTTCTGATCCGGTTATCTGGTTACGATTTTGCAAATAGATTAACCGCTTGGGCATATTGAAAGCAGGTTGCATTTTTTCAAAACAAATACATAGTGCGATGCCCCTCTCCTAATAAGTAAGTGTCACATTGGTGCGTTACCCTCTTCCAATCAGGCCAATCAACACGTTGTCATTAAACAGCGGGGTCAAGGGCCCCGAACATTGTGTCCCCCACTCAATTTTGCCAGGGTGGACGTTTTGTCCCCCATGGTTTTGCAATGGTGGATAATTTGTCCCTCGTGCTTTTGCAAGGGTGGACATTTTGTCCCCCGTGTTTTTTCAAGGGTGGACATTTTGTCCCTCATTTTTACAAGGCGGACTCACTT
Source organism: Azorinus chamasolen (assembly GCA_963576725.1). Classification (NCBI taxonomy): domain Eukaryota; kingdom Metazoa; phylum Mollusca; class Bivalvia; order Cardiida; family Solecurtidae; genus Azorinus; species Azorinus chamasolen. The sequence continues at coordinate 49,955,091 of OY755253.1, forward strand.
AATTTTGGACAAAATACCTCCATAAATCTAGCTTAACCCCTTTACTCCACGGACAAAATGCCCCTCACTTAATTTTCCTTAGTGTTACATACAACCCTTGAAATGGCACACGTTTTGCAAACGGCTCATTTTTTCTAACATAAATATTCATGGAGTAAAGGGTTAAGCCATATTTATGGAGGGTAGTTTGTCAAAAATTTAGCGAGGGGCAAACAAGTTTTGCAAACAGAGAAGACCCAGATCAGACGGCTCATTATTTCTAACATAAATAAAGGGTTAAGCCGTTTGATCAGGGTATACTGTGTTTGCAATGTCGTTAAAAGCTGATGTATGGAGTAAAGGGTTAAGAGAATATTTATACGTAAACATATATATAGCATCTCTTCGCTTTTTAAACTGTTTGATTAACTAGTGTATCATACGTATTGCATAATCGTTTAACATTACAACATCAAGGAGCGTACGGTGTTAAATCAGCACTTAACCAACTAGTTGCGTCATGTTTGGCAAAGTTTCATACATTCTGTAACCAAATGAAACAATGCCAGCGCGATGTCTTAGCAGGTTCCAAACCATTTGCAACCCGATCAATAGTTGCTGAGAAAGTTACAAATTTCGGATTGAGCGTAAGTATGATACGGAAACATGTTGAAGCAGCTGTCACAGTACCGCCGTTGGATAAGTTTCGCTGCATATTTTCCTTTTTGCTTGTGACCCAAGTTGCCATAATGTGTATCTCATATTACAGGCTTCGTAAAGGATGGCATTGTGGTAAATATTAATGTCTGTATATTATCCTTGTATCATGACCTCCAATGTCATGTTGTGAATAGAAAGGCGAAAGTTGGATGTTAAAAACCATATACCAACATTTTCATCATGGCTTTAAAGCTTGATTTTTTGCAACGTGAGCATTAATGCATATTAGTGGGAAATGTAATACGAAGCATACAGGCCACAGTTTGTCTCTTGTTTCACTTTAGCTAGTGATCTACACTGTTTTCAAAGTATAAGCACTTAACCCTTTCAGTCCCACATTTTGACTGTTCGTCCAAATCAGATGTTTGACACTGGTATAAACCACTGACATCCACGGGTTCAACGTCCTGTCTTGTCCCTGATCAAATAACTCAACCAGGAGCCCTCAGATCTTGGTCAATACTGTTTGCATGTGTCCAAGCTATATATATACTGTTTGTATATGTACAACCTATAAGATTAGATCTTGGTCAAAACTATTTGCATATGTCTCAGCCATGGAATCACATATTGGTCTATACTGTTTGCATATGTCTCAGTTATGGCATCAGATCTTGTTCAATACTGTTTGCAGAGTAACATATTTCGGTTCGGTATAAAACACTGCCAGCTTACAAAGAACAAATTCAGTCTGACAGCACGTCGGAACTAAATAGATCGTCAATATACATTTGTATCTCTTCATTCACTTTAATACTAAAAACAACCAAATTGTCAGCAAACTCTTTGGAATGAAATATCCATATTGAATTCTTCTATAAAAATCAATGCAAAAAGCAAGACCATGACGATGGTGATATTTTACCGGAACCAAATTTGCCTAGGAAGTAGACACCGACTTTGTCAAACAACATCGAATTGGCGTTTGATGAATACATGTTGACTGCCAATACGGAAAAATAGTCAAACAGGGAGAGCCACATACGAAATGACGCCGCACCAGACACCATCAAACAAGAAACGGTATAAAGTTTTTATTCAATAAACAACAAAGAACAACACGTTGTGTTGTAAAGTTTGTGTTCATTTAACAAAGGGAAGAAACCCGAAGTCACGATACAATGATAGTTATAACCAAAATTTTGATAATGTCTCTTCAATGATTGTTGATGGGTGGGGAACTTGTCTATGCAGCGTCTTAAGTTTCATCCGGTTAACCGGTTAACCGTTCGGTTACTGCTTGCGATTAACCAGTTACGATTTCTGTAACCTGCAACATCTCTAGGTTTTACGTCCGACTAACAATATTTCAGTTATTTGCAGACGGAAAGTTATGGTGCTGCCTCACCGGAAAACACCTGCCGCAGGTACATGGCAAGTGCAGTCACATTATCCTGACACCTGACCGACCAGTCCTAGAACTACCCTTTTTATGTCGAGCGTAGACAGTGGAGCTACTAGTACCAACTTTTAACGACTTTCGGTCTGTCGCGGCCTGGGATCGAACCCACGACCTCCCGCACCGTAGGCGGACGCTCCACCATTGTATATTGTAGTCGATGACTAATTTACAGACTTTATTAAGTATCAGTATTAACTTAGTCATTCATCTGTCCTTTATACCCTTGCTATATGAATATTCATGTAAGAAATAATGATATCATGAATATCAACCAGAATAATTGTTATAATAGCACATGGATACATTAATTTACGGTCTTGACAGAGACTGAAGAATCATATCTATATTATACATGTATCATAAGTAAACAGAGCATATCTTGATAAAACGGCTTCTATTTGGGACCTGGTTCTACTGTGTATGCAAAGGCGTAGAAAGGCGAATTTGTGGAGTAAAGGGTTATTAAAATCAGAGACTCCTAGACGTCATTTATTGCTTTATCAGCGTCACAGATTTGATAGAGACGTGATGGCAATAACACAACGTGGTCATATTTTGAAAGGCAGCCATGTCAAATTATAGAAACACTTTATTTTTTTTCCCAACGAAATTGAAAAGCAGTTGATCGTTCATTCATCCACCTATCAATATATTAAGATGCTTATTAATCTATTCATATATACCTCTAATAAAAAAAACTTATTTTTACATACTATTTTATTGCAAAATATGCGTCACAGTTCAAATACATTTTAATACAATTGATATGGACTAGCCATACTCTGAGCGAAAGATCTGGGTCCATGCTTATAAAACGTTTAGTTGAGTCTGAGATTGTTCTCAAGGTTTTGATTGGTCAGATTTGAGCCAAAGGCTCAAATCTGACCAATCAAAAGCTTGAGAATGAAACTCAGACTCAACCAAAAGCTTTATTGAGAGTAATCAGAGTAACAGATAAATGTGCGTACTCAAATACTAAAATCTGCATTTCCCGCCAATATATAGGCTTTGATGGAGAAATAAAAAAGTTATTCTTGAAAATGTTTTAATTTATGCATCTTATCTAGACCTCTGTCTGAGTTACTTTACTTGTTTTACCCACTTAACTACAATAATCCACTCTAATGCGACCACTTTATGAATGAAAATAGACGTTTTTAAAAACGGATTGTTGCTTAATGCAGGACGAATGTTATGCAGAAAGCTCCTGTATGCTCTTTCTGCGTAACATTCGTCCAGCATAAAGCTACCACCTGCAGTCGAGACCCGGAATTATACTTCTATCTTATGGTCACATTACAGGGGTTTTACATGTACAGTAAAACCTTACTTAGGTGGTAGCTTAATGCATTACCTTTGAGCAACCACGTGCTTTTAAAATGTTCTATAATTAATGAATTGTCGCCTAAATTAGTAAATTTCACTAGCACAGACACGCTTCAGATACACACACACCTATAATCAAGAAGAGAGATATTTAAACTAAGGTGGTAGACATCAAATCAATGTGTATCAGCGAGACTCGTTAAATTTAAAACTTTAAACAAGATTCTAATCATTATAAGTGATTTCTATTCGATCTGCTTGAAATGTGAAACAATAACGTAGATAAGCAGCTGTATGAGATCCATTCAACCCATGTTAAAATTTGAAGGCAGGAGTGGGATCAATAACAATTATCTACTGGAATTTTCTCATCTGTAATTCGCTCTAATGCAGAATGTAGGAGCTATACTGAATTCATTATAATATTATTTCGTTCAAGAATATTCTTGGAGTAAATGATTGAAATTATGTGTAAAACATGTGAACAGCATATTGTTTTGAAAACAAAAACTATAAGTAGAAAGTGTAAAGAGTGTATAGATGGGATCAGTCATATATATGAAAAGTGTAGTCACAACAAAGGGTTTGATGAACAAATTAAGGAGTTATTCACGATACTGTTTTGATTCACGCATGTTATGTGGATCTGGAGATGGGGTGAGAAAGAAAAAAAAGAGGAGCGCTAAAAAGTGTTAAACAAGAGGAGGGTTAAAAAGCACGAGCTTATTATGTTTTACATTAGTATTCATTGAGTAAAATGTTCAATCTAAATAAGGGTCCTAAAAATGTTTAACTCTTCGCTTGCTGAATTTTAAAATACGCTTCTCCTTCTTTACCCATGTCCTGATGTATAACTACATAATTATATCTTCACTGTGTACACGTATTTCGCTGTGCAATCACTGCTGTGGAGTGCACTGGTTGCACAATCAACTTGTAAATAGTGTAGACCCTGATGAGACAGCTCCCGCAGGAGCTGTCTCATCTGGGTCTTCACTATTTACAGGTAGGTATATTGACGTGAATAGCAAGCGAAGGGTTGATATTCATGGAGTAAAATGTTCAATCCAGGTAAGGGTCCTAAAGAGGTTTAATGTTTGTACCCGCACGCGTTTCTGAAAATAAAGGTACTTTTGAACAGAAGTAACACAAGGTTTATTAAGTAATGCATTTTAACAGCTTCTCAATAGTCCAACTATCCTCATAAAATATTTGATATCAAAGGTTCAAAGTTTATATATCTGCTGTTTTTTCTATGAGTTTCATTATGGCATGTCGAGGTTTTGGTGCAAAACTATTCTAACTCCTTCACTTTGTGAAGGAGTTAGAATAGTTTTGCACCAAGCCCTCGATGTGCACACAGGAAATGTTTGCCATGGCATATATTATAAATCCAGATCTAAAATATTGCATAATTAAACAAAGATATCCTGGTCAGACTGCTCATGCGGGAACCGTCTGATCTGGATCTGTTCTATTTGCAAAAGCGTATCTATGATGTAATGGGTTAACACTTCGATTAACCCATTCCCCCATAAGCTATTTCAAGATCCAACCTCTTTGAACAAATCTACCGAAAAGGAGCATTAACTACAGAAAAGGAAATTTTTAGAATTTTGTAGTTTGAAACCATTGTGATAAATAGAGCATTTGCTCCTATAGGAGCAAATGCTCTATTTGTCACAATGGTTTCAACAAATGACTTTTACAGGGGCGTAGAAAGGCGTATTTATTGAGGAAATGGTTAAAGTGTGAAATTGTACGGGATGCAGTTAACCGACCGATGCTGTAGGCCATTGTGCAGAATAGTAATAATATATTTATAATGGCATATAAATATAATGGTGTCAAAACTTTACTTTTATAAAGGTGTCAATATGATAGAGTGTGTTAAGCTATGCATTTTTAACGTGGCATATAGTTTTGTATATCTTATATTATGACGAGACACCGTAAAAGACTACATGTATGTTGTATTCTGTAGAGTTAACTTATTAATATTTATGTCTATAAGTAATACTTATTGTGTAATAAGTCTAAATTCTGAAGGGCGGTGATCCCCCGAAAGCAAAAATTGCAACACAAAAAGAGAAAATTGCAGACTCGGTTTTATTGAGTCTGTTTATGAGCAGTAATTGAATGTGCAATACTGCTCACGCCCCCTAGCACCGGCTTAAGCGGTATTCAATTTTCAGAACAAGAAGTACTGAAATTCATGATCTCGAAGGATCAGAAAGTATAACAACATTGAGAATGAAGTACTGGGCGACGTTTTACGGCCGCCACACAAGCACTTAACACCTGCTGTTGTGAAGATTATAAATTCTGAAGGGTGGTGATCCCCCGAATGCAAAAATTGCAACACAAAAAGAGAAAATTGCAGACTCGGTTTTTAAGTAATACTTATTTTGCGCTAAGCCCAGTCCATAAATGATCATGCTACTTAACTTCAGAACGTTAACGTACGTGGAACAAAAAGTAATCAGTTGGAAATGTTTCAGTGGCAAATCTGGAGGATGCCGACAAAATCTGACATCTATCGACAAAATTTAAACGGATTTCAGAGGTCAAGGTCAGTCTGTACCATCCATCAAAGGCCCAAGTGGTAAATTTGGAATTAAATTATAATCACTGTGATGTTTGTTTAATAGTGCAAAGTAAATATTGCTTGACTAGCATTTTTGTTATTCTAAAGCCACATTATATATCCATGGCTATCAATATTTGCTTTCCCTCGGTTCCATAGACAAGCTTACCACGGTGGTTGTATTTGAGTAGCTAATAATAGAAAATTGCCTTTTAAAAACTAATGCGTACATTGACATTTTAAATAATGTGTACCTTTGAATGCGGGACATGTATGCACTGGTATTTGCTAACAGTATAGGAAGAATTAAGTTAAACAATACATTTCTCTATTATTGTGAGCATTATTACGACACGTGCTTAATGGTTGGGCCAATATCAAAATCCCTGCTAAATGTTGACATCTAGTTCTATCTGTATGTGTGCAAAGGACCGCAGGATAAAGTGTTTTATTGTATACCCATGTTGGACATCTGATTCTAGGCGAGACCTGCATTGCTCATGGAAGTAGCAATAATGAACAGTCTCTGTTGTTTCTAGCGAGTGGCAATCAAAGCGTTCCAACCCAGTGACTGCACTTGGTGTATGTTGTTCGCTTCAACTTCTTTTATCAAATAACGCTAACCATTTTATTGATAAAGAACCCATGCTGAATGAAGAATTTAAGGCGTGGTGTGTGTGTGTGTGTAATTAGGTTTAAATTCTAAGTATATTTAATTTTAAGGGTGCGCTACTTTAAACCTTTCGGCGCCAAATTTCTAATTGTCGTCTGCAATCCAAGTTTGTTAAATCATTCAGTAAAATAAGGAAATGAGATAAATAAATGCAAATTTCAAAGGAACAAAGCACATATATAGAACTAGAGATTGAGACAAATAGTGAAGTCCCTGATCAGACGCCGCCTTTTTAAGGCGGCGTCTGATCTGGGACTGCACTATTTGTCGTGGTGGGTTAACGCGACTGTGGCGGTGAAAGGGTTAATGAGGTGTGGCGTCAAGGAGGTGTGGTTTTAAGGAGGTGTAAATTTTAAGAGTGTAACTATCAGACATATAATCTTAGTGATGTTACTATAAGGCGTTTTAAATTAAGGGAGGTGTGACTTAAGACATTTATCTCATATATATAAATTTTAACAACTTTGCAAACAGAGAAGATCGAGATTAGACGGCTCCTGGTAGTCATCTGATCATTGTCTGCTCTGATTGCTTATGATATGATATAGGTATGATCATGGCCAGTCATTCCAGTGGTGAAACGCCTTCATAAAATTCATATTACAGTTGAACTTCGATAAGTCGAACTTCAAGGGACCGTACAAATTAGTTCGAGATACCAGATGTTCGAGTCATCCGATTTCTAATTGGTCGATTTGTCAAGACCCCAGCTTAATACAAGTCTAAAGTAATGCTGAAAGCTCCTGTAGCATTACTTTAGACCTGTATTAAGCTGCCATGTGTGTTTCTACATATCAGTAGCGATACATTTTAGAGCAATTATGTAGTGTTAGTTGTGGAAGGACTGGACTTTTTGTTCGAGTTATCCCGAAGTTCGAGTTATCCGAGTTCGAGATATCGAAATTCAACTGTTTGATTATTATTACTTTTATTAGTAGTAGTAGTAATAGTATTATTGTTGTTATTATTATTATTATTATTATTATTATTATTATTATTATTATTATTATTATTCATGCAGTGTTTCTTACATGAACTTTCATCAGGTGAAGGGTTAAACAGACACAGATAAAAACAGACGTGTATGTCAACACCATGTTTGGTGTTTTGAAACTTCAAACAGGATTTATTTGGATTGTCATGGTAACAGTTTTTACACTGAATGGTGCGTTAAGAATTATGAATTATCAGACAGGAATACGGGCCACCAAGTCTTCAAATGATCTTCTATTTACAATGCTACCGTTCTGGATGTGCATGTCTGAATGCAAGAGAAGACCATCTTGCACAGCTATAAGCTTTAATGTAAAACTCCATATCTGCTATCAAAGCCACGATCCAGACCCTGTGACGGTGAACAGTATGGGATTTGTGTTTTCAAGAAAGTCCGACTGGCCACAGGTATACTTAAACTGTTGCAGATATTAACCATTTCCCTGTTAGTTATAATCATGTATGAAATAATGACAACGCAAATATTTAAGAGCCGAAATGTTATAAGCACGTGGATATTTGGTATTGGTTGAAACTGTAGAGTCCGAACTGCTATAATTTCATATCATAAGCAAACAGAGCAGACCCTGATCAGACGGCTCCTACTGAACTATGCGTGAGACAGCGTTGGTATGAAGGCGAGTGTTTATGTACAAAGACTTCATCCTTTACTCCATGTACAGTTGAACTTCGATAAGTCGAACTTCAAGGGGCCGTACAAATTAGTTCGAGATACCAGATGTTCGAGTCATCCGATTTCTAACCGAATAGAATAGGGAAAGGGTTAAATAAGGTACATTATCTACGTTACATTAGCCCGTGTCCATAAGTCCATCCGTCAGTCTCTTGTTTATTTAGAACATAATCATAAAGATTATTCTAATTTGTGATATTGATGAGCATTGCTTTCAGTCAACTTGTCTGTATCAAGTTTGTTAATATAGTTTATTCTAATTTGTGATATTGATGAGCATGGCTTTCAGTCAACTTGTCTGTATCAAGTTTGTTAATACAATTTATGCTATTTCTTGCGGATAGTGATTTTATATCTATTGTATATCTTTTGCTTATCTTTCACTGACCGGGTGGAAAATCATGTAGTTCCTTCCGGCTAGCGATTTCATATATATTGTACATCTTTCATTGTCTGGATAGATAATCATGCGGATGGTTCCGGTTAGTGATTTTATCCATGTGAAGCGCTTTTGAACGCACATATCCAGTGTGAAAAGAGCGCTATATAAATGTGGTATAATAATAATAATAATAATAATAAAAATCGCCTCATATTATAATGTACAGAGGTCCAGGTAAGATGTGTGAATTAAAACATTTTCAAGATTAATTTCTTTATTTCTCCACCAAACCCTCTGCTATGCCCACTCTTAAGTTCTTAACCCTTTCGCTGCCAATGCCGGATCTGTAATTACCTATGCAAACAGTTTAGATCCAGATGAGACGCCGAGTAATTCGGAGTCTCATCAGGATCCAAACTGTTTGTTACTGTTACAATGTTTTTCAAACAAAAATGAAGAAAATCAAAAGAATAAAAATTTGTAGCAAATGACAAAGTTAACAGACGGCAGAGTTTGGCAGCGAAAGGGTTAAGAATCGTCTCGAAGAGAGGGTTCTAACAATGGTCACCGCTTAGGGTTTTGTGAAGGAATGGCGCGATTTAAGTACTTGAGTACGCACGTTTATCTCTGTATAGAAATAATGACTGTATGAATATTATTTCCTTATACTCTTCTAATGACAGTATGAGAGACCACCAAAAATACCAATTTAACATCCGGTTTGAGTCTTTCACTATATATTATTACATAAGCAAACAGACGGGTCCCTTCAGGCCTACAGAAGTAGTATTTGAAGACGTAGTTTTGGCTGCATCCTTTCTTTATTTACCAAGTGTCACATTAACCCTTTCGGCGCCAAATTTCTAATTGTCGTCTGCAATCCAAGTTTGTTAAATCATTCAGTAAAATAAGGAAATGAGATAAATAAATGCAAATTTCAATTGAATAAAGCACATACATGTATATAGAAAATAGAGATTGAGACAAATAGTGAAGTCCCTGGCCAGACGCCGCCTTTTCAAGGCGGCGTCTGATCTGGGACTGCACTATTTGTCGTTGTGCATTTATGCGACTGCGGCGGTGAAAGGGTTTAAGAATTTTTTGTCTGAAGGTCCTCTTGTACATGATTTCTGGATGACCATGATTTACTGCGATACTAGTTTTTTATATTTACATCCAATATGTTTTCCCGTTTTCACTGTGCTCTCTAATGCCCAACACTTCTTTGATGATTGGTGTTTGTTAACATTTTGAAGATCGTTTGCTAGATTTACACTCAAGAAAAAAAATGCATTTTTTTCTTTTTCACTTGCTCTGTTATGTCCAGGAATTATTTGATGCTTTGTGTCTGTAACATTTTGCAGGTCGTTAATGTACTCCAAACTTTCTTTTGTTTAAAGTTTTAACGTGTTATAGAAAATCCAACTACTCTTTTCTTTTTTAAAACTGTACTCGATCCCGTAAGGGTGTTTCGAGCTTGGGAGTACATTGAATGATCAGCAGGTGTGTTGCTTCGTCAGATAACACACTTTTGCTGTATTGAGAAAAAAACGCTGAAACATCACTTGAGAACTACTTATTTCTGGTGTTCCAAATGTTCACCTTTCTCGTATTTAAGTGTTTCAAATATCCTTTCAGCATAATCATATCTTATTAAAGCATTCCACTCTTTCTCAGTGCTCCAGATAAGATGCGTAAATTTAAACGTTTTCAAGCAGAGCTCCTTTAATTCTCCACCAAACACTATACTGCTACCACTCTTTAGAATTGTCTAGAAGAGACGATTCTAAAGAGTGGTCACAGTATATGGTTTTGTGGAGAAATGACGATTTTAGTATTTGGGTACGCATCGTTATCTGTAGCACTGCTTTCTGCTATTATTTCATATAGTAATCTTTCCCCATGGATATGTTAACCGTTTACTACATGAACATGCATGAAAGAAATAATTACATCGTGAGTATTTATTAGATTTATTGGTAAACTAGCATAATACGGTAACTCTAGAATCATATCTATTTTATATAATAAGCAAACAGAATACCATGATCAGACGGCTTCTAAAGGAGCCCTTTAATCTGAGTCTATTCCGTTTTGCAATGGCATAGAAAGGTGTATAAATAGGGAGTAAAACGTTACATTAACTCATTCCCTCCTAGACTATTTTTAGATCCATTCTCTTTGAATTAATCTACCGAAAAGGAACATTAACTATAGAAAGGGAGAATGTTAAAACTGTGTAGTTTTAAAACCATTGTGATAAATGGAGCATTTGCTACTATGTTCCATTTATCACAATGGTTTCAAAATATGAGGTTTTACAAAGACGCAAATAGGCGTAAATCTCTCTCTCTCTCTCTCTCTCTCTCTCTAACCCTATCTATCTATCTATCTATCTATCTATCTATCTATCTATCTATCTATCTATCTATCTATCTATCTATCTATCTATCTCTATCTATCTCTATCTATCTATCTATCTATCTCTCTTTCTTCTATCCTGGTTAAACATATTTTACGCAGCCGATTTACGATTGTGTAAAACCTCGCTTGTTTCTATATTTGCAGGAGTTTTACAGTTGGTGCGGCTGTGAAGCGGGACAGTTGTGCTCCTTGGTAGGAATTGGTCGTTGTGCAAACGCTGGTAAATATCTGTAAAAGTATTTTTGATACCTTTGTGATAAATAGAGCATTTGCTCCATAGCACAAGAGCAAAATTAATAGTATGTTCATCACAATGGTTTAAAAAATACACAATTCAAAAATTTTCCTTTTCTCTAGTAAATGCTCCTTTTCAATATGTGATTCCATAACTTGTAACTGATTGCAACCATACATTGTTCAATATTTAGTAGTGATGTTTGCATAGTGCTTCAAACAAGCTCTGACAGGCAACTGGCTTTCCGGCGACGTTGGTGTTTTATGTCTGATATGCGTAAAAGCTTACTGTTATGTAAATATGATATATCTACCATTGGTAAAGTGGATATATAACCACTTAGTCCATTGTTCTAGTATGTCCGTTTTACATTTGATGACAAGTGGGATCGATAAAAAATTATCTCAACCGCCGTTCTTTCCCAAACAGAAAATGGGAGCTTGTAAATATGTATTCAGATGAACGAGAATGGTTAGGGAGATACTCATGTTAGAATTACAGATGTCGTGAATATTAAATAGATTCATTTTGAGAATGGCATATCGAGGGTTTGGTGCAAACTATTCTAACTCCTTCACAAAGTGATGGAGTTAGAATAGTTTTGCACCAAGCCCTCGATATGGACACATGAAATTTTGACCATGGCAGAAACTGTAGAGTCATGAGGCATATCTATATCATTTCATAAGCAAACAGAGCAGACCGTATTCAGACCCCGAGCCTATAGAAGCCGTCTTATCTGGATCTGCTCAGTTTTTTTAAAGGCATAGAATTGTGTGTCCGTTGAGTAAAGGGTTAATTACCATGGCCGAAGAAAGATTAAACAGAAGTCGTTTATGATAGATTGGTACACTAAACGATGAACAAGGATTTATGATTTGGGTAAAACTGCGTAATCGCTCAAAATAGTGGGCATCTACAAATGTCCGTCTTCTTATATGTTTTATTATATCTATACACACTGTAACCACAGGGACCGTTTCGTGGGTCTAGATGGTCTAAAAAGTCCAAAATATTGATTGGGTGGATTTAGTGTTATGTACAAGGGTTCCAATCGATTCGACGATTTCCCGACCGATTCGAAATAACGACTGGTTTCGGACAGCCAAGATGGAATAACCACTAATGTTTGGTACGACCGTAAAGTTGGGACAATGTATTTTTCAAATAATATAGCTTTTGATACATTCCGACTAAGCCGTAGCCAGTGCCGACGTGAAATTCCTACAAAATACGCTGATCTTGCTTACTCGAACGTGAAGTCGCAACAACGATTTGCCGCTTGAATCCCTGGTAAAACGGCCATAATCGCGATGCCGCGGGACAAAACGATTGTGCAAACAATACAATTCGAATCGATCGGAAATCGGCGAATCGGAAGTTGGAACCCTTGTATACAACACTAAGTCGACCCAATCTTTTTTTTTTTTACCTTTTAGACCATCTAGACCCACGAAATACCCCCTGTGACTGTAACCACCAAGAAGGCGCTACAAAATAATTGCGCTAAGCCCTAGATAAAATTATGATTATGGTACTTTCTTACAGAATGCCCATGGCCCGGAAGTCCAAATAACGGAATTATTCTTGGAAACACAAGAAAGAGTGGCATTAGCAGAATCGCCTATCTCTGTGATAGGGGCTTCACATTACTTGGGAACTCCAGTTTGAAATGTACCGGAAACACTTGGAAGGGCGTCGTCCCAGACTGCCAATTAGAACAGTAGAGAATACAGTCACATTCTTCAAATACAACAGCATATAAACGGATCCCAAACTTTTCACATACAATTAATATCTACTGCCGAGAAATGGCCTTCTTTCATAATCTTCTCCAAGAATACCAAAGCTATACAGTAAAACATGTCCTAAGCGGCCATGTATTTATTGAACATTAGAAAATAGGTAGTTGTTTGAAGCAGGACAAAAGTAATGCAAAAAGCCCCTAAAGGAGCTTTCTGTATTACTTTTGATCTGCATGAAGCTACCACCTGCCTTACAGGTACATAATTAGACCTCGTGTTTGATGGTCGCTTAAGACAGGTTCTACTCTACCAAGATTAAAGGTTAACAAAACAACTGCAAGAATTTTGAAAGAATACACCTGTCACCTTCCGGAACACACCCGTCACCTTCCGGAATACACCTGTCACCTGCCGGAACACACCCGTCACCTTCCGGAATACACATGTCACCTTCCGGAACACATCCGTCACCTTCTGTCAGATTGCAGAAAGTTCCAACTGCTGAAAGTACTGTGGAACTTCGATATACCGAAGGTTAATCGTTTCATCCATGACTATTCATATAAGAAAGAAAAAAAGACATTATGAATACTAATTAGATTAATTATTATAATAGCACATGGACTCGGGATTTTTTGTCACTGCATAAACAAATTCTAATCATATCTATGGTATATCATTAGCAAACAGAGCAGAGCCTGATCATACGGTTACTCTGTGTGAAAATGCGTATTTATGGAGTAAAGGGTTAACCATATAAATTACTTCAAGATAACGGAAGTTCGAGTCACCTTTTTTATTTGACAACTTATGCAGGCCGAAAGTAATGCTGAAAGCTGCTACGGGAGCTCCTACTTGCGACCTGCATCAAATTGTCGCGTGTGTTTTTAGATATGTACAGCGGCTAATTTAAGAACAATATTGTATAACAGATTTCGGAAAGGATGGAATTTTTTATTGGAGTTATATCGAAATTCGAATTATCCGAGATCGAGATATCGAGGTACAATTGTACGTACGAAATTGTTATTACCGATATTGTTGTTGATTGCCTTTAATATGATGAAAATAAATGTCTAACTTCGTCGATCAGACTTGTTTCCTGCTGATGAATACATTGATAACAGTTGTTTGGTGAATATAAAGATAAAGTTATTGATCGCCGCATGAGCGGCGATCACTAATGGAATGTTCAAAAGTATTTACCCATGTAGGAGGGGTAGCGACAAGTTTTACAAGGTCTATTCAGCGTATATCGGTGAGGAGAACCAAATGAATTGGCTCATGAGAGCGTGGCAGAGAATAGTTTCTATCTGCATTATTGATGTAGTGAAATATGTGATGTAAAAACCTTCATACGATGTTTAAAAAGAAATTTATCAAATTTATTGATTAAATTATCATGAGAGTGATAAATGTTTTAATGAAGTTTTATTGTTTTATTTATTTTTATTTAAAAAAGTCGTCAATATAGTAGCATGATAACTTTATATACATCTTCAATTTCCCTTGAAGTATGTCTGGCCTGATAGCGTAGTGGTTACCACGGTCGCCTATCGTGCAGTCAGCCCTGGTTCGATTCTCACCGCTGACGAAACTTTTTTTTTTCTCTCTTTTTCCGTTCTATTTTTTTTTAATGATAGTTAATGATAATTATCCATATTAAGTGTTTTTTCTTTCAACTTATACGTTATTTTTGGTAAAACAAATTTGTAGAAAAATTTAAAATAGTTCCTGTTGTAAGAAGAAATTCCTACACCTACTATACAAATAAACCTCTACTGTACATATAAACTTAGTTTTAAAATGCTACCCCTTTATTACGTCACTAGCGGCTGTAGAGACGGGATAAAAAATTTATCCTCTTACGTTTTGGTATCGTCAATATGCCTCTGAACCAATCAATGACCGCCCTAGATATTTGTGTCAAGTTTCATGTGATACTTCCAACAATGCATATGTCATAATAGTTTTACCAGGTATTTACTTGTTACAGTTTGCAACAGAGTTCTTTATCAGCATGCCATAGTATATATAGGTCTTTGATTTATCCTCATTTTTTTAGCTCACCAGAGCACGACGTGCTCATGCTGAGCTTTTAGGATCGTTGGATGTCCCTCGTCTGTTGTCCGTTGAGATACCACATCAAGTGGCTACAAATGTTATCAGATCTTACTGAAATTTTATCAGAATGTTTGTCCACATGCAATCTTGGTCAAGTTCAAATATGGATCATGTCGGGTTCGAAACTAGGTCACTACGTCATTACACTCTAGAGGCTACATATTTCGTTAAGTTTTTAATGAAATGTTGTATTTCAATTGTCTTAACAAAACAGTTCCTTATTAAAAACCTTCCTTGTACACAAATTTCCCGGCGATCCAATGCCTTGCATCAGTATTCGTCTTGTTGTATACTATAATGCATTTTCTCAGATGTGAGCTTTCAATGGAATATCCACAATACATTTGGAGTCATATTGGAGATAAAAACAAGAGCGCAACATGCGGTTGTCAACGGTCCTCGATCGCTTCCCTTGTGACGGCAAACAGGTGTGAGACGTTTCCAAAGATTTGCGTAAGCAGGAAAGAAGTATTAGCTAATGTTAACGATCCCGGATGACAACAACAACGACGATGACAATGACAACGGCAATAACGATGACAACGACAATGACGATGACAACGACAACAAATACGACAACGCAGATGCCGGAGTTACGACAATAACTCGTATATTTTCTTCGAAAAACGGACGAGCTAAAATGAGGATGCCATCTTACATGGATTTTTCTACATTGACTATTCTTCAAGTCAACATGTGTAACTGCCTTGCTTGCTGTGGCGACAAAGGACAACAATTCTATAAAAAAAATGAGAGTAAAAATAATAATTTTCCTTATCTGCACATCAGTTTTTGTGAAGTTATATTATATCTTACTCGTGTGTAATTTACGGCGCCACGTCTTGTATTTTGTTGCCAGTGATTTTGAATATTCATGGAGTAAATGCCTAATGTTGCTTCATGGTTGGGTGAGCTTTAAAAGGAGAAATAACTCAAGATGCAGTAAGGAAAAACGCATGGTCTGTACCTTCAGCTCTTTTTCTTGTTGCTTTCTTCATGCGCTCCGGGTTAAATTCTATTAATCTTTTTCTCTATGATTATTCATGTAAGAAATAATGACAGCATGAATATTTATTGGACATGTTATTAGTAAAATAGCACACGGGCATGGGGATTGCTTGGAAATGGCAGAAACTGTAGAATCATTTTCTTATCTATATATAAAGAAATAGAGCAGACCCTGATCTGAGTCTACTCTGTTTGCAAAAGAATGGAAATGTCTATTTATGGAGTCACGGTTAAAGAATGCGGTGAAATGGCAAATAGAGAATATCAGAGCAACCCATAAAGGTGCTTACTCAAATACTAAAATCGTCATCTTCCACCAGACTTTATATCGTGACCACTCTTCGGCACGATTCTAAAGACTAGTCACAACATGCATGTAGCGTTTGATTGAGAAATTAAAAAAGGTTATTCTTAAAAATGTTTTAATTTACACATCTCATCAGGGATCTCTGGAAGTACTGTACTTGTTTTACCCACCCAACTACTGTAAAACCTTACTTGAAATTTAGCTTAATGCATTACCTTTAAATTACATTAAACAACCACGTGTTTTAAAAACTCCATAATCAATGAAGTGTCGCCTAAAACAGTACAAGCAAAGGGACGTTTCAGATACAGACACAAATACTTAACGCTTTATTTTATGAATATTCATGTAAGAAAGTATGACATCACGGGTGTATTTTTACCATGGTATATGGACACAGGAAATCGTTTGGCAGATTCAGATTAATGGTATTCCTGTAAGATAAATATGATTCTAAAGTTTCCGCCGTTTGATTATGTGTCATTATAAATATTAATCTAATTAATACGCATGATGTCTTCATTTCCTGCCCACATTGAACACGGATACCTGTGGTGATTCCTTTTCATTTTATAGGCAAATTCAGAATTAGTATAGTAAGAAACCGGTACATGGCGCGTTTAAAATGTTGCATGACTACTTTCCAGCAAAACAAGTTTTATTACAAAACGGATTGCAATGGCGATATAATCGAGACAAGAGATATTTAAAATATAGTGGTAGACATCAAATCAATTTGTAGCAGTGAGACTCGTTAAGTTTAAACCTTCAAACAAGATTCCTATCAACGTAATAAATTTCTGTCTGATCTGCCTGAAATGTTAAGAAATAACCTCCAGTTAATGATGTAGATAAGCAAATGTATGAGATCCATTCAGTCCATGTTAAATTTGGTGGCAGGAGTGGGATCAATAACACACGTGTACTGGAATTTTCTCATCTGTGATTGTTTTTCATACAGAATGCAAGAGTTATGCTTACTACAGTCTGACAGAACCTCAGTAATAATGGCACTTAAAAATAATCGTGTTTGTTATATAGCTGAACCATATTTGGGCATTGTACAGTTTATTACCTACTAAAGTCAATGATAAAGAACGATTGAATACTACAGATTAAGGGTGTATACATTGATTTGATACCAATAACGAAACGATGAATGTAATAGATATCCACCAAGCTTGCGATACAGTAAAACATGTCTTAAGCGCCTACTAAAGAGCCGCCTAAATCTGGATTTCTAAAACAGGCACACATTTAAACCATATTATGCTCTTGGAAAGAGAAAAGATTAAAAATACAAAAATGAGTCATGCAGGAAACACCACATACAGAACAAACAGTCGCCCGAACAGCAACACAAGGAAACAGCAAATGTACATAACTATAAAAACATCAAGAGACGCACAAAGACAAAACAAACATACAATAGGGGGAAGATGGAAGTACCGTCTTGGAACGGTCAGTGACAAAAGTCACTAGGGGATTAAACCGGTTTATGGGCGCCCAACCTCACACTTATTCCATCCCCACCCTAAAAGACAAACAGTGTAAATAAACGTATCCCCTCTCCAACTAATCTACAACAACCGCGACGGCAAATACAGTGGTAAAGTGCATGTATAACGAAAACATTTAAGTGAACAAACTGTATCCACCTATCGCTAGTGTACTCAATGATTGAACTCAATGGGCATAATGTGCAATAAAACGATTTTATGTCAATATTTGACTAACGGCGTTCCTCTCCTTTGTTCAACATTACATTTCGCCCCTCTGTGTTTATTTCTCACTCCATCTCCAGAGGTCCACATAAGATGCGTCAATTAAAAATAGTTTCAAGAATATCTCCTTTATTTCCCCGTCAAGCCTTAAGTGGTGACTACACGATCAATCTCCTTTATTTCCCCGTCAAGCCTTAAGTGGTGACTACACGATCAAGACGATTTTAAAGAGTGGCCACAGCACTGAGTTTGGTGGAGAAATGGCGATATTGGTATTTGAATATGCACTTTTATATGTTGCTCTGATCTCAAGAATTACCCTCCTTACACTTTCTACTTATAGTTATTTTTTTCAAAACAATATACTGTTCACATATTTTACACAAAATTTTAATCATTTATTCCAATAATATTCGTGAACAAAATAATGACATAATGAATTTCATCGTGGCATGCGCACACATGAAGGTTTTGCTATGGCTGAAACTGTATACATGTATCTAGATCTATAATACTGCTTAAACAAACAAAGCATATCCTGAACAGATAGCTTTTGCGGGAGTCGTCTTTTCTTAGTCTGCTCTATTTGCAAAGGTGTTAAAAAGCGTATTTATGGTACAATGGGTTAACACTTCGATCAAAGTGTGAAATTGTACTGGATGCAGTTAACCGAGCGATGTTTTAGATCATATAATAGATGCATTGTGTATGAATATTAATAAAATATTTATAATGGCATATAAGTATAATGGTTTCAAAAAATTACTTTTAGAAAGGTGTCAATATGATGTAGTGTGTTAAGCTATGCATATTTTAACGCGACATATAGTTTTGTATATCTTATATTATGACGTGAATGTGTAAAACACTAGTTTGTATTCTGTAGAGTTAGCTGAAGGTAGTGCAATATTTATTTCGCGCTAAGCCCAGCCTATGAATGATCATGCTACTTATCTTTAGAATGTACGTGGTCTGGAAACTCAAATACATACACGTAATGGAATCACTCTTGGGAAAGAAACGAAATTGTGAGATTGAATCACCTATGTCTGTGACAGGGGACTCATGGAACAAAGAGGATCCAGTTGAAAATGTTCAGGTGGCAATTGGAAGGATGCCGACAAAATCTGAAATTTAAACGGATATCAGCGGTTAATGTCACAATCTGTACCAGCCGTCAAAGGTCCAAAAGGGAAATATGGAATTAAATTGGAAACACTGCTGTTTTTGTAATAGTGCAAAGTAAATATAATGCGTACATTGACATTTAAAACAATGCATTTGTATACGGGACACATATCCACTAGTATTTGCAAACAGTATAGAAATAAGTTAAACAACACGTTTCTCTATTAATGTGAGCATTATCACATGTCCTTATTGATTCAGTCAATATTAAAAAACACTGCTGAATGTTGATATCTATGTCTAGCTGTATGTGTGCAAAGGACCACAGTATAGGTGTATTATTGCATACCCATCTTTTTCTAGGCTAGAACTGCACTGCTCATGGAAGTACGAGGTGACGTTAATTTTAAGGATGTTTTAACTTTAAGGAAGTGTTATTTTAATGAGGTGTGGCTTTAAGGAGACGTTGTTTTATTGGAGGTGTACATTTTAACCCATTACCTCATAAGCTAATTTTTAGATACAACCTCTTTGAATAAATCTACTGAAAAGGAGCATTAACTAGAGAAAAGGAAAAAAGTTAGAATTTTGTAGTTTGAAAACATTGTGATAAATAGAGCATTTGCTCCTATAGGAGCAAATGCTCTTTTTATCAAAATGGTTTCACAAAGTAACTTTTACAGAGTTGTCAAAAGGCGTCAGTATGAGGGAAAGGGTTAAGGGTGTAATTATCAGAGATGTACTTTTATTATAAGGCGTTTAACTGCTCTGAGTACTTATGAAAGAATATAGGTACGAACCTACAGTTTCTCTCATATCCAGTAATTTCCATGGTGATACACTTTCATAAAATTATTATTATTATTATTATTATCACAGTCACTGTTTCGTAAAGGAACTTTATCAGGTAACGTGTTAAACAGGTACACAAAAACAGACGTATATGTCAACACCATGTTTGGTGTTTTGAAACTTCAAACAGGATTTATTTGGATTGTCATGGCAACGTCTTTTCATCTGAATGATGCGTTACAAGCTCAGAATTATCAGGCAGGAATACGGGCAAACCAGTCTTCAAATGATCTTCTATTTACAAAGCAATCGTACAGGACGTGCTTGGCTAAATGCAACAGAAGACCATCTTGCACAGCTATAAGCTTTACTGAAAAACTCCATACCTGCTATCAAAGCCACGATCCAGACCCTGTGACGGTAAACAGTAAGGGATTTGTGTTTTCAAGAAAGTCCGACTGGCCACAGGTATACTTATGTATATTTATGCTTCAAATTGTTGCAGGTGTTAACCCTCTCTCTCCCTGATCATCAAGCATGAATGAAATAATGACATGATGAATATTTATTTTCCGAAATGTTATAAACTTATGAATAGTTTGGTATTGGTAGAAACTGTAGGATCAGCACTGTTCTAACATATTTGCGTATGCTTCACCCATTACCTCATAGGCTTTTTTTTAAATACAACCTCTTTGAATAAATCTACCGAAAAGGAGCAATAATTAGAGAAAAGGATTTTTTTTTAGACTTTTTAACTTTGAAAACATTGTTATAAATAGAGCATTTGCTCCTATAGGAGCAAATGCTCTATTTATCACAATGGTTTCACAATTTGACTTTTACAGAGTCGTCAAACGTCGTCAATATGAGGGAATGGGTTAAACAGCTATCTTACGATTGCGAAAAAACTTGCTTGTTTCTATATTTGCAGAAAAATAACAATTGGTGCAGCTGTGAAGCGGGACAGGTGTGCAATATAGGAGGCCGACCTTGTTCAAACTTTGGTAAATATCTGTAATCGATTTCTGAAACCATAGTGATAAATAGAGCATTTGCTCCGTAGGAGCATAATTAAGTCTATTCATCACAATGGTTTCAAAACCACACAATTCCAAAATGTTTCCCTTTCTCCAGTAAATGCTCCTTTTCGGTTGATTTATGCAAAGAGGTTGGGTCTGAAACATAGCCAAGGATGGAATGGGTTAATCTTACGGGATGAATTGCAATATGTTTTACTGATTGCGACCATAAATAGTTCAATATTTAGTAGTGATATTTGCATTTAAACAAGCTCTGACAGGCAAATGCAATCCCGGCGACGTTGGTGTTTTGTCTGATGCACGTGAAAACTTACTGTTATGTAAATATTACGGATCAACCGTTGATAAAGTGGATATGTTACCACTTATTCTATTGTTCTGTTATGTCCGTTCTACATTTGATGACAAGGGAGGGATCGATAACAATTGCCTCAACCGCCATTATTTCCCTGAGTATTGGAGCTTGTAAATATAAATGAATCCAGATAAACGAGAATGTCTAGGGAGATTGTGCATAAAACAGAGCAGATCCTGATCAGACGGCTCCTATAGGATCCGTCTCTGGTCTGGGTCTGCAATGTTTTTAAAGGCTAACAATGACGTGTCCATTGAGTGAGTGGTTAAGTTCTATTGCCGAAGAACGAGAAGTAAGATACAATAGAAATCACTTCTAAGTTCTAACAGGTTGGTATGATAAATGATGAACAAGATTTATGATGTGGGTATAACTACGCAATCGCTAAAAATAATGGGCGTCTTCAAAAGTCCGTCTTATTATTATGTTTTATTATATTCATACTCACTGTAACCACCAAAAAGGCTGTACAAAACATTGGCACTAAGCCTTATATATATTTATTATTATAGTACTTTTTACAGAATGCCCATGGCCCGAAAGTCCAAATAACGGAATTATTCTTGGAAACAAGAAAAGGTGACAGCGTCATCGCCTATCTCTGTGACAGGGGCTTCACGTTACTTGGAAGTTCCAGTTTAAAATGCTCTGGAAGCGCTTGGAAGGGCGTCGTCCCAGACTGCCAACTAGAGCCGTAGAGAATGCAGTCACGTTCTTCAAATACAACAGCATACAAACGAATCCTCAGTTTTTAAAACAATTAATATCTACTGCCGAGAAATGGCCTTGTTTCATAATCTCCTCCAAGAATACCAAAGCTTTACAGCAGAACATGTCCTAAGCGGCCATGTATTTATTGAACACAAGGAGTCTTAACCCTTCGCTTGCTGAATTTTAAAATACATTTCTCCGTCTTTACCCATGCCCTGTTGTATAATTACATATATCTTCACTGTGTACAAGTATATCGCTGTGCAATCACTGCTGTGGAGTGCACTGATTGCACAATCAACTTGTAAATAGTGCAGACCCTGATGAGACAGCTCCTGCAGGAGCTATCTCATCTGGGTCTTCACTATTTACAGGTAGGTATATTGACGCGAATAGCAATCGAAGGGTTAAAAAGCAGGTGGCTATTTATGCAGGGCAAAAGTAATGTAAAATATCCTAAAGGAGCTTTCTGTGTTACTTTTTTATCTGCATTAAGCTACCACATACCTTACAGACCAATAATCGGGCCACTTTGTATTGGTCGCTTAAAACAGATTCTACTCTACAAAGATTTAAAGTTTACAAAACAACCATAAGAAATTTGAAAGAACACACCGGTCACCTTCTGTCAGATTGCAGCATGCTCAACTGCTCAAAGTACAGTGATAATGACATTGACAGAGAACTTTATTCACAATAAATAGCCCCGTCTCAGAATACAAACCGTAATAGAACCTGTCTTAAGCGACCATTCATTTATTGAAAATAGGAGTCTAAAAAATCAGATGGTTGCTTAATTTTCTGCTATTTCTGCATTACTTTCGACATGCATTAAGCTACCACCTGCCTTACATGGCCATAATTATACCTCTACTTGATGGTCGCTTACGACAGGTTCGACTGTAAATTCTTCAACGAAATATGTGTAGTTTCAAATAGTTTTAAAACATAGAAATATTTCCATGCGTATTCATTTCATTCGCTTGATAGATCATGTTAGAATTATATTACATCCTTTGAATTATCCGCTATGTCTTGGCAGCAGGTCCTGGCTGCACATACAGCGCATAAGCAAACACAACCCTTTATCATTTACATGGCAATATGTGATTGCAGAAATGTCCCGGCTGCACATACAGCGCATATGCAAGCACAACCCTTTATCATTTACATGGCAATATGTGATTGCAGAAATGTCCCGGCTGCACATACAGCGCATAAGCAAACACAAACCTTTATCATTTACATGGCAATATGTGATTGCAGAAATGTCCCGGCTGCACATACAGCGCATATGCAAGCACAACCCTTTATCATTTACATGGCAATATGTGATTGCAGAAATGTCCCGGCTGCACATACAGGG
The DNA here is from genome assembly GCA_963576725.1 of Azorinus chamasolen. Lineage (NCBI taxonomy): Eukaryota > Metazoa > Mollusca > Bivalvia > Cardiida > Solecurtidae > Azorinus > Azorinus chamasolen. Next base: position 49,978,809 of record OY755253.1, read on the forward strand.
CATATGCAAACACAACCCTTTATCATTTACATGGCAATATGTGATTGCAGAAATCTGGAAGGAAGAATATAATAATCTTTTTCGTTTTATGAAAAAAAGCTTAACTTGATTTATATGTGGAACCTCGATATCTCAAATTTTAACCATTTCACCCTCGTGTAAAAAACAATGGCATTATGAAGATTCATTATTATAATAATACATGGAATATGCAATGTTTGATCACAAAAGAAACTGTAGAATCATATCTATGGTATGTCATTAGCAAACAGAGCAGACCCTGATTAACGGCTACTCTGTTTGCAAAGGCATAGAAAGGCGCATTTATGGACTAAAGGGTTAAGAGACCATATAGATTACTTCGAAATAACGGGAGTTCGAGTAAGCTTATTTCTACCTTGGAAACATTTTCGATGCCACAGGCTATTGCACGTCGAAAGTAATGTTGAAAGCTCCTACATTCAGCATTCCTTGCGACCTGCATCAAGCTGTCGCATGTCTTTATACATCTCTCCAATGGTGAATTTCAGGACAATTTCGTAAAACAAAATATGGAAGGAATCGAATTTTTAACTGGTTATATCGAAATTCGAATGATCAGGGTTCGAGTTATCGAGGTACAGTTGTATGTAGGAAACTGTTATTACCGAATCAGATATTGTTGTGAATTGCCTTTGATGTCATGAAAAAAAATGTCCAACTTCGTCGAACAGACTTGTTTCCAGCGGATGAAAACATTGATAAATGGGGGAATAACATTTTGTTCGGTTCATATAAAGTTATAACAAGTGTACAAAGTTTTGCAATATTTGCGTAAACAGGAAAGAAGTATAGCTAATGTTAAAGTTTCCGGATGACAACAACAACGACGATGACAATGGCAACGACAATAACGACGACGATAATGATGATACCGGTGTTATAATAGCTCGTATGTATGTTTTTCGTCGAAAAACGGCGGACGAACTAAAACTGAACTAGAAGTATGCTTTTCGTACATGAATTCCTCTACATTGACTATTCTTCAAGTCCACATAATTATGTAACTGCTTTGCTTGCCGTGGCGACAAATCAACAAGATGGCCATGGTTGCCCTGATATATCTCACCAGACAATCAGAGGAGAAGATTTTCAAAGTGTTAACTATATATTTCTATTGAAAACTGGCCACCCGCTGGGGAGGAGCAAATTTTGACCCCAGGGGCATAATTTATATTACTTTTTTAGAGGACCTGAACATGTTATGTGCCAACTATGAGAGATTACAACCTTCCAGTTTCAGAGGAGATGAGTTTCAAAGTTTTCACTACACTATATGTTTCTATAGAAAACAAGGCATCCCTGGGGCCAATTTTGACCACAGGGACATCATTTATATAGCTTTTGTAGAGGACCTACAGATGATGCTTTGTGCTCAGATGATGATCCTTTTTGTACGATTAACCTGTCACATGTGTTCTGCAAATCGTCTCAGTTTAGCTAACATTTGACTCAATTCTATAAATGAAAATCCTTCAAATGGTTTAGAAGATATTGAGCGTAAACGAATTTTTAATGGAAAGTGAAGGTTAAAACACTTGACCTTAAGCCGACCAAACCCTATGTTGTGACCACTCTTTAGAATCGTCTCGAAGAGATTATTCTAAAGAGTAGTCACAACATAGGGATTTTAGTATTCCTGTACGCACGTTTATCTGTAGCTCTGTATTTTAGTTTCCATAAATATTCAGACCTCTTCCAGTGGAGAAATAAAGAAATTATTCTTGTTTTGATTGTTTTAATTTACGCGTCTTATCTCCTCTGAATCATACTGCGCATAAATCCTATGTAGTTAACACATTCCCTCACAGGTTATTTTAGATCCAACCTCTTTGAATAAATCTACCCAAAAGGAGCATTAACTAGAGAAAAGGAAATTTTTAGAATTTTGTAGTTTGAAACCATTATGATAAATAGAGCATTTGTTCCTATAGGAGCAAATGCTCTATTTATCACAATGGTTTCACAAAGTGACTTTAACAGGGTCGTCAAAAGTCGTCAATATGAGGGAAAAGGTTAATTAAGAGGGGCTCTATTGTATTAACAAAATGCATATGGCCTATACAAACATTCTAAAGACTGCATTTTTCACATATATTTTTTTTTACTATCAAACACAGCAAGCATGTGGTAACAAATTTCTCAAAACAAGTGGACATAAAGATCTCACATACAGTGAATACAGTATAACCTATCTTAAGTGACCATTCATTTATTGAGGACATGAGTCTTATAAAGCAGGTGGTTGCTTAATGCAGGTCAAAAGTAATGCAGAAAGCTCCTATAGGAGCTTTCTGCATTACTTTTGACCTGCATTAAGCTAGCACCTTTTTTACAGATCCACAATTAGACCTCTTTTTGATGGTCGCTTTAGACAGGTTCTACTGTATTCAAGCAAGCTTTTATCAAATTTACATTCTTACAGAAGAACGAAATCCTATCAAAAATAAGGTAAAATAGAAAAGCAAAAAGAATAACATGACTCTGCAAACATTCAAACTAGCAAGCAGACTTACACTTAACAAACTCCCATACAAGTGGACATTTACGTCTCTTAAAAGTATACAAATGAGCTTTTATCAAAAATGCTATTCTTACACAAGAATCAAACCCATTATATACAGTACATATTCCAGCACCTCTCTCTCTCTATCTATTATCTTTTGCTCATTCTACCTTTCTCCCTCCCTCTCCCTCTCTCTCTCTCAAATCAAATATGTAATATTTCACAATGGAAAACAGTGTAGACCCTGAACAGATAGCTCAAACCGGGTCTTCTCTGTTTGCAAAGGGGTAAAACAGAGGGGCATTTGTTGAGGAAAGAGCTAAAAAAGAGGGTATTTCTGGGTCTTCAGAATAGGTGGTAGCTTAATGCAAAACAGAAGTAATAACCCTTTCTTTCATATATTTTAGTGCATTTGCAAACAGAGTAGACCCAGATCAGACAGCTCCTATAGGAGCTGTCTGATCAGGGTCTGCTCTGTTTGCTTTCAACATGCTATAGTTCTGATTCTACAGTTTTTATCAAAGCAAAAAATTCCCTTGAAAAAATATGCTTATAAATATTCATGGTGTCATTATTTCTTAGATGAATACTGGACAGGGAAAGGGTTAAACACAAACGATTTTCATAATGGTTAACCCTTTCCCTGTTCAATATGTAAGAAAGAAAGGCTGAATTTTTATATTGATAACTTTTTATGGGAATTTTTTGCTTTGACAAAAACAGTAGAATCAGATCTATATCATGTCAATTGCAACTGAGCAGACCCTGATCAGAGAACTCCTATAGGAGCCTTATGATCTGGGTCTTCTCTGCTTGCAAATGCATGAAAAAATGTTTATGTCAAAGAAAGGGTTAAAATAAAGTGCAATTAGTACAGGTTTTACTGTAATTAACACTTATAAGCATGAGTTAGAGCAAATGTGTCTGATCAGGCCTTAATCTAGGGCTTTGAGCGAAGTAAAGTTTCATGGGATTCATAGAAAAGTCTTGGTCCCGATATCAGAGTTCCCTGCATTGCAAACATCTCCTTAAACCTTTCAGTGAAATAAAACAATTCATTAATGTCCTCTGCACTGTTTGTCATGTTACACTTTTCTTTAACCCTTTACTCTAAGAAAATTCATGAAAGAAATGATGACATGCATATTAATTATATGTCATTTTAACACATGCAAATTTTGCCACAGGAGAAGTTGTAGAATAAGATCAATACAGTGCTCCCTCTCTACAACGACACCCTTTGGGATACGAATATTGTATGTGTTGTTCAGAGGGAGTTGTTATAGGGAGGGAAAATCAAACATAATTAGATTGTTTGCAGATCCCCAGATAAGGTGTATTTCGAGAACTAAAACCGTTATGCCTCCATCAAACCCTATGTTGTGACCACTCTTTAGAATCGTCACTTTGTGACGATTCTAAAGAGTGGTCACAACATAAGGTTTGATGGAGACATAAAGAAATTACGATAGAAAAAAGTTGTTTCTTGAGCCTTGTTTCGGAAACAGTGACATCCGTTGTTGTAAGGAGGGAATCATTATTGGGAGGGTCGTTGTAGGGAGGGAGCACTGTAATACTTCATAAGCAAACAAGACAGGCCCCGGAAGACGCTACTATTCTCAAAAATTCTGTTCTACTGATGCCTGAACCTGAGACAATAGGTAATTTAAAACAAGAATGTTCAAGGGCACACTTGTGTCACCTTCTGGTAGAAGTGTGACAAAAAAAGCGTAATAAAAGCATGACAGACAGACAGATGAACAGGCAGGCAAGACATTACAGTACAGAATAGACATACATACAAAGACAAACAGATAACAGAATGATGGACAGACAGACATTTTGAGATACAACAGAAATTGTACAGAGGTCCAGATAAGATGAGTAAATTTAAACATTTTCAAGAATAACTCCTTTATTTCATCACCAAACCCTATACTGTGACAACTCTTTAGAATGGTGGAAGAGACGATTCTAACTTTGAAACCATTCTAAAGAGTGGTCACAGCATACGGTTTTGTGGAGAAATGACGATTTTAGTATTTGGGTATGCACCTTTACCTGTAGCTCTGGCAGACCCTGATCAGACAGCTCCTATAGGAGCTGTTTGATCTGTGTCTACACTGTTTCCATAAAGACACAAGAGCACCGCTGTGCAGCAAAATACGCCCGTCGGCAAAGTCAGTGATAAGCCAATTTAATAGGAAATTGAATCTGTTACAATGTGAAACTATCATTGGCAACTGCCTAGTAGAGCTATATATATAATATAGACCTGTTGTAACCAAATTAAATACTTAGCTTCATCACCATACAGGGAAGACAGCTATTGATTTTGTGACAAGTCCAATGACTTTTCCTGCAGTAACCCCCCTTTTCATACATAGATTTTTAAAAGAAAATAGAAAATACACTGAACGTTTCCAGGTGTATCGAACTTGACCAAGTCATTTTGACTATATACATGCTGACTAAGTTTGATGAGGATTGGATTTTATTTGTTTGAGTTAGAGAGCGGACAAAAAACGAATTTTGTTTAAAATTTGTTAAAAAGTTAATAAAAAAGGGGAGATAATTCAGAAGTGTGCAGGGCGATGATGCTGATTATCGAACTTAGCCGAGTCATTTTGGCCATATACATGCTGACCAAGTTTGAAAAGGATCCGATTCAATTTGTTCGAGTTAGAGAGCGGACAAGAGAATTTTGTTAAAAATTTATTAAAAAAGGGGAGATAATTCAGAAGTGTGCAGGGCGATGTTGCTGATTATCGAACTTAGCCGAGTCATTTTGGCCATATACATGCTGACCAAGTTTGAAAAGGATCCGATTCAATTTGTTCGAGTTAGAGAGCGGACAAACAAAAGTTCACGGACGGACGGACGGACGGACAGACAGACAGACAGACAGACGGACGGACGGACGGACGGACAACGCCACGACATAATACGTCCCGTCTGAAGACGGGCGTATAATAAAAAGTGAACCTATGGAGTAAAAGGTTAAAATAAAACAATCTGCTTAGAAAACTCAAGCAGATGGCATTTTGCACAAAGCTTTTATCTCATAATTCATCTTCTATAAAAAGTTAATCATAACAATATAAAGCGCATATTGATTGGAAATCACTTTCCATGCAAATTGTAGACACGTGCATACATTAGCCAACAAAAGGGACACTTCATGACAGCCCTTTGTTTGTATAACCCTTTCCTCCATAAGCTATTTCTAGATCCAACCTCTTTCAATGAATCTACCCAAAAGGAGCATTAACTAGAGAAAAGGAAAATTTGTGAATTCTGTAGCTTTAAACCATTGTGATAAATAGTGTAACTGTGACTATTTATCACAATGGTTTCAAGAAGTGACTATTACAGAGGCGTAGAAAGGCGTTTTTATGGAGGAAAGGGATAAACTTTTTGCATACCAACTAATTTTGTCGTCTGCTCATGTGTCGTCTGCAACATTTTCAAAACTTAATTTTGTTACCGATTTTTGTTAACAGAAGTTGAGCCTGGGTGACAAACAATCTGGATCTCAAATCAGGCCTTGTATTTTGTAGGGTCTAATCTGGATCCAAACTGTTTGCTTAGAGGTCATAAATGGTGGGAGAATCCACCGCAAGCATGCAAAGAGAGTCAGATCTACTAAGTTTCAATATGTGAACACAAACAGGTTTATTTATAAAGCACTTCACATTTCTAGCACAAATCACAAAATAATGGTTCATCAAAATGCTGCCCATGTGCAGATCTATCTCGTTTACCAGAGCAGATCTTTATAAGAATAAATGCTGAACAGTAACATCATCAATTCATTGTCTAGTCGTAATGTCTAACTTCACCATCTGACCATATCTCTAGCTTCATCAACACTATTTTAGTTATCATAGTTACCATAAGTATTCAGATACCAAGGTCAAAGGTTATAAAACTTCTGAGTTTGAGACTGAGATCATTCTCAAGTATCTGATTGGTCAGATTCTGAGCAAGCTCAAAATCTGACAAATCAGATGCTTAAGAATGATCTCAGTCTCCAGCAAAAAGTTTTATAACCTCCGGCCCGGTTTTCACTCTCTACCTGTTTGTAAACCTGCATGGTTTAATCAGGGACCATTTCAATAACCTTTGCCCTTTACTCCATGAATATTCATGTAAGAAATAATGACATCATGAATATTAATTAGATTACTTGTTATGAGAGTACATGGACACGGGAATTTTGGCCATGGCAGAAACTGTAGAATCATATCTATATTATATTATAAGCAAACAGAGCATACCCCGATCAGACACCTCCTAATTTGGGTCTACTCTGTTTGCAAAGGTGTAGAAAGGTGTATTAATGGAGTAAAGGGTTAAACTAAACTGACATAGTAGCAAATAGTGTAGACCCTGATCAAATGGCTCCATCAGGAGCTGTTTGATCTGGGTCTGCACGTTTTGTCTTAAGTATGTCCTTATTCAACCTGGGACCATTTCGATAACATTAAATTAGACTGACAATGTAGCAAAACATGTACACTCTGATCAAATGACTCCTTTCGAAGCTGTTTGATCTGGGTCTGCATTATTTGTCTAAGTTTGTCTGTCTGAATACTAATGGCAATTAGAGTATTTTGGAGTAGCTTTCTAACTCTACTCTACTCTAACTCTCTTTATCCTTCCCAGATTTTGTAGTGATCTTCTTCGTCATTTCCTTTCCTGGCTTTGTTGTCTTTTTCTCTGTTTTGACTGATTTCTTTTTCGGAGGGCATAGTTCTTTCAATACATCTCGTCGCACCAAACTAGGCACACCTTTTGACACCATTGCTTTCTCCCATTCTAAGAGCTTTTCTCTGTATTTGGCAATCTCCTCCTCATTGTCATATTTCTGATTAAAATTATAATAAACAAATACAAGAGTTTGAATTCTTGAAACTTGTACATAAAACTCAAGAACTAATAGGAATTGAGTCAAACAAACATGATTGATAGTATTGTCTATATGATTCTAATTCAGGGTTGCCACAAACATGAAGAAAAACATTCCTAGACATTTACCTGATATCATTTCAAATATGCCTGACACATTACATTGAGACATTTGGTCTTTCTGTCAAAATTTATCTAATATTTTTTAAAGAAATTTTAATTATATTGCCTTGAATCTCATTTTTTTAAAATTCCCTGAAAATTCCCTGAACTTGAAAAAAAATCACCTGACACATGATAACTCTGTAATAGATAGTTGGGGCCTAGTCTGATACACACTGTTGGCCAATCAAATATATCTGAAAATATTGACCAGCCTGAGATCCTAATAGATGCTCACAGCCAAGTAAACATATTTCAAAATATTGACCAGTATGCAGCACGAATTACTGATAGGCACTTGGAGCCAAGTAAAGGTGATTGAAAATATTGTCTCGTCTTACCCATTACTCTATAAATACGCCTTTCTAAGCCTTTGCAAACAGAGTAGACCCACATTAGATCAGGGTCTGCTCTGTTTGCTTATGATACAGTGCTCCCTCTCTACAACGACACCCTTTGGGATACGAAGATTGTACGTGTTGTTCAGAGGGAGTTGTTATAGGGAGGGAAAATCAAACATAATTAGCTTGTTTGCAGATCCCCAGATAGGGTTATTTGGAGAACTAAAACCGTTATGCCTCTATCAAACCCTATGTTGTGACCACTCTTTAGAATCGTCACAAAGTGACGATTCTAAAGAGTGGTCACAACATAGGGTTTGATGGAGGCAAAAAGAAAATACGATGGAAAAAGTTGTTTCTGGAGTCTTGTTGTTTCGGAAACAGTCACATGCGTTGTTGTAAGGAGGGAATCGTTATTGAGAGGGTCGTTGTAGGGAGGGAGCACTGTATATTATAGATAGGCCAAAACAGCATGTGTTCATGTGCCATTAAAAAGGTTATCTAATTAATATTCATGAGGTCATTATTTTTCTGAATATTCATGAAGTAAAGGATTAAGCATGAGGTTCTGATAGATGCTGGGAGCAAAACATATTTAAGAATGTTGTCTAGTCTCATACATGAAATTCAAATAGACACTTAGAACTAAGTAAACACATTTGAGAATACACATGTATCGACTTGTCTCTAGCCTGAGAACACTGGAAACATATTTCAGAATACAGTAAGAGTCCGGAAAATTCCAGTAAAGATAACTAAAAAGTCCAGTTTAGATAAGTAAAAGTCTTGTTTAGATATTTAAAGTAAAAGTCCTGTTTAGATAAGTAAAAGTCCTGTTTTGATAAGTAAAAGTTCTGTTTAGATCAATAAAAGCCCAGTTTAGATAAGTAAAAGTCCCGTTTAGATAAATACAAGCCCTGTTTAGATGAGTAAAAGCCCTGTTTAGATAGTTAAAAGCCCAGTTTAGATAAGTAAACGTCCAGTTTAGATAAGTAAAAGTCCTGTTTAGAAAAGTAAAAGTCCTGTTTAGATTTGTAAAAGTCCTGTTTAGATGAGTTCAATCCTGTTTAGAAAAGTAAAAGTCCTGTTAAGAAAAGTAAAAGCCTTGTTTAGATAAGTCCAGTTTAGATAAGTAAAAGTCCAGTTTAGATAAGTAAAATTCCATTTAAGATAGGTAAAAGTCCTGTTTAGATAAGTCAAAGTCCATTTTCGAGAGGTAAAAGTCCTGTTTGGATAAATGAAAGTCGAGTGTAGATCAGTAAGAGCGCAGTTTAGAGAGGTTTTACAACACATGTAGTTCCTGCATGTTGTTATATATTCTTTGAAGTTATATACTACCTTTCTGTCCTCCTCAGAGAGATTGGTCCACTCCTGGCTGCACTTCTTGGCCACCTGTATCAAATATAGACACCAATCTCATGTTTTCATCCAAGTAAAGTTTTCCTTGAAAATTTAATATAAAAGTTTAGCTAATAAATAGAGATTGTTTATAACGTTTTTCAAGGGACTGTGGTAAATCAAACGTTACAATTAAGAAACGTTATATTTTATCTCTCATTCTGAGCAGCATGTTTCCACTATGCCTTTCACTGGCATTTGTTACCCCATTTGAATTGATATTGTTTTCTTACCAGATCAAGTTTGCGTATTCACTAATGTGTTTGCCGACTTGACTTTGAGCAATTTTCACAGTTAATCGATTCCCATGCATAACCACCATCATCGCTATGCAGGGTAAAAACGTTATAATTACAGCTATTAGTGGTTTGGGACGGTCTCACTCAAATGTACAAAACAAGGAAACATATTAGCACTAACAATCTATCAAATCTTTACTGTACCATAATTTATAATATGAATATTCATGGAGGAAAGGGTTATATGACAATAATTATAAAGTACCTCTGTAAGCTTTGATGAGCTGCGTTCCCCGTATGACAAGGTGTTCCATTTCTGCGCATAGTACAGTACGAACCCTGAGGCTGGCTTCTTAGGCTTATTCATCTACAATCAAATACATGTATAAACATGCCATCCACCATTTCCAATAAAATATACCTGCCATCAGAGCTGAATATAACAGCAGAGCAACAGATAAGGTGCATACTCAAATACTAAAAACATCATTTCTCCACGAAACCCTATGTTGTGACCATTCTTTAGAATCGTCTCTTGTAGACAATTCTAAAGAGTGGTCACAACATAGGGTTTGGGGAGAAATAAAGAAGTTATTATTGAAAATGTTTTAATTTACACGTCTTATCTGGACCTCTGTAATGGTATACTAAATTTGACTTAAATTTACCTGCCCAACACTATGCTGTTGTTAGTCATTAGAATTTTGAGAAACAAGTGAGACATTTTAACTTTTCATTCCATATATACTCCTTTTAACCCCCCTTTCCTTCATATAAATGCTTTTTAACGCATTTGCAAACAGAGTAGACCCAGATCAGACAGCTCCTATAGGAGCTGTCTGATCAGGGTCTGCTCTGTTTGCTTTTGACATGATATACATAAGATTCTACAGTTTTTGTCAAATCCAAAAAAAAATCCTTAAAAAGTTTACATTAAAAATTCATGATGTCATTTTTTCTTAGATGAACACTGAACAGGGAAAGAGTTAACCCCCATGCGAACAGAATATACCCAGATCAGACAGCTTACATAAGCTGTCCGCCCAGGGGCTGCTCCGTTTGCTTATGGAATTGTATAGGTCTACAGCTTTTGCCAGGGCTGAAAGTTCCATGTTTCCGTACACCATTATACAAATTCATATAATTAATATTCAGGATGTCATTATTTCTTTATACATGAATATTAATGAAAGGTTAAAGTACAAAATTAGAAATTGTCTCCGCATAAACAGGCCAGCTGTTGTTCTTGTTTACGCATGGTATTAGTAAATACAAACTTTGCCGGCACAAATCACAAATTTTCACAACTAGTGCATTTACAATTCCAAAGTTTGCCAAAACTGACCAGTAGTTATGATTGCTAGATAGCTTGTGGAGTGCTCTCCCTTGGCTTGGCTTACTGGTCACTGGGACAAGTAGAACTGGACAGATGGCCTCTCAGGAGTAAAGAAAACCAAAGCACACTTTTATCTAACCAAATTCATTGACTTAACCATTTCCCTGTTTATCCCTTTCCCTGTTCTATTCAATCCCGATTGAATAGGATTTACTAGAACAGGGAAAGGAGTATTGAATATTCATGGCCAAAATATTTATAATGAAATATGAAAGGTGGAACATTGTAGCCATTTTAGAAACTAAAGAAACAGGTCTATCAAATTTTATTAGCAGTCAGATCAGTGATAGACCTGTCTGAACTGGGACTACTCTGTTTGCAAATGTGTGAAAGGAAAGGGTTAATATTCATGTAAGAAATAATGATGTCATGAATATTAATTAGCCGATTTCTCACAATGGCATATGTATACATGTACATGGCTTTTTGGTATTGGTAGAAACTGGAGAGTCAGATCTACTATAATTTCATAAGCAAACAGAGTAGACCCTGATCAGATGACTCTTACAAGAGCCATCTGATCTGGGTCAACTCTATTTGCTAAGGCATGAGAGGAAAGGGTTTAATAAAATTTCTAGGATTTTTGTAAGAAAATATCGTGGATTTGCAGGCTTGGCATATCTCTGCCCACTCATATCAACTGGATCCAAACCATTTACACAATGGTTTTCAAATATACTGATCAAATGCAGTCGACGAGATTTTGAGTACGAGAAATTTTAACTGGAGATTAAAGGTTAAACTCGAAATTGATGAAGAGAGTTCTGCTGCAATTCTGAAAGTCATTTTTTTTCTTAATACAGTAAAACCTCTCTATAACGGCCACTAAATTGTGTTAATTAGTTGATATTTAGGGCAGGTGGATGCTTAAAGCAAGGTAAACACCTATAGGAGTGTTCTGTTCTACTTTCACCTTGCTTTAAGCAGCCACCTGCATTTAACACAGAATACTTGATGTATTTTAGTGGTCGTTATAGAGAAGGTTTTACTGTATTTCTCTTCAAAAATTCAGTCAGAATGTTAAAACAGATTGGATCCAAATGAGGCTCCGAATTACTCAGTATCTCAATCTGAGGAAAGTAAAATTTTAGAATTTTGTAGTTTGAAACCATTGTGATAAATAGAGCATTTGCTCCTATAGGAGCAAATGCTCTATTTATCACAATGGTTTCAAGAAGTGGTTATTACAGAGGCATAGAAAGGCGTATTTATGGAGGAAACGGTTAACTCCTTACCTTATACAGACACCTCTTAGCCCATTCCCTCATAGGCTATTTATAGATCCAACATCTTTGAAAATTAATAAATCTACCAAAAAGGAGCATTTACTAGAGAAAAGGAAAATTTTTAGAATTGTGTTGCTTTGAAACCATTGTGATAAAAAGACCATTTGCTCTTATGATGCAAATGCTATATTTATCAAAAAGGTTTCAAAAAGTGACTTTTACAGCGGCGTAGAAAGGCGTATTTATGGAGGAAAGGATTAAAGTCTTTTTGCCATTGTCTGATCAGGGTCTGCTCTGTTTGCTGATGGAATAATATAGATCTGAGTCCTACAATTTCAGTCCCAGCTAAATATTCCAGCATCAGTATGCCATTACAGTAAAATGGCGATAATCCGAGGACTGTTGGGAACTGAGAAAATGCTCGGATTACCGCTACCCTCGGATTATCCATTAATTCATCATTTGTGGATTCAACGTGTCAAATATATCGTACAGTGTATGCACATACATGTGTTGTTTGCCTACAGAATGCATAAAAGATAAATTGATATGATTGCGTATTTTTAGAAAAGTCTCGTTCAACCAAACGCTTATTACGAGAGTAAACAATCTTTATTGAGTATTTCAGACGAATAACACCGAGTGTTCCGATTATTAATTCATTCATCTCGCCCTGATTTTTCTTATCACGAAACAGTAGGGGAGCGAAGCGATATTGTTTTTAAACATCCAAAACTAAAATGAAATGTCGACGAATGGAAACTTAGGCAAACTAAAATCCATAAGTATGAGGTTAGAAGCCACGACTGTTCTATGTCTAATAGTTTAAAACCAAATTTGGGTTTATTGTGAAGGGTCCGTTGAACGGAGCAAACTACAGTGAAACTTCGGTCTCGGCTGTGAATGGTGTTTACCGTTTTCACTTTTATATAAGTAACGAATCGATGCATTATACACAATTATGCGCTCACAATTACTGCCAACATACGTGTATACTGCTGGACCCGGTGTTATTCACACATAGTAGCAAACTAACACAGTGGCACCTCTAATTGCTGGGGACACACGGAGTCGCGAGACATCAACAATGGAAGTGTGATAAATTGACTTCGAAGCGTCCGCGATGCATGCTCAGATTAGGCAGGTAATTTAATGAAGCAATTGATTGAAGGGACCGAGAAGCGTGCTCGAAAAACCAGATTATCGAGACTCGGATTACACGGTACATAGTTGTATTGAAATAATAGATTTCATGTCCGGACCATACAAATTCCCTCGGATTAGGCCATATACTCGGAAAATCGCTCCTCGGATTATCGCCGTTTTACTGTATAAACATTCAGCTAATTAATATTCATGAGGTAAAGGGTTGAACTCTTTTGCTGCCAACTTTTGTCGTCTGCAAACTTTGTCGTCTGATACAATTTTCAGTTTTCATTTTTTCTATATTTTTGTTTCATATAAACTAGTAACAATAACAAACAGTTTGGACCCTGATGAGACAGCGACTTACTCGGTGTCTCATCTGGATTCAAACTGTTTGCACTAGGTAATGACAGATGCAACATTGGCAGCGTAAGAGTTAAGTTATGAGGCCCAACTAGAGCTTATGGGGTAAAGAATTAAGTTATGAGGCCCAACTAGAGCTTATGGGGTAAAGAGTTCAAGTTATGAGGCCCTATTAGAGCTATTCAGGTAAAGAGTTAAGTTATGAGGCCCTATTAGAGCTTATGGGGTAAAGAGTTAAGTTATGAGGCCCAACTAGAGCTTATGGGTAAAGAGTTAAGTTATGAGGCCCTACTGGAGCTTACTTCTTTCATAGCTTTTGTCTCTTTCCTTTTCAGTTTGAGGCCCTCCACTGATGCCTGTTCTTCCTTGGTCAAGCCATTCCACCATGACTCTTTCTCCTTTCTGTACTGTTCAAGCCTCTCAGCATAATCTTTGTTCAGTTGCTACAAAAAAATATGTTGAAAACTTCGATACTTCGAACTCGGATAACTCGAACTTCAGAATAACTTGAAGTAAAAGTTTGGTCCTTCCAAAAGTTTACAATACAGAATTGTTCTAAAATGTATGACTACGCATATCTTGAAACACATGTTACAGTTTAATGCAGGTTAAAAGTACTGCTGAAAGCTCCTACAGGTAATGGCAGCATTTCTTTATACCTGCATTAACCCATTCCCTCACAAGCTATTTTTAGACCCAACCTCTTTGAATGAATCTACCGAAAAGGAGCATTAACTACAGAAAAGGAATTTTGTAGTTCTGAAACCATTGTGATAAATAGAGCATTTGCTCCTATAGCAAATGCTCTATTTATCACAATGGTTTCACAAAGTGACTTTAACAGAGTCGCCAAAAGTCGTCAATATGAGGGTTAAGCTGTGATCTTGAGAAACTGTTCAGATTAGAAATGGGATGACTTAAACATCTGTTATCTCAAAGTAATTTCTATGGATCCTTGAAGTTTAAGATATCGAAGTGTACTTTACAATGCCGAGATGTTATATTAACTTTTACTCCAGATTTCACACATCTGCAAACAGAGTATACCCAGATCAGACAGCTTCTGTAACAGCCATCTAATGAGTGTCTGCTGTTTATTAACCCTTCACTTGCTATTCACGTCAATATACCTACCTGTAAATAGTGAAGACCCAGATGAGACAGCTCCTGCAGGAGCTGTCTCATCAGGGTCTGCACTATATACAAGTTGATTGTGTAACCAGTGCACTCCGCAGCAGTGATTGCAAAGAGAAATAATTGTACACAGTGAAGATATATGTAAATATACAACAGTGCATGGGTAAAGAAGGAGAAAAGTATTTTAAAATTCAGCAAGCGAAGGGTTAATATAATATTCTTGCATAAAATGTGCTGTTGTAATCCCGATTACCACTGTATTTACCCATTACCTGTTTAATATTCATGTAGGAAATAATGACATAATGAATATTAATGAGCTTATTTTAAAGCTTTATTAACAAAATAATTTGTTACTGGCGCAGAGTGTGTAGAATCAGATCTATGTAATTCCATAAGCAAACAGCAGATTCTGATCAGACGGCTCCCATAGCAGCTGTCTGATCTGGGTCTACTCTGTTTGCAAATGCGTGAAAATGCATTTATAACAAGAGCTGTCCGCAGACAGTGTGCTCCCAGCCTCCACTTTATTTAGTGCTGGACATTGTAGTGGAAGTCTAAGTCGGACAGGGGAGATAACTATAACAAAATTAATTTTATGATTACCTGCCCTTGTGAAATGGGTCCCCCTTTTAATAGTTAAGATGCATACAAAATTTGAACAAAATATCTTCGACAGTTTCTGAGACATGGACCTTAACATAAGACTTAATCAGCAATTAAAATTCTCAGCCGAAAAAGGGACATAACTATGGCGAAATTAATTTTAGGGTTACCTGCCCTTGTGAAATGGGTTCCCCTTGTGATAGTTTACATGCATACCAAATTTTAACCAAATATCTTTGATGGTTTTTGAGAAATGGACCTTAACAAAAAGGTTAACCAACGTCGGCGCCGACGAGAGGGTCATGACAAAAAGGACAGGGTTAACATGGCGATTCACATGCTCACAGGACGCTGTTGACCAGTTTGCAGAGCTTAACATAAACAATGGACACAAGTACTACAGCATTTTGACTGAAGCTAAGCTATTGACACAAATACAGTTCAACTTCGATATCTCAAACTCAGATAACTCGAACTTTGTGATTATTCAAAGTAAACGCTTGGTCCTACCACAATTTACAATAAAGAATTGTTCTGAAATGTAACACTATATGCATATCTAGAAACACATGTGACAGCTTAATGCAAGTCAAAAGTTATGCTGAAATCTTTCATCATTACTTTATACCTGCATTAAGCTGTGGTCTGAAGATATTGTTCAGATTAGAAATTCAATGACTTGAACCTCTGGTATCTCGAAGTAATTTGTAACAAATATGGTCCCTTGAAGTTAGAGATATCGAATTTCACTTGCATTTAAGAGGTACTTAGAACAAACGGTTCTAAATCTTAGTAAATAAAATTCCTCATACCTCATAAGAAACAAAACAGAGACCTAGTAACAACATAAATTGAATGAACTCTCAAAGAATTAGAAGAGCTCCTGATAAGATGCGTATTTTTTAAAACATTTTCAAGAATAACTCCCTTATTTCTCCACCAAACCCTATACTGTGACCACTCTTTAGAATCGTCTCTTCGAGACGATTCTAAAGAGTGGTCACAGTATAGGGTTTTGTGGAGAAATGACAATTTTAGATTTTGGGTACGCACTCTTATCTGTAGCTCTGAATTAGCACATAGTTTCCGTTTTATTTTTAAGAATTATATACACAGGAAAGCAGAAAAATATTTTTTATGCAAGAATAGCGCTAATACATGTACACATCTGTTTCTGGCAATAACATCTGCAGTGTCTCCCGGGACACTGCAGATGCTATTGTCTGAAACAAATGTGTCTAAATCATACATGTGATAACCTGCTGAGGCATGTCAGGTAGATTTAGGAAATTTGTCAGGTAGATTTGACTTTTGTCAGGTAGATTTTACTGACACGACAAAAGGAGGAAAAAGATACTTATGTTTGTTACATAAATGCACACCATACCATTATAAATCTTACATTACACACATAACATTTACACACTTAACCCTTTCCCTCATATAAACACCTTTTTCACGCATAAATTTGCAAAGAGAATAGACCAAGATCAGATGGCTCCTACAGGAGCTGTCTGGTCAGGGTCTGCTCTGTTTGCTTATGATATAGGAATGATTCTACACTTTCTGGTTTGGCCAAAAAATCCAATGTGGTGTTAAAATCCCCATTAACCCTTTCCATCATATAAACAATGAAGTGTTCATGCATTTGCAAACAGAGTAGACCCAGATCAGACAGCTCCTATAGGAGCCATCTGATCAGGATCTGCTCTGTTTGCTTTTGGAATTTTAAAAATGTTTCTGTACTTTCTAAAATGTAGAAATAAATAGCAATAAAGTTCCAATCTCCATATTTCTTCATAACTACTTTGTTTATGAATATTCAGTAGGGACTGGAATTTGGAATGAAAATGGAACAGGGAAAGGGTTAAAAACAAATACTAATAATTGGCATGCAGTAATAATTCTAGATTTTTTTCATGGGTCAAAAGGACTCTTTGAAATCAATAGGTCTCAGGCCCAAAACACTGGGTTCCTTATTAAATATTGTCATGAAAATCAATATTTATTACTGTTTTATCATATAATGAAAATGAAATTCCATTTTATTTTATTTTATAATAACATTTTTAGGGGGGAGTGGCTCATTTTATAGCCCTTATTTAGCTGTACTCCCAATGACAACTTTTACTCAGTTCAAGTCAGTTAAACCTTTTCTCAGTTCAAATTATTTACTGCAAACACTGAGCAGTCACAGAAATGTGGAAATCCAAACAGGGTTCAGAGTCCGTGTTTTAGCCTGTATCTACAATTGTCGCGAAAACTGATGACATTTCAACTTTATATAGTTATTATTTTTTGAAGAGTTTGCAATGGTAGATAATATTTCAGGGTGTTTTCAATTACTTCTTTAGTGTCCTTACCACTAGTAATATATTAATGAAAAAGTAATTTTGTGTACAAAGCAGTCTTATTTTCGAAGTGTTTCGGCCCATTGCAACAACGATGCCAAGCACAACTGTCTTTGACAAGGAAGCAGAGAAGCATTTCTATCTCTTATAACTTAATTATGAAAATATAATTCCTATTATAGGGTCATGACACTCCCATGTCGCCTCGCTTGAGTAATAAACCTGCTGCATGTGATATTTGTGGTAGACGTTTGCATTTTGACACGACTGGTTCCCGAACAATTTATTTGGTAAAGTAGTAGAGTGAAAACCGGAACCACCTCGTGATTATGTAATTCGGGTGTTCTCCAAGGTCTCCACAGGGGATTCCTTTGATTGGTCCCTACCAAAACAGACCAAGCGTGGATCACAGCATGATAGCAAGTTAAAGGTGGTCTGTGTGTGTACAGCACTAACAGATAAACGCCACCAAGGAGGAAAATGTATGTCACTAAAAAATTTGCCTCCGTAAAATTTCAAAAACGGTAGATTTAAATACCGTTCCGGTAGAACGGTAAACCACCTCTGAAAACGGTAGAATTCACCTACCGTCGGTAGTTATCACATGTATGCTAAATATAGACTGAAACAAATGTGTCTAAATATAGACCTCATTCTAGTTTCTGCCATGGTCAAACATTTCTGGGTTCATTTCTGTGTTCAACAAATTAACTAACTGATATTCATAATGTCAACAGTCATCATTTCTAACATGAATATTCATGAGGTAAATGAGTCTTTCCTTCATATAAACACTTTTTCATGCCTTTGCAAACAGACTAGACCCAGATCAGATGGTTCCTGTAGGAGCCGTCTGATCAGGGTCGACTCTGTTTGCTTATAAAATTATCATAGATATGGCTCTATAATTTCTACCAATACCAAATATTCATGGGAACATAATTATTTCATTATAAACATTTGCTAATAAATATTCATGATGTCATAATTTCTTAAATGAATTTTTCAAAAGGGAAAGGTTATATATTAACCCTTTCCCTCATATTGACGACTTTTGACGACTCTGTAAAAGTCATTTTGTGAAACCATTGTGATAAATAGAGCATTTGCTCCTATAGGAGCAAATGCTCTATTTATCACAATGGTTTCAAACTACAAAATTCTAAAATTTTCCTTTTCTCTAGTTAATGTTCCTTTTCGGTAGATGTAATCAAAGAGGTTGTATCTAAAAATAGCCTATGAGGTAATGGGTTAACACAAGGCTAAATGTAAAACAATTTCCGACTAAGTTTAATGGAAAGAAAGAAAATAAGTCAGGACAATACACACCTGTTTCTCCTGATCACTGAGGTTACGGTACATTTGGGCAGCAATCACGCTTTTCTCTGTATTTCCTTTTTCTAAAAGAACAGATCAACAGATAAAAGTATGTATTCAAATACTAAAATTATCATTTCATCACAAAACCCTATGTTTTGACTACTCTTTAGAATCGACTTTCTAATGAAACTAGAAAATTGTGTCTGTAAGACACAGCAATGCCCCTGTAGTGGTGCTTGCCAAGCTGCATGTAAAATTCCTAAGTCATTTGACCTTGACCTTGGGCTTGCGGGCAGCATAGGCTGGGTGCGCTATGAAAGTATGGATGGTGTTATGCAGTTCAATGCCAATAGCTGTAGTGGTTAGTAAGATATACGACAAAAAAAACCTGCCACAACCAACTGCACGTAAAAAGCGTGACACAGATGGATAGGCAGACAGACAGACAGATGGACAGGTGCAAAACATACTGTCCCAAACTATTGTCAAGGCGGGGGGAGGCTAAAAAAATTTAGTTAGGTCGAGAAATAATGCCTACTCTTGAAAATGCTTTGACCCAGATCAGACTGATCCTGAAGGAGCTGTGTGATTTCCGTCTGCTCTGTTTACATATGAAATAATATACAGTAGCTTATAGGTATGATTAGAACTACAATTTCTGCAAAATCCTGCATTCATGTGCCATTTAAAAAACTAATCTGATTTACTGTTCCCCTGTTTAATATTTAGGTAAGAAATAATGACATCATGATTGTTTCTTAGCTGAAGTTTTATAATGACATAGGTACACAGGATGTTTTGGTAGGAACTGTAGAGTCAGATCTATAGGAGTCGTCTGATCTGGGTCTACACTGATTGCAAAGGCATTAAAAGGCATTTATATGAGGGAAAGGGTTAATATTTATGATGTCGGGCACAATTATTTTCAAAATTTTCACTCCTCCTGCAAATAGACAAAGGCGACAACACAAAATACTCCCTAGTCCTGCAATATAGACAAAGAAGAGAAAATTACATGCAGGACAAGCGGATGAGTGAATTTTTCTGCCCTGGATGTCATTATTTCTTACATGAATATTCATGGTGGAAAGGTTTAATTAATATAATTATCTGGAAATAAAGGAACTTCTTACCGGGTATTAGTACTTTTGAAAATGCTTTAACCCATTCCCGCATAGACTATTTTTAGATCCAGCCTCTTTGATTAAATCTACCAAAAAGGAGCATTAACTAGAGAAAAGGAAATTTTCAGAATTATGTAGTTTTGAAACCATTGTGATAAATAGAGCATTTGCTTTTGTGGAGCAAATATTCTTTTTATCACAATGGTTTCACAGGGGGACTTTTACAGAAACATCAAAAGGCGGGAAAGGGTTAAATATTTGTACCTCTGAAGAATGAATGCAATTTAAACCCAACTGATTGTAGAGTACTCAGCAGTAACAATTAATCTGCACATCATGTATGTTATAAATAAAGACATGATGAATGTAAGTTAGCTAACTATTTTATAATGGTGTATAAACACAACATTTTCTGTAGAATCAGAGCTATATAAGTCTATTAGCAAACAGAGCAGATTCTGACAGACGCCTCCAACAGAAGCCATCTGAACTGGGTCTACTCTGTTTGCAAAGATGTTAAAATAGTATGTATATGAAGTAAAGGGTCTGCTCTGTTTGGTTATGATGTGATTCTACAGTTTCTGTCATGATAAAATATTTGGGTAATGAAAAAACAGCAAACCCTAGTCAGAAAGCTCCAACTGGCAGGGGCTGTCTGATCCAGTCTACACTGTTTGCAAAGGCGTTAAGAAGCATAATATGTGGTGTCAAGGCTGCGACAGTAAGTCAATAACCATGTAAGTAAACACATTTATGTCCTGACCAGGTTTAATATATTTTAGAAACAAAGAAGTTTTACAGCATCCAACATACCAGGATATTTCTTCATCAGTTCTTCCCGAATTGAGGCAAGGTATTTTAAAAACTGAGTTTGTGGTCTCTTTGGTATATCCACTGAAGTGGGTTTCTTCGTGGCAAAGCCTCTTAAGCATACAAAGCTCAGCCTAGGGAAGTAAAAGCAAACTGATGAAATTATTCCACAGATAGCTTGTTCTCATATTATAGATAATTTCAAATCATTGACCATTGCACAAGTTTTTCTTATTACACACCCAATGTATGAACAAGAGTTCATAGAGTGCAAACATTTTTTCTCCATGACGGAATTAAATTTGTTTAAAGTAGAACCTGCGTTAACCCATTACCTCATAGGCTAAATATTTTAAGACCCATTACCTCATAGGCTATTTTTATACCCAACCTCTTTGAATAAATCTTTAGACTAAAGAAAATGAAAATTTTAGAACTATGTGGTTATGAAACCATTGTGATAAATAGAACATTTGCTCCATAGGAGCAAATGCTCTATTTATCACAATGGTTTCAAAAAGTGACTTATATTATTATTATTATTGCAGAAAAAATATGGATTGCATTTATACTGTTGCTTGATTTAACACGTTTTGATTTTTGTATGCATTAATTACTTGGCGGTTTGCTAAATAACCTCATGGTCTGACATTAGATTGACTGAAACAAAACAGTGTCCTTAATGCAAGTTATTTTATCTAAAGTAAATCATTGGTACGAACGACTGCTAGGACGAGATGTATGAAAACATGCACCGCAAACGAGAGGTGGATTTCTGGAGGCTGTTGCCAAACGAACGGATGCAGTTATATAATAAGTGTGTTCTATATATGTTTAGCGGGTATAGGACTAGTCATTACGTGTATTTTTGTTGCAAACATAGTCTGGTCCCGCAGCACCTCATGAAATGTGCACTAAGCGCCATGTTTACATTCAACCCGGTAAACGGTTATGTATAAAACGCGAACAAAACTAGCATGACCGAAATGTTATGGCCGAAATTCTTACGTTCATGAATGAATATGCCACTTAATGATAAAACTCTTCAAATTAAGATTTAAAATGTCATTATTCACCAAAAGTCTAGAAACTTAATGGATTATCCTGAGTTGAGTATGTCTTACATTCGTGGGCTTAAAAATTCAAAGACCTATACTGTGTTATCATAGGTCTCTTTGAAATATTAAACTAAATATTGGCTATATCTATCTATCTCGATAATAACGCCATCATTTATCGATTATTTCTTTATAATGGTACAAATGTATATGAACACAGGACATTTTGGCCCTGGCAGAAACTGTAGAATTAGACCTATATTGTTTCATAAGCAAACAGAGCAGACCCTGTATGATCTGGGTCAATGTCAATGTCAATGCATGAACATACGTTTATATGAGGGAAAGGGTTAAGAAAAAGTCCATAACTGGCTGTATAATCATTAATATTCAATTCTTTTTCTTAGTAAGATTCATTCTGAATAAAACTGAATAGATGTAGAACGAACAAACAAACACTCGAACAAACAAATTAACCGCATATTGTGCGATGCAGCGTCTTTATAGAACGATTTGGCCATTTTTTGAATCACGGAACTCGAACTGCCTAGATATGTCGATCTCGGATAAATCAAACTTCGACAGAACTCGATTTCAAAATTCGATTTCTTCCAAAATTTGTAATACAGGATTTATTTGTTGTAAAATTCACCACTGCACATATCTATAAAGGCATGCGACAGTTTGATTCAGGTCGCGAGTAATGCTGAAAACTCACAGAAGTCAGCATTTCTTTTGACCTGCATTAACCCATTCCCTTATATTGACGGCTTTTGACGACTCTGTAAAAGTCACTTTGTGAAACCATTGTGACAAATAGAGCATTTGCTCCTATAGGAGCAAATGCTCAATTTATCACAATGGTTTCAAACTACAAAATTCTAAACTTTTCCTTTTCTCTAGTTAATGCTCCTTTTCGGTAGATTTATTCAAAGAGATTCATTGTATCTAAAAATAGCCTATGGCGTAATGGGGTAAGCTGTCACATCGAGAAAGTTTCCAAATTAGAAATGGATGACTCGACCTCACGTTATCTCGAACTAATTTGTATGGTCCCTTAATCGAACTTACGTTGTCTCGAACTAATTTGTATGGTCCCTTAATCGAACTCACGCTGTCTCGAACTAATTTGTTTGGTCCCTTAATCGAACTCACGTTGTCTCGAACTAATTTGTATGGTCCCTTAATCGAACTCACGTTATCTCGAACTAATTTGTATGGTCCCTTGAAGTTCCAGATACCGAGGTTCCTCTGCAGTGAACAAAGTTCAGAATGAATTTGTTACACGGCCAATCATTGTTCATGCTATCCGTGAAGTATGTAGCTAATTATCTATTTTTTTTATTTTAGCAAGCTAAATATAGTTACCGTTACTATAACAACTGCTGCTTGTCCTGGAGTCAATCTCTAATTTAGCCTGCTGGAAAATTGCCGGCTGCAAATAACTGCTGTCTGCTTAAATCTTCAGGGCTCGAATTGTCAAAGTAAATTGTTTCTTCATTAAAAAGATAATCAGATAGTGCGTGTTTCTATATTTTGGTTCATATATTTTTTATGAATAGGTAATATACTCAGGAAGCCAATGGGGTCTACCGTGCACCCACCCCACCCCACCTAGACTTTTTCATGGGTACCGAAATGTTCAGAAAAGTCTACTGAATCAGAATCGCGAATGTACTCCAGTTTAAATTATTTTAGGCTATGTGTATTTTAACCGTTTCAGTGCTATATAATTTGTCCCAAATTTATTTATCTAACACTCTTGGTGATATTCAGTGATCACTTTAAACTTTAGCTAAACATTTTGCATTCTTGTTTGCTTTATATAAATAAGAGAAAGATTGATGTCTTTGAAAAATTTCAACATATTTGTGTGTGTGTGGGGGGGGGGGGGGGGGGTTGCCGTTAAACTACACAAAGCCTAAAATAATTTAAACTTGAGTACATTCGCGATTCTGATTCAGTAGATTTTTCTGAACATTTTGGTACCCATGAAAAA
Source organism: Azorinus chamasolen (assembly GCA_963576725.1). NCBI lineage: Eukaryota > Metazoa > Mollusca > Bivalvia > Cardiida > Solecurtidae > Azorinus > Azorinus chamasolen. The sequence goes on from OY755253.1 coordinate 50,002,941, forward strand.
AAAAGTCTAGGGCGGTGTGGGGTGCAAGGTAAACCCCATTAGCTCCCTGAGTAATAAAGGTTAACACAAAAAAAACAATAAAAACAAGAGGGACATAATGGCCCTGATATCGCCCACCAGACAATCAGAGAAGAAGTTTTCAAAACTATATGTTTCTATTCAAAACTGGCCACCTCTGTGGCGGGGCCAATTTTGACAAAGGGGTATAGCTTATAACTTTTGTTAAGAACCTGAACATGATGCTATGTGACAAATATGACAGCCGAGAACCTTCTAGTTTCAGAGGAAAAGATTTTCAAATTGTTCACTATAAGTTTCTATAGAAAACTGGCCACCCCTGGAGCGGGGCCAATTTAGGCCCTAGGGGCATAATTTATATAACTTTTATGGAGGATCTGAACATGATGCACCAGCTCTATGCCTTTGCAAACAGAGAAGACCCAGATCAGACGGCTCTGTTTGCTTATGGTAAAATATTGAGTCTATTGGCCTAATTTTAAAGTTTCTGCTTGAGCAAAAATGCAACGTGTTCACATGTCATTATAAAAAATCTAACTAGAACACTGACCAAGTCAGAAAGGGCCCCACATGACGATTAAACTTGGCCAAGACTGTTTACCTATAAACATTCTCAGAGAAATTTTAAAGAGCAGACAAGGCTTTAATGACACATTTTGACTAATTCAAGGTCCATAACTCAGGTGTCAAATGCAATTTAGCTGGTAATCGAACTTGGCCAAAATTGTATAGTTATAAACATTCTCTGCAGGTTTGGTGAAGATCAGATGAAAACTACTCATAATTTGAGTTAGAGAGCAGGCACGGCTAAAGTGGCCAATTTTGGCTGAATCAATGACCATATAACTCAGAGGTGTGGTATACAATTTGACTGGTAATCGAATTTGGTCAAGAATTTGCAACTATAAATATCCTCTGCAAGTTTGGTGAAGATAAAATGAAAACAATTTGAACAATAGAGCGGACTGAATCAAGGGCCATAACTCAGAGATGTCTAATTCGATTTCACTGATATTCGAATTGGTGAAGATCAGATGAAAACTATCTGAGTTAGAGAGCGGACAAGTTTAAAACGGCCAATTTGACTGAATCAAGGGCCATAACTCAGATGGTAATCGAATTTGGTCAAGATGTTTCACCTATACATTCTCTGAAAGTTTGGTGAAGATTAAATGAAAACCATTTGAGTTAGAGAGCGGACAAGGCTAAAACGGGCAATTTTGACTGAATCAAGGGCTATAACTCAAAGGTGTCCGATGCGATTTAGGCGGTAATCTACCTTGGTCAAGATTCTACACATATAAACATTCTCTGATAGTTTGGTGAAGATCAGATGAAAACTATTTGAGTTAGAGAGCGAACAATGCTAAAACGGGCAATTTTGACTGAATCAAGGGCCATAACTCAGAGGTGTCAAATGCGAATTAAGTGGTAATGGAACTTGGTCCGGATTTTACACCTATAAACATTCTCTGAAAGTTTGGTGAAGATCAGATCAAAACTATTTGAGGTAGAGAGCGGACAAAAAAGCGTGACGGACGGACTGGCGGACCGACGGACAAGGCGATTACTATAGGGCACCCACACCAAGGTGTGGGACCCTAATTAATATTCATTAGGTCATGATATCTTACAGGAATATGCATAGGGTAAAGCGTCAATGTAAGGCTTTTACGTCGTATAATGATAACATGCCTACAGTGAATAATCAACACAATATAACTCATACAATACAATATCTTTATTTCCTCCTCTTATTGGGCTTTCATTGTTTACATATACAAAATCCTTCTCTGGTAATTATCAGCAAAATGATACTCTAGAGGTGCATATTTATAATATTTTCTGCATATTTATGAGGTTTTTAGAGCGCAATGTACAACATAGAAACATCTCTACTCAAATATGGCAGCTTAACTCATTCCCGCATATTGACGCCTTTTGACGTTTCTGTAAGAGTCACTTTATTAAACCATTGTGATAGATAGAGCATTTGCTCCACAGGAACAAATGCTCTATTTATCACAATGGTTTCAAAACTACACAATTCTGAAAATTTCATTTTCTCTAGTTAATGTTCCTTTTCGGTAGAACTATTCAAACAACCTGTGAGGAAATGGGTTAATGCAGTATTTATCTCTTTCAACGGCAACGGCAAAGTTTTAGTGGCAAATAATGCAGACCTACCCTGATGAGAATGCTCCTGCAGGAACTCTCTGGCATAGATCTACACTGTCTGCAAATGGCAGTGTATGCGTGTTCTGCATCCAAATGGTTAATTTGCCTTATTTGTAAATAACGGAGTCAATTTATGCTTCCTCATACCTGTTAACCCTTTCCCTCATGTTGACGACTTTTGACGGCTCTATAAAAGTCACTTTGTAAAACCATTGTGATAAATTGAGCATTTGCTCCTATAGGAGCAAATGCTCTATTTATCACAATGGTTTCAAACTACAAAATCCTAAAATTTTCCTTTTCTCTAATTAATGCCCCCTTTTCGGTAGATTATTTCAAAGAGGTTGTATCTAAAAATAGCCTATGAGGTAAAAGGTTAAGGCGATTTTTAGACCCAACCTATTAGAATAAAACTACCAAAAAGGATCATTTACTTAAGAAAAGGAAACGTTTAGAATTGTGTAGTCTTGAAACCATTGTGCTAAATAGAGTATTTGTTTCTAAGGAGCAAATGCTCTATTTATCATAATGGAATTAAAAAAATACTTTTACAGAGGCATCAAAAGGCATCGATATGAAGGAATGAGTTAAGCTGATACATAATCATGTTTGCAAACAGAGTACGTAGATCCATATCAGGTGGTTCCTGTTGGAACAGTCTGATCCGAGTCTGCTCTGTTTGCGCATGTACTTATTTGAAGCTGAATCATATGATATGATAGAGCTGATCATACAGTTTTGCACCAATACTTTATTCATATGCTACTATAAACAGTGAATGAATTTTCATAAAGTAATTACAAGTTTCAGGTTTTCAAGTTTTTTTCAATAACTGGGCCCGCATAAGGGCACGAGTCATATAAAACAAACAACAAACACAATAACAAAATACTGGGTATATACAATACTAGAATAATAAAAATGCAGAGATCAGGGCAAGATAAAAGAATACGAATTCTTAACCCTGCAATATTGATTTATCCGGGGCTTTATACCATTACCTCATAGGCTATATTCAGATACAACCTCTTTGAATAAATCTACCGAAAAGGAGCATTAACTAGAGAAAAGGAAAAAATGAATTTTGTAGCATGAAACCATTGTGATGAATAGAGCATTTGCTCCTATAGGAGAAAATGCTCTATTTATCACAATTGTTCCACAGTTACTTTTACACAGTCATCAAAAGTCGTCAATATGAGGGAATGGGTTAAGGGAGGCGACTGCAACAACTCATTGATGAAAAATCTTCATTATTTCCCATTTCCCTAGCTCTGTTTCATAATTTATTTAACAAATACCCATAATCTCCACTGACATTTATAGAACCCATTTTGATGCAAATTGTACCCAAGCCAGAGAAATGATAGGATAAAGTATCTATGATACAGTGTTCAAAATAGACAGAGCATATGTACCATTGCACTAACATTCATCACAACTGTATTACAGACATGAGTTAACACATTACCCCCTAGTGACGCATTGTTGCGCATCTATAAAATTCACATTGTGAAACCATTGTGATAAATAGAGCATTTGCTCCTTGATATTTATCACAATTTATCACAATTTTTTAATTGAAACTACAAAATTCTAAAATTTTCCTTTTCTCTAGTTAATGCTCCTTTTCGGTAGATTAATTAAAAAAGGTTGAGCCTAACAATAGCCTAAGAGAGAATGAGTTAATAACCGCCTATTGCAGGTATCAATCAGGTTAACAGATATGCTGTTCTGTTCATATCAGGATCCCTATGACACAAACCGGTCAGAAATACAGAAAAGCTTACATAGTCACGGTTTTTAAAACTATAACAAATACATTCTGACTAATGAAATGAGTGAACAATAATACTTATTCATACAGTATTCGCCTGCTTCATAAAAACACGATAGTTAGACAAAAAAACATGTTTTCCAAGAAGTTATGTCCTGCCTGAGCTCCGTTTTACAGTTCTCCCTCTCTACAACGACACCCTTTGGGATACGAAGATTGTATGTGTTGTTCAGAGGGAGTTGTTATAGGGAGGGAAACTCAAACATAATTAGCTTGTTTGCAGATCCCCAGATAAGGTGTATTTCGAAAACTAAAACCGTTATGCCTCAATCAAACCCTATGTTGTGACCACTCTTTAGAATCGTCACAAGGTGACGATTCTAAAGAGTGGTCACAACATAGGGTTTGATGGAGGCATAAAGAAAATACGATGGAAAAAAGTTGTGCCTGGAGCCTTGTTGTTTCGGAAACAGTGACATGCGTTGTTGTAAGGAGGGAATCGTTATTGGGAGGGCCGTTGTAGGGAGGGAGCACTGTATAAACATAATAAGTATGAGAACCATAAAAGAGTACTGGAAGGTGGAGATAATAATTGAACCTCTAACTTAAGCTTCTTTATAAGAAAACATTGCTTAGTGAATGTATCATAGTCAGTCATGCAAACAAATCGTGTATCATAATCAGAATAGAGAATGGGAAGGTGGAGATATTATTTGACCACTGTCATTATTTTCTTAAGAAAAAATGACTTAGTGAGTATATCATAATCAGTGCTTTGAAAACGTTCCTTAACCCATTCCCTGATATTGACAACTTTTGACGACTCCGTAAAAGTCACTTTGTGAAACCATTGTGATAAATAGGAGCAAATGTTCTATTTATCACAATGGTTTCAAACTACAAAATTTTAAATTTTTCCTTTTCTCTAGTTATTGCCCCTTTTTGGAAGATTTATTCAAAGAGGTTTTATCTAAAAATAGCCTATGAGGTAATGGGTTAAAATTGTAAATGTTAGGTCAATTACGTCTCCTTGGTAAAAACCTTTTCCTATTATCTTTGAATATCATTCATTCGTAAACATAATGAAAATCATCCCCAATACCAGTCACAATGGTTACAGACCCTCAGGTCATACTCAATATTAAACATGCGACCTTTTTCTACAGGTAACTGTTGAATACAGTATCTGAACTAAAACAAAATGTTTAGCTAGGTTGTAAGGCAAACGTTTCCATTAGGGCTCAATGGCTAATGTAGTTTTTGAAATTCTATAATTAATACACCTATTGGAATAAGTTGTTTACACCATGTTTGAGTATATTGGCCACTTAGCTTATTCTTCATACCATGTTTAAATGCAACATGACATGCCGAATGGTTAATATCTTGTTTGTCTAATTCAAACAACAGAGTATACATCCTAATATTAACTTTGTCTTACTTACTATTGATGATTTTACACCAGTAGTTTAAAACTCTGTATTCTATTACAGTATCATTTGACGGAACACCTAGCTCTCCATAAACCATGGAATTTAGAGTTGATTTCTTTGCTTTCAAAATAAACTTGAGATATCTCATTTGACAGGAATTAATAATAGAAGTATGTTCAACTCCCCAAATTTCCAATGCCATATAATAATATAGGAACAATCATTGAATCGAACTAATGTAATTGCACAGCAATATCAAGATACAAGTGAAAACTTTGCTTTACGTGCTTGATTAAAAAGATGTTTCATAGTTTTACTGATTTTACCATTGTAATTAGATCTGACACCAAAGTAGCAAACGTCACCCACTCTTTCAAAAGGAACATCATTAAAATACAAAGGTGGGATATTTCACACTTTCCTCAACTTTTGTTTTAGAAGAGTTAACAGACAATTTCCTGGGTCCATAAAGCTTTTTAGTTGAGTCTGAGTTCGTTCTCAAGCTTTTGATTGGTCAGATTTGAGTTCTCAAGCTTTTGATTGGTCAGATTTCTGACCAATTAAAAACTTGAGAACGAACTCAGACTCAACTAAAAGTTTTATAAGCATTGACCCAGGTTTCACAGTACTTCTGCATATACAGTAGTTTAATGTTATTTGCAAATCAGCATGGCTCTCTGCAAATATAACCATGTCATCAGCATAAGGCAATAAATATAGCTTGAAGAACCCTTCAATTGTTCCATCACTCAGGAATGTATCAGCATCTTTAGCCAACGTAGAAAGACCCTCATAACGTGTAGACATGTAGTCAACTAAATCATTTAAAAAGATCGAAAATGATATCGGTGACAAATTCCCATCTTGGCGAACACCACAAGAGCTAGCAAAGAATGGACAGACCATCACTGCTTTGAACACATGACTTTGCTTCATCATAAATGTTATGAACACTTTTCCATCAATCTTACTGTTGTAACTTCTTCCACAAACAAACACGATTGATAGTGTCAAATGCTTTGTGATAATCCACTAAAACGCAGTAAAGCTTTTTTCTGCTTGCCAATGTAAAATTCTATCAACATCATAAGCGTAAATATGTTATCAGCTGTACTATAATCTTTTCGGAATACTGTCTGTTCTTCACAAATTAGGCCAGAATTATCAAGAAACATGTCCATACTCATGTTTAAAATACATCTAAATGATTTACCAAAACAACTTATAAGAGGGTTGATTGATAAGTCCGTGGCCTGAGGCAGGGATCAGCAGTTCGACCTCAATATTTTTAGGCTTAGTATGGTAATCCCTTTATAGTTATCTGGAACATGAATATTTCCCTTATACTTATAAATAGGCAAAATAACGCCTTTGCATCATACTTTAGGTATACATCCTGTATCAAGGATTAACCCTTCGCTTGCTAATCCCGTCAATATACCTACTTGTAAATAGTGAATACCCAGATGAGACAGTTCCTGCAGGAGCTGTCTCATCAGGGTCTGCACTATTTACATGTTGATTGTGCAACCAATGCACTCCACAGCAGTGATTGCACAGCGCAATACTTGTGCACAGTGAAGATATATGTAATTATACAACAGGGCATGGGTAAAGAAGGAGAAATGTATTTTAAAATTCAGCAAGCGAAGGGTTAAGTTGTTTCAAGTACTGATACTGTCATACTGAGAGCATGTATTTTGAAATAGCATGAAGAAATCATCCTAAAATAATTGTAAAAACTTCAGATAAAATCTGCTTTCTTTCACCTGAATATTTATTTAGTACAGACCTAAAAGTTTTTGGATCTGAAGATTTTATGTTTCTTATCTTACAAGTGGGCCGGTTTGGCCTCAAAACAGGAAATGACATCATGGGATCTCAACGTCATCAGCATCGCGAGTCAATTTGCATGTACTGGGCGTTCAATACTTGTACTGGGCGTTCAATACTTGAAACGGGGCGGTACGATAATAAAGTAATGAGGTCATGCTCTCCTGAAAAGTATTTGATGCAACGCGAAGTAGGTAGCGGTGGGTGTAAAAGTCACCCAGACCGCGTGGACCATGAAAAAGTCGTCCAAACTCGCACAGACCAGAATAATGGGTGTAAGACGTTGATATACCAGATAAACTAGAACTTGTTTTTTGTTTTTAAAAAAGGATATCTCCCCTCCCAATCAACCCCCCATTTCCACCCAACACACAAACACTCACCCACACAATTTTATAAATGATGGGATGAACAATATGTGCACGTTCAATTTGTTAAAATATTGATGTAACAGACAGGTAGATATGGAGAAGACAAGAAAGCTTTTGTTTTCGATGCCAAAAACATTCTACCTTGAATTTTGACTTTGGCGTTTGACCTACACGTATGAATTATGAGTTTTGCTGGTCGTCTTGTTGAATCGAAAATTTGTGCCACAGCATTATGAAATTCCCCCAAAGGTTGAAGAGATATGGAGCGAACACGAGAGTTGAAGATATATGGAGCGAACACGAGAGTTGATGTTAAAACATTTGACCTTGAATTGTAACTTTGATCTTTGATTCACATGCCTGAATCCTGCTGTCTGCACATTGGCTTGTTAAGGAGAACATTTGTGCCACAGCATTTTGGAATCCTTCCAAGGATTATACAGATGTGGAGCACACATATAAATTAAGGCTAAACATTTGACCTTGAATTGTGACCTTGATCTTTGATCCACGTATCTGAATCGAAAGTCCTGCACATCGTCTTTGATAAGGCGAAACTACAAGTGCGTCACTTTGGAGTCATTGATTGACAGGTGACAAGCCCCGCCCCCTGTGACGTCACGAGGTCTCCGCGTCATCGGCGCCACGTGATCCAAAAACTTCCCCTCACCAACAGTTAATTCAAAGCCGGAACAATAATAGACAACAACGTCAACCTAACGGTACAAATAGCCTTTTTTTAAATCACAAATTCAATCATTATCCAATTTTTTTTCCGTCACGAACAGTTAATTAAAACCCTGACCAATAATAGACAACCGTTTCAACGTAACGGTACAAATAGCCGTTATTTTCCGTCACGAACAGTGACCCTGACCAATAATAGACAACTACGTCAACGTAACGGTACACATAGTCGTTATTTTCAAATCACAAATCCAATCACCATCAACTTCGTCACTTTGGGGGCAAAACAGGAAATGAGTTAAGTGAGTGTCAAGTGGTGATTGACGTCATCAGGGGTAACGCGGGGGTGAGTCAGACGCCTAAGGACCGGTCTCGTGACGGTGACTCATCGAGGTCATCCGGTCGCGGGTCGGGAAAATTTTCCACGATTTTATGACTCACCTAATGACGTCATCGATAGAGTATATATCGGGACATTTTGAACGTCAGAGTATCAGTTTGAATCACTACAAAACATGGATAACAAGGTCAGCTTCGCTTTGGGAAACGATCGATACGCCAAAGTCAGCGAATGGAAAGGCGAGAAACGCGTGGACTTGAGAGAATGGGACGACGATAAACCGACTAAAAAAGGTATAAGTCTGTCACTAATGCGTTGGAAGAGCCTCACGGATTATATCGAGAGAACGTGGATGAGGCTTTAAAGTAAACCATCAGTAAACCAGAACGCCTACCAACTGCATCTGGGCGGGAAGGTTTACTGTTCCGTCAGAGAAAACGACATTCGCCAGTATTGGAAACCTAAGGACGATGTGGTACCGTGTAAGAAAGGACTGTGCTTACGACCCGGCGAATATCGACGATTAAAAGAAATCATCCCGGAAATAGGGGCGTCCATTCCCGAACTGAGTAGCGTGGTCCCGTGTATGTTTCAAAGCGACCACGCCAATCAATTGGGTATGCTACGCTGTTCCGAGTGTAATCCCAACGATTTTACGAACTGGTAGAGATGATCACCAATGCACGGCGAGTTTGGGATACCGAATTGACTTGAGAATGTTGGTAATCCGTACGACAAATATTATATATGATCCGGCCCGATATTCCGGCGTTCAGTGGAAACACCCGAAGATAGGCGGTTATTGTAACGTGTTTTCTACAGGAAAAATGATGGTCAACGGAAAAGCGAACACCCTTTGTGACGCCAAACGGAGACTAAGACGTTACGCTAGACTCATTCAGCGTCTCGGATGGTAAGTGACATTATCACGGATTCGAGTAGTGACGATATCAGCTTCATTCAAAGTGAAAGGACCTTTAAACGTAGCTCACCTCAGCACCAACTGCTCAAGGCGAGTTTTGCGATAAACCTGGGTCCTTCGTTGATCTGTCCCTCTGTCTGTTCGTCCATCCGTCAACAATATAAATGAGCTTTATATATAAAATCAAGAAAATCTTTCAGACACTCCAGGGTCCATATTAAAATATGGGAACTTTGTACATAGGTGAGCACCTTAGAGCCCTTGTTGTTTTTTATTTGTTTGTAAAATTATTATTGGCCTAATGTTTGCAGATTCATTACACGAATCGTACATGTAGTTATTGTAATTGTAACTTATAGCTTCAGGGTTTTCGAAAGTTAATTGTTTTGTTTTTTGTTTTTTAAGATCCATTCCTTCATTTCTGTAACGGAGACTAAAAACAATGGATGTACGTGTATTATATTTCTAGTAGAATTATTAGCTTTCGGAAAGATAACGTCTCAAGGGACCCAAATAACGTTTTTTTGATCAGAGGAATAGTTTTCTTGTTGAAATAATAACGAATAATGCGAAGTGAGTGTTTCAGATCATTGGAGCTAATTAATATGGATCAACACTGTGTGTGTGAGGGTGTGTGTGTATGTGTGTGTGTGTGTTTTAATTATTTTCTCACTTTTTTTCCAGGCAGGAAGAAATAACGGACGGGGAACTGAAGAGTCCCCTGTGAGGGTGTATGATTCGGTAGGTTATTTCCTTTACTTGCATTCCGTTTTCTATTATTAAGTATCGCTGATTTATATATTATACAGAACTGTAACAATAGAGTTAAGAGATATATATTTCGTATTACAGCCCTTGGTGTCAACCCCCGCAAACCCTCGAAGGCAGCTGTTTCATGTAAGTATTTCATGTTTTTAACCATGCTTAGTTTATTGTGGTGATATCGTATTGCTTTGTTTGTCTGTTTTGTTTTGTTTTTTGTTTTGTTTTTTGTGTTTGGTGTGTGTGTGCGTGCGTGCGTGCGTGCGTGCGTGCGTGTGTGTGTGTATGTGAGGGTGTGTGAGGGTGCGTGTGTGTGTGTTTTATGGATTTATATAATAACTCAGTATCAATGGGGTTTTTTTCTTTCTTATCTTGAACAGGATTGCACCCTGGACTGGTCCAGTAGAGTAAGTATATTTTAACGATTAAAAGCATGTATATTAAATGAATGTATGAAAAAACATTTGCTGTACAGAGGAATGAAAACTTATTAAATGTCTATTGTGAATGGAAATGTTACATAAGGTTAATTAATAATCTGTTGTTAGTATGAAGTTTCAAAATAATTCATTAAAAAAACGACTTGCTATTTGGTAAAGTAAAACGTCGCCCCGTACTTCATTCTCAGTGTTGTTATACCTTCTGATCCTTCGAGATCATGAATTTCAGTACCTCTTGTTCTGAAAATTGAATACCGCTTAAGCCGGTGCTAGGGGGCGTGAGCAGTGTTGCACTTTCAATTACTGCTCATGAACAGACTCAATAAAAACCGAGTCTGCAGTTTTCACTTTTTGTGTTGCAATTTTTGCTTTCGGGGGATCACCTCCCTTCAGAATTTATTTGTTATTGAAACATATTGGCAGTTTTAACATATGTGTTCTATTCCACTTTTGTCTTTACTTTTCCAGACCATACAATATGAAACTGAATTCAAGTTGGTAAGTGAATTAAGTACACTTTTCTTTATTTTATTATTTTTTTATATTATATATATATATAATGGAGAATTTGAATGTCTGTTATATTGTTATACGTTTTCGACCCATTGCTAATTTTAAAATATGTTGTTTACATCTTACTACATACTTATGACACCTTTTTTTGTTTTTTATCTTCAGATGGAGGCAAGGGCTAAATTAGTCGAAATAAAACAAAAATAGAGGAGCTTGAAAATATTTTGGAATAAGATAAAAATTAAAAAAATAAAGGTCTATAATATTTGACTGTCTAGCTTTTTATGCCCCCCAGATAAGATCTGGGGGGCATATTGTTTTTGCCCTGTCTGTCTGTCTGTTTGTCTGTTTGTTTGTCAGCAACTTTAACATTGGTCATAACTTTTGAGCCAGTACAGATAGATACTTGATATTTGGTATGCATATGTATCTCATGAAGCCGCACATTTTGAGGGGTGACATGTCAAGGTCAAGGTCATCCTTCAAGGTCAAAGGTCAAATATATGGGTCAAATCACCGACTTTAACATTGGCCATAACTTTTGGACCAGTCGAGATAGAGACTGGATATTTGGCATGCTTGTGTATCTCATGAAGCTGCACATTTTGAGGGGTGACATGTCAAGGTCAAGGTCATCTTCAGGGTCAAAGGTCAAATTGTCTGTTTTTTGTCTGTAACTTTAACGCAACTTTAACATTGGTCATAACTTTTGAGTCAGTACAGATAGAGACTTGATATTTGGCATGTATATGTATCTCATGAAGCCGCACATTTTAAGGGGTAACATGTCAAGGTCAAGGTCATCCTTCAAGGTCAGAGGTCAAATATATGGGTCAAATCACCGACTTTAACATTGGCCATAACTTTTTGACCAGTAGAGATAGAGACTTGATATTTGACATGCGTGTGTATCTCATAAAGCTTCACATTTTGAGAGGTGAAATGTCAAGGTCAAGGTCATACTTCAGGGTCAAAGGTCAAATTGTCTGTTTCTTTGTCTGTAACTTTAACATTGATCATAACTTTTGAGCCAGTACAGCTAGTGACTTGATATTTGGCATGCATATGTATCTCATAAAGCCGCACATTTTGAGGGGTGACATGTCAAGGTCAAGGTCATCTTTAAAGGTCAGAGGTCAAACACATGGGTCAAATCACCGACTTTAACATTGGTCATAACTTTTGAACCAGTACAGATAGAGACTTGATATGTGGTATGCTTGTGTATCTCATGAGGCTGTACAGTGTGAGGGGTGAAATGTCAAGGTCATTCTTCAGGGTCAAAGGTCACCAACTCTAAATTGGCCATAACTTTTGAACCAATAGAGATAAAGTCTTAATATTTGGTATGCATGTGTATCTCATGAAGCTGCACATTTTAGGGGTGATATTTCAAGGTCAAGGTCATCTTTTAGGGTCAAAGGTCACCGACTTTAACATTGGCCAAAACTTTTGAACCAGTAGAGATACAGACTTGATAGTTGGTATACGTGTGTTTCTCATTTTGCTGCACAGTTTGAGGGGTAACATGTCAACCAGTAGAGATACAGACTTGATATGTGGTATGCATGTGCACCCCATGAAGCTGCACAGTTTGAGGGGTGACATGTCAAGATCAAGGTCATCCTTTAGGGTCAAATATCAAATCGAGGGGGCATAGTGTTTCACAAACACATCTTGTTTTTAAACAATTTATACACAGTAAATATGTCACTCTGTCTATCTCTCTGTGTCTGTCTGTCTCTCTGATTGTCTCTTTCTCTCTGTCTTTCTCTCTGTCTTTCTCTCTGTCTGTCTCTGTCTCTGTCTCTCTCTGTCTCTCTCTCTCTTTCTCTCTCTCTCTCTCTCTCTCTCTCTCTCTCTCTCTCTCTCTCTCTCAAGAAGAAAATAACATTTTCAGCGTAATATAGATATACTAGCTAATTGACTATTCTGACAGAGTTGAGAACGAGTTTATTACAGTAATAGGGAGAAAATACTACTAACCACAACGACTTTGGGCGCAGACACTTACCGTAAGTTAAGAATTTGATTATACAGTAAGTTTTCTGTTAGCGTCTGTTAATATTGGCGTGATAAGAGATCTAGATATAAATAATAAAACTTTATGGAATCTCTAACTGTAAGTGACAGAACTATGCAATGTCTAATCAGTTTCCGAACTACTCTACCGTCGTAAGATGAACAGAACGGTATACAAAATAGTTAATGAATTATAACACACGAGGCGTGTGGCATATAATTATCTTTTGTTATAGTAGAGGTTGATCAAATGAGCGTATACTGTCTCACTTTTATACATCAGACAGAATAAAGTATTGCAGTGGTGAGAAAAGGTTCTGTATGTAACCTTTTATTTATTTATTTTTTAGGGGTTGAGTGTTTTACTGTTAATAGTATTAAAATCTAACTATTGAGACCAGAAGTGATGCAGAGGCGATGTCTTCAGCAGCATAAAGGTTTTAAGTACAGTTCTCCCTCTCTACAACGACACCCTTTGGGATACGAAGATTGTATGTGTTGTTCAGAGGGAGTTGTTATAGGGAGGGAAACTCAAACATAATTAGCTTGTTTGCAGATCCCCAGATAAGGTGTATTTCGAAAACTAAAACCGTTATGCCTCAATCAAACCCTATGTTGTGACCACTCTTTAGAATCGTCACAAGGTGACGATTCTAAATAGTGGTCACAACATAGGGTTTGATGGAGGCATAAAGAAAATACGATGGAAAAAAGTTGTGCCTGGAGCCTTGTTGTTTCGGAAACAGTGACATGCGTTGTTGTAAGGAGGGAATCGTTATTGAGAGGGCCGTTGTAGGGAGGGAACATTGTACAGATATACTCCTTCGGGTTACTTCACCTTTTATCTGCTCATTTTAAGGGATAGGTAAATAGTGTCGATACAAATGAAATCTAGATCCACTCGGGTTATAGAATGAGAATTCTGTAAGAGGTCTGTCATATAGAAAAGATAAATGTATTTGGGGTAAATAGGGTATAGGAGCTATAGTTTGTTACAAGAATTAGAGCTAAGTAAAAACTTAAAGTCTGAAGAGCAGAAGAGCGATAATATCATTGGAATGTTAATAGTTTGATCGAGAAAATTAAAATGACGTACCTGCTCTATTTCAACGTAATTCTTTAAACTGGCGATAAATCCTGTGGTATAGGAATGAATGCGAACACGTTGTGCTAAGGTGCGGGGTCTCTGTCGCTTATATAAGTTATCCGTTTGAGTAGCTTGGATACTTGGGCCTAGGACTGTACGAAGTTGATGGTGATTGGATTTGTGATTTGAAAATAACGGCTTTTTGTACCGTTACGTTGACGTAGTTGTCTATTATTGGTCAGGGTTTTAATTAACTGTTCGTGACGGAAAATTTTGGATGATGGTTGGATTTGTGACTTTTTAAAATAACGGCTATTTGTACCGTTACGTTGAAACGGTTGTCTATTATTGGTCAGGGTTTTAATTAACTGTTCGTGACGGAAAAAAATTGGATAATGATTGGATTTGTGATTTAAAAAAAGGCTATTTGTACCGTTAGGTTGACGTTGTTGTCTATTATTGTTCCGGCTTTTAATTAACTGTTAGTGAGGGAAAGTTTTTGAATCACGTGGCGCCGATGACGCGGAGACCGCGTGACGTCACAAGGGGCGGGGCTTGTCACCTGTCAATCAATGACTTCAAAGTGACGCACTTGTAGTATTGTGATAAATAGAGCATTAATTTTGCTCCTATAGGAGCAAATGCTCTATTTATCACAATGGTTTAATTGAAACTACAAAATTCTAAAAAATTCCTTTTCTCTAGAACTTTAATGCTCCTTTTCGGTAGTTTAAATCAAAAAGGTTGAGTCTAACAATAGCCTAAGAGAGAATGAGTTAATAACCCGCTATTGCAGGTATCAACCAGGTTAACAGATATGCTGTTCTGTTCATATCAGGATCCCTATGGCACAATGGCACAAACCGGTCAGAAATACAGAGAAGCTTACATTGTCACAGTTTTAAAACTATATAGAGGATCTTACATGAGTCTTCTTGATTATTGTATTTATTAAATGAGTCTTTTTAAAACGATAAAAAACGAGCTTTAGCGATTTTTTTATCGTTTTAAAAAGACGAATTTAATAAATCCAATAATCAGGAACACGAATGTAAGATCCTATTTATAACATAACACACACAAATGTTATTTGCAGCCAATATTTTAGCAGTTACGTGGATTGTTATAAATTATCCTTACATATAGAAATGATGAATGAAAGGTGTTATTAGGTTCGCTAGGTAACTGGGACAAAGTAGGTCCAAATTTTCCAACTTTTTTTTTACTTACTGTCATATCAACCAGGATCTAGTTCAGACCTCTCTGGTATTCAATTTAACTGTGATAGTTTATGATACAAAGACATACAGAAACACGTCAAAATACATTTTGAGTTACAGTTTTGACATACATAGTTACAAACACGTCACATTATGACGTCATTGTACACAACATGTGTCTATGTAAAGCGCGCCATTTACATGAGGACCCACATACAGTCGCCAACACGTCTGACACTCACTGTCAATGAGATTCGAAATGCGCCTTCGTTTTGGTATATTAAGCCCTTCATTAGTGTTGTATACACATGGACATGGACATTTCCACCGAGAAAAAAATCTCGATTCAAGTTCAGTGAAAATGTTTGAAATGGACAAAAGATTCAGTAGAAATTCGAACTGCTGCATAAAATGTGTTGGAACAGGAGGAAGATTTTCGCGATCAGCTGAGTATAGCATATTTGTAATATGTTTGTGCTGTACTGGATTCAGATGACTATAGTTGTTGATTGACGAGATATTTTTATGAGTAGAAATCTGCATAAACAAAAGGACATGCGGTGAAGAAAATGCAAAGTTGTGGAGGCATTTTCTATGTAGAATGGATTGTATGGGTCAGAGTAGCTGGTAGGTCTTTTTTGGCATACATTGTGTATATAATTACTGACAGCTATTACAATTTGTATTATTTTATCGAAATTAAGGCGCAAGTGCCAACAGTCCTTTGCCATCTATCGTGACTCAATCGTTGACAGGTAGGTCACCGTCCGTCAGTTTGTTTGTTTTGACAGCGCGTATGAATACAGTTCGGTCGTTCGAATGTTATTCACTAGTGAATATATGCCCGTGAATATCAAAAAATAAATGATAGTGTTACGTCACACTGAAGCCACGAGTTATGTTATAAAAACAAATACATTCTGACTAATGAAATGAGTGATCAATAATACTTATTCATACAGTATTCGCCTGCTTCATAAAAATATGATACTTAGACAAAAACATGTTTTCCAAGAAGTTATGTCCTGCATGAGCTCTGTTTTATAAACCTAATAAGTATGAGAACCATTAAAGAGTACTGGAAGGTGGGGATAATAATTGAACCTCTAACTTAAGCTTCTTTATAAGAAAACATTGCTTAGTGATTGTATCATAGTCAGTCATACAAACAAAACGTATATCAAGATCAGAATACAGTATTGGAAGGTGGAGATATTATTTGACCACTGTCATTATTTTCTTAAGAAAAGAATAACTTAGTGAGTACATCATAATCAGTGTTTTGAAAACGTTCCTTAACCCATTCCCTTATATTGACGACTTTTGACGACTCTGTAAAAGTCACTTTGTGAAACCATTGTGATAAATAGAACATTTGCTTCGATACTTGGGGCCTAGGGCTGTACGTGGTTGATGGTGATTGGATTTGTGATTTGAAAATAACGGCTATTTGTACCGTTACGTTGAAGTTGTTGTCTATTATTGGTCAGGGTTTTTAATTAACTGTTCGTGACGGAAATTTTTGGATGATGGTTGGATTTGTGATTTAAAAATAACGGCTATTTGTACCGTTACGTTGACGTTGTTGTCTATTATTGGTCAGGCTTTTTAATTAATTGTTGGTGACGGATTTTTTTTTGGATGACTCAGGATCACGTGGCGCCGATGACGTGGTTACCGCTTGGTGACTCACACGTTGTGCTGATGATGTGGAGACGCTGTGACGTCACTTCCGGTAAATACTCCAAAGTGGCGGGTATGTAGTTGTAAACATTTGAGTTGTACTGAGAAGTTTATAGTGTCAAATTGAGGAATATACGAGGAACATTTTTTTACGTTTATTATCGATTGTTTGGTCATAATCCGTCCAGAATTAATGGAGTAAGGACGATATGAAATTTCGAATCGACGCTAAAAACAAAAACAAAACGAATAACGTCACGTGTCAAATATGAATTATGTATTCTCCGTGGAAACCGCCGAGTACGGTTCTATACACCCGGGCAGTTTTTGGCAAACTGACAAATCAAATTTCAAGGATTTACTCTGACTGGTAATAAAAACGGCTATCCCTTTCCTTCATAGAACCACCTATTATAGAAAACCCTTGCAAAAAGAGTAGACCTAGATCAGACAGCTCCTATAGGCTCTGTTTGATTATAGAATAATATAGATCTGACTACAGTTTCTGCCAATACCAAAATCCCATGTGTTCATATCCCATTTTATAACATAACTCGTGGCTTCAGCGTGACGTAACACTATCATTTATTTTTTGATAATCACGGGCATATATTAACTAGTGAATAACATTCGAACGACCGAACTGTATTCATACGCGCTGTCAAAACAAACACACTGGTGGACGGTGATTTACCTGTCAACGATTGAGTCACGATAGATGGCAAAGGATTGTTGGCACTTGCGCCTTAATTTCGATAAAATAATACAAATTGTAATCGCTGTCAGTAATTATATACACAATGTATGCCAAAAAAAAGACCTACCAGCTACTCTGACCCATACAATCCATTCTACATAGAAAATGCCTCCACAACTTTGCATTTTCTTCACCGCATGTCCTTTTGTTTATGCAGATTTCTACTCATAAAAATATCTCGTCAATCAACAACTATAGTCATCTGAATCCAGCACAGCACAAACATATTTCAAATATGCTATACTCAGCAGATCGCGAAAATCTTCCTCCTGTTCCAACACATTTTATGCAGCAATTCGTACTGAAACTTTTGTCCATTTCAAACATTTTCACTGAACTTGAATCGAGATTTTTGTTTCTCGGTGGAAATGTCCATGTCCATGTGTATACAACACTAATGAAGGGCTTAATATACCAAAACGAAGGCGCATTTTGAATCCCATTGACAGTGAGTGTCAGACGTGTTGGCGACTGTATACATGGGTCTTCATTTAAATGGCGCGCTTTACATAGACACATGTTGTGTACAATGACGTCATAATGTGACGTGTTTGTAACTATGTATGTCAAAACTGTAACTCAAAATGTATTTTGACGTGTTTCTGTATGTTTTTGTATCATGAACTATCACAGTTAAATTGAATACCAGAGAGGTCTGAATTAGACCCTGGTTGGTATGACAGTAAGTCAAAAAAAAAGTTGGAAAATTTGGACCTACTTCGTCCCAGTTACCTAGCGAACCTAATAACACCTTTCATTCGTCATTTCTGTATGTAAGGAGAATTTATAATAATCCACGTTACTGCTGAAATATTGGCTGCAAATAACATTTGTGTGTGTTATGTTATAAATAGGATCTTACATTCGTGTTCCTGATTATTGGATTTATTAAATTCCTCTTTTTAAAACGATAAAAAAAACTCGCTAAAGCTCGTTTTTTATCGTTTTAAAAAGACTCTTTTAATAAATCCAATAATCAAGAACACTCATGTAAGATCCTCTATATAAAAATTAACTATTGACTATTAATGACTATTCAAGATGGCATTGTTTCTTACATGAATATTCAACAGGAAAATAGTTTAATGAGCTTTTAAAATTCGTGAACGTGGAATGTCAATAAAAAGTCTACATAGGTACTCATCCGTAATTGATTACGAAACAATATTCTTTAAATGCAACTTACTCGAATAAGGTTATATAGACCCAGTTTGGACCCAGATTAGATGTCGAAACACTCGGCATATCATCTGGTATCAAACTGCCTGACACTGTTAGTATGTTTAGGGAAATGTTTTTAGAAATTTAAGTGGAGGGGAAAAGAGTAGCTAGACAACGTTCTAAAGGTTGAAAAAACACGCTAAGGAAATTGAAGTTATCTATATTCCATATTCAAGATATTCTAATCATGGTAATCATGAAAAAAACCTCTACCAGTCGCCATAATGACATTAAATTCATGATAGACTGGACTTAATATCCATGCCATTTGTATATATATATTTATTTGTATATTTATTTATTTATTTATTTTTATTATGTGTATATATATATATATAATAGTACTTATATTTCAGGTGACTTATAGGCCCAGTGGGCCGGGTGTCTTACATTTATTTTTGAAAATATGTACACATATGTGCACACATGTACACATGTCACTATAATAAAATAATTACTTACTTACTTATAGATCTAGTGTTAATCGTGCATTACATACTCGGGGTATTTGAATCCAAACAGATAATAATCAACAACATAGTGTTCCCATAGTTTGTGTATAATGTCATTTGGGACTTTTTGAAAGTACTCAACAGTAACACTACTGCTGTTTTGCTTCTCATATCCCGTTCCATCCCTCGTTGGCAGGTAAACATGGTCTTTGGCACCAATATTCTCAAGCAGTATACTTGCATCCCTCCGAAAAGTGTCGATCGTTCCAATAAAATTATACGGGTAACTACATACACCACACTGTTTATAAAACGGTCTTGAGTGTGAATCATTAACTTCCCCAGAGAGTACCATTAATAGATAGTCTAGGAGAGGTAAATTGTCAAACTCTGGTTTCCTTCCTCCGTGCCATGGGGCACCACTTTTACCCCTGAATGCAGACACCAGTCTCTCGAGAGGCTCTCTAACAAAAATAATGTTTGTGTAATTTGATCGAACCTTCTCTGCAAGTGATTGGTTCAGCGTATTTTTAAGTGTGTTGGTTTTATAGTGTTGCACTGGTGTGTGATAATCAAGATGGTCGGGGTTATGATCCTTAGTATGCTCGGCAATAACATAGAAAAGGCGTTGAAGATTACGAGATGCTACCTTGGAGTTTTTACATGCAGCAATGTTGTAGGAATGTTCAAGAAATATCTTTTCAGGTTCGGATATGTTAGCATGAATAATTTCCAGATATTTCTCTTCAAATCTTGTTTCCTTCAGAGTACTTTTCAGTACATCAATATTGTATCTCAACTCACAACGGTCCTGGAGGAACGCGAGTCTGTCGACCAAGCTGACTGGAACTCCGTTCTGAAAAAAAAACAGACCAAGAAAGGTGTTTATAGTCTATTGATATTTATTAAAATGGCCAAGCCAAGACATATACATATATTTATGTTAACCCATTACCTCATAGGCTATTTTTAGACCAAACCTCTTTGAATAAATCTACCGAAGAGGAGTATTTACTAGAGAAAAGGAAAAATTCAGAATTTTGTATATTTGAAATCATTGTGATAAATAGAGCATTTGCACATATGGAGCCAATGCTCTATTTATCACAATGGTTTCGGAAAGTGACTTTTACAGAGGCGTCAAAAGGCGTAAATATGAATGAAAGGGTTAAAATGGCCAAACCAAGACAGATGTTTGTATACAAATTTCTGAAAATGGCATAACCAAGACATATACATATATTTGTGTAGACATTACTTTGAATGGCCAAACCAAGAAAGATATTTGTCTAGACAGTTCTGAAAACGGCCAAACCAAGATATATACATATATTTGTTTAGACATTTCTTAAAATGTGTAGACATTTCTTAAAATGGCCAAATCAGGACAGATATTTGTATAGACAGTTCTGAAGATGGCCAAACAAAGACATATACATGTATTTGTGTAGATATTACTTAAAAATGGCCAAACCAAGATACATACATATATTTGTATAGCATTTCTTAAAATGGCCAAACCATGACAGAAACATGTATTTGTATCTATGACATTTCTTACAATGGCCAAACCAAGACATATGCATGTATTTGTATAGACATTTCTGAAAACGGCCAAACCAAGACGTACATGTATTTGTATAGACATTTCTGAAAATGGCCAAACCATGACGTACATGTATGTGTATGGACATTTCTGAAAATGACCAAACCATCCGATTTGTTTCAAATTCACAGTTGGTCAATACGCACACAGGAAATAATTATTATTAAAGACGGATCATGACCCTTTGTGTTTTCGACATTATCTGCATAAGGTGCCATCTGGTCTACATTTTTGTGTGTGTTTTTTATGGGTTATTTTCTGTTGTTGTTGTTGTTGTTGTTTCTAAATACAAATACAGTAAAACCCCTCTAAACCAGACTTTCATTTTAATATAAATATTCGTCTTGCAGACATGTGACCGCTTAATGCATGGTAAATTATGCAGAAAGTTCCTCTTTGAGCTTTGAGTTTTTGACAGTTAAAATGGCAAAGTGTGGACATTCAGATTTGAGTTCTCAAGCTTTTGATTGGTCAGATTTGAGCCACAGGCTCAAATCTGACCAATCAAAAACTTGAGAACGAACTCAGACTCAGCTAAAAGTTTTATAAGCATGGACCCAGTTCTTCAAATCATGGAATGAGCTTCAGTGGTAAACTTATTCTGACAACAATAATATACTGTTGCCTAAAACTGCTCAAAGTGTCTCTAATGATTTACATACGTACATTTATAACACGGTACATCCCTTGTGTCCTGTTTTGTGAGTTGCTTTCCAAGCTTCCTGCATCGGATGTCCCATCTGTTGTAATGTTCTCGGCTGCTGTCACCTTGAAAACATTTGGCATGTTGAACTTCGATATCTGGAACTCGGATATCTCGAACTTCGGGATAACTCGAACTAAAAGTTCTGTCCTTCCAAAATTTATAACACAGAATTGTTCTAAAGTGCATCACTACACATATCTACAAACACACGTGACAGTTTAATGCAGGTCGAAAGTAATGCTGAAAGTTCGTACAGGAGCGTTTCAGCAGTACTTTAGACCTGCATTAAGCTGCGATATTGAGATATTGGTCAGATTATAAATCAGATTACTCGAACCCCTGTTATCTCGAACTAATTTGCATGGTCCCTTGAAGTTCGAGATATTTACTCTTTATTCTATAGATACGCTTTTTAATGTCCTTGCAATCAGCGTAGACACAGACCAGACGGCTCCTGCAGGAAGCGTTTGCTTGTCGTAGCTCTGTTTGCATACAGAATATCTTAGATCTGATCTTACATGATCTGGAATAGCTGTGCATTTACTTGTTTTATATTGTTAGTTAGTTCTGGGTCTACTCTGTTTGCGAATGCGTGAAAACACGTTTATATGAGGGAAAGTGTTAAAATTGTCAGAGCAAAAGCCCTGGTAGCCACATGCAGTACAAAAATAATTCAGAAAGCTCCTCTAGGAGCGTTCTGTGTTGCTTTTGTCCTGTATTAAGCTGCCATCTTTACGTACATCTTCACATCAACGTTGTTCATCTGTGAATGTTTGAAGTACATGAAAATCCTCCCATAGGTGTTAGGGTTAGGATACATAATATCTTGTCACTATATATAGTGAAGAAAACTTCCGTTCCATAACTTTGTAGGAGCAAACAGTCCCTTCTCTACATACATATTTACACCAATATTGTTCATCTGTGAAGAATATCTCCTATTTGGTAAATAATGAGTAAGACACGCAAGACTTTCGGAACATGCAAACGGGCGGACGGGCAGACAAGAGCAAGGCTATAAGCCCCCACACACACATACACACACACACACCCTCATATGGGGATTACACGTACAAAATTGCTGTACATGAACAGCAAAGTGGGTAAGTGCTGCGGCAAAACAAAGCTTACCATTATGTAAACTTAATTATTTGCTTAATAAGTATTTAATTATATTTGACTGAAGTGTAGGTGTTTATTGCGTGAGCATTGAAAACAAAGTAGTTTTAATTAAGCAGTATCGGCACCGGTAAAATACCATTTTTATTTCGAATATACATGTACGAAAGGTTAGTCTTCAGACGCTGATACGAATTGATGATGCTAGGAAGTAATAAGAAGAGCAAAAGTCGGTTTATCGGGTATAGAAAAGGAACAAGAAGTTAATAATTGTTATCTTAATTTAAAAAAAAATACAATAGAAAAGAGATACTTTTTGTGTTGATAGCATAATTAAAACTACCAAGTAAATTACAATGAGGGACATTAGTTAGTTGTTTGCTCTTGATAAAAGTAAAAGCCTTTTTTTATTAAAAACAATCATGGCTCCTTTTATTTGAAAACCTTTGTTTCTATAATTGATGCATATGTCGAACTTAAGTTTGTGAATTGAAATAAGGACCTATCCTTCTTTGAAGAGTAGCAAAGGGAAATAAACAACCAATGTTCCGCCTCACTCGGAACACCTCAGCTATTTCTATCGAAATAGACCTATATTCCAAACCCTGGCGGAATACGGCGAGTAGTTACGAGTGGTTCCTCCTTACGTCATGCGCAAAATCAAGAATGATTAACCTTTCCTTCGTTGATCTATACAAAAGTTTATTTTTGGTGAATATTTTTTGAAGAAAAAATCATTTTGAAAAATAGAAAAAAGCTTATTTTCACTGAGATTAGTAGTGTTAATTGAGATGTGCAGTATTTTTAATATAATTATTTTTAAATGAAACAGCTTCTTTGGGATCTTTCAGATCTGAGTTTACTCTGCAAATATGTTTAAACGTATCTGTTGGAGAACTGGTTAAAAAATAAACATTTGAAACAATCTTAATCTACACAAAGAAAGTGCAGGTAACATCCTTTTTATAAAGCAGTGATAACAAAAGAATAGTGCAATATACAAGAATTTGTACCATAAGTAAACAACTCAAAATCCTCCAATGAGATTATAGAAATATGTGCATAATTTAATCTTCTCAAAACCAAGTATCTTTTATTTCCAATGCAAATATTTTTGACACCAAAATATAAATTATTCTTTATTATACTTTACAGATTTCGTTCCGAATTCTCGCAACAGTGCAGATTCTAATATGAGGGCTCATAAAAAATGCCCTAATGAATTTATTGGTCACGCTATCATGACCAAAATGATAGATTTACAGGTTCATATGACACTGAATAAGTATTGTCCATTTAGGCCACATTCCTCCAAGAAAAACTTGTCAAAGAATGCTCTAACTGATAGATCGCTCAAGTGATCATGGCCAAAAATCACAGGTGCACAATGCCATATGATGACAAAGAAGTATACAAAGCTTGAGAAAGAGTCATAGACACATGACCAAGTAACGCTCCAGACAAAACTGGACAGATCGATGAACGGACAGACAAAGTGATCAACAGACAGAGTGATTGCAGTATATCCCCCTCAACTAGTTGGAGGGGGTACTAAAAGTTAAAACCGTGGGAACAAACACCAGTATTTTGCACATAATTTAAATATGAATTGCACATAATCGTTATGCTTGAATGGCATATGGGTCGTTATTCTGGCGCCTCTTTCCAAATAGTCATGTACAGTTCATAAAACCAAAAATGGAATTACTGCTAATCACTGTGTTAATGAATACTATTTTAATGAAGTTCAGATCTTCTTTGCTGAAGGAATCGGTAACTGAATACCCAAATGCTTCATTGCGACTTGTGAGTATATAGTATAAAAATTATACAGTATACATGCACGCGCAGTTAGTTCCATTTAACTGATGCAAAATATTTTATCTTTTTCAGTCAATAGATTTATATCTTGCTATATTTTGCTATACTTTTATATGTACATAAGCATTTTAACACATTGGCAAATAGAACAGGCGCAAATTCGACACTCTTATAGGATCAGTCTGATCAGGGTATGCTCTGTTTGCTTTTGAAATAAAACAAAATATCAGATATATTTTATCATGTCGTTATATAGTTCAATCATTGCTATTTGTTCCTTATCTATTTGCTCTGTATATTCCTTGCTTGGTAAGTATGTTTGCTCATTCATATTAGTTCGGGATAGGTGTTTGATAAGTGTATTTTCTTGTTTGTTTTTTATCGCAATAAAATTCCAATTTCAAAAATGAATCAATGTTGTTTTTTAATTCCATGCCTTGACGTTACAATTTCCACAATTTTGTAATTCAAATTAAACAGGATATAGCTTACTGACATCATTCCTCATACTTGACTATCATAATACAGCATATACTGGTGTTAAAATCGCATCAAAAACATATATCTATTGGATTGAATTCTGCGTATATTGGTACTTTCCGTTCTATCATATCACAAATGTCATTTATATACATTTGAATACAAATCGGGAGGACTAAACTTTGTGTAAAAATGACTATATTTTATAATGGGCCGAAACGACCAAGCCCGAAACGGATTAGGTGCGAATCTTCATAACAAATAAGCTCTTCCAGGCAAAAGGTAAAACATTTCTCCAGTGCAAAAAAAAGAGGGTCATACCAAACCATTATATTCTGTGCTGTGACATTGCAGCAAAATAAAAACAGCACAGTTCAGAGTTGTGTAGTTCTTGGTCAAATGGATAGTACATCTCCTGTGGTGCCTTATCTTGTCTACTTGTCAGCTACATGAGACATCTTATCTGGGTCTACTCTCTTTGCAATGACATAGTGTTAGCTTACAAATTATGATATATTTTAAAATTGATTTAACTCTTTCGCTGCCAGTCTCGCACCTGTGATCGATAACCCATGTTAACAGTCTAGATCCCGACGAGACGCCGAGTAACTTGGCGTCTCATCGGGATTCAATCTGTTTGATACAGTGGCTGGTTTTGGAAACAAAAATGAAGAAAAAAAAAGAAATTGTAGCAGACAAAAAAGTTTGCAGACGACCAAAATGATAGCGTACAAGTTATTATTAACTTAACATGAGAATATGTTGTGCGAAGTGCAAACCAATCTTACCACTGTGTCCAAACTGCCATTTCCCTTCATGGTTGCCTCCGATGATAAGACTGTCGAAATATCAGCGCTGAATGAGGGAAACGTGAAATAGGCACAACCTGAAAATATTGAAATACAGTAAAACTTCTCTATAACGACCGCTAAATTATATCAAGTATTTTGTGTTACAGGCAGGTGGTTGCTTAAAGCAAGATGAAAGTAAAACAGAACGCTCCTATAGGAACGTTCTGTTTTACTTTCACCTTGCTTTAAGCAGCCACCTGTCCTAATTAACACATTTTAGTGCCTGGGTATATAGAAATAAACGGGTGGAAAACTGAAATTAACCTAGTCTGCATTGTTGATTATTATACACCAATTTCATTTACAATGCTAATTTCCCATAGGCCACCGTGACATAGAAATACTGTCAGGCCCAGCGGGAAAAAATTACTGTCGGAAAAATACCGTCTCCCGCTAACATGGGTACGGAACATCTAGATCAGTGAGCGCTTATTAAATTGTGTGCGTGACATCATCCGATGACGTCATCGACTGACGTCATCTGACGCTTGCAATTTGATCAACACACGTCATTATGACAATTGCTTTGTTTTTGTTTATATATTTGAGAAATGTCGCGTTATGAGACTATTTCGGAGGAGGCTCTGTCTAGATTGGACAGTAAAAAGGGCTCCGCCAGTACTTATAACGTGTAATGAATAGAAATGTGAAGCTGTTCCGCGAGTTTTAAGCACCGAGTTGCTCTATAACTTTTGTTTAAAACTGTTTAGTGTTATTTTTGCTGACGAAATTGATTGTGCTGTTCGGTATAATAAAATAAATATCACATTCTATGGAGAGCGAAAGCACGTATTGTCAACCCTCCGTGTCAACGTTCCATCTGGTTATATTAACACCTTCAGTGCCATGAAGACGGGTCTATGCTATCATAGGGAAATGTATGGATCCTGATGAGACGCCGAGTAACTCCATAAATACTCATGTAAGAAATAATAACATCATGCGAACATAGCATACATGTACCCTGATCAGACGGCTATTATAGAAAACATATGATCTGGTTGCAAGGGTGCAAAAATTGTTGGAATAAAGGGTTACTTAAATATTCGTACAGAAGAAATGAAATGAATATTCACTGCAAAGACTTAGATAGTGCATGTTTATATAAATATTGTATAGCGAAATATCCGCGCCGACTGAAGCTTGAAATAAAGACAATATACAATAATGGAGCTTCTGTCTAGTTATAAAGTTAATCAGAGTACGGTGGCATATTTATGACAGCATTTACCACTTAGCTTCTTGAAAAGTTTCCAGTTAATATCTCACATAATTATCTAATAACTATATAGTGGAACATTTTCATGAAAACCTGATAATTATCTTATCACGTCTAACGACCTGTTATATATGTATGTATGTATTTTGATATGCTCTCCTAATCTGGAGGATAAATAGAGTGTTATTATATTGTTTTATTATTGATAAAAAGAGTGTTGTTATATTGTTTTATTATTATTATTTTTATTATTATTATTATTATTATTATTATTATTATTATAATTATTATTATTATTATCATTATTATTATTATTATTATTATTATTATTATTATTATTATTATACTCCACAACAACGGTGTTGGGGGAGCATATAGTCGCCGTTTTGTCCGTCCGTTTGTCAGTCCGAACTTTGTTCGGAGCATAACACAACAACTGTAATAGATATCAACATGAAACTTCATAGGTAGATTGATCTCGATGAGAAGTGCAGTACACAAGAACCATCACTCTCTTTTGCATAACTCATGAGTTATTGCCCTTTGTTATTTTTGTACTTATAATTTGTCCGGAGCATAACACAAAAACTAAGACAGGTATCAACATGAAACTTCATAGGTAGATTGATCTTGATGAGGAGAAGTGCAGTGCACAAGAATCATCACTCTCATTTGCATAATGTAGGAGTTAATGCCCTTTGTTATTTTTCATACTTAAAATTTGTCTGAGGTTGGGGAGCATCCATCGGTTCTACCAATATTCTCTTGTTATTATTATTTTTATTATTATTATTATCATCATTATCATCATCATCATCATCATAATCATCATCATCATATCATCATCATCATCATCATCATCATCATCATCATCATAATTACCATCATCATAATTACCATCATCATTATTAATATATATATTATTATTACTATTTTTATTATCATTATTGAAAATATTTTGATTAACACCTTTTTATCTGAGCCTCTGGGTGTTATTTAAATTCAGTGAATAAAGAGAAATAGTAATGCTTTGTATGAGTCGTCTGACCAGGATCTGTTCTGTTTGCTTATGGAATAATATAGAACTAATTCTGTCACCGTTTCTGCAATGTCCAAAAATGTGTTGATTCGCCATTATACAAATTAAGCAAATCAATGATATAATTATTTCTTACATGAACTTTATCGGAGTAAAATTTTCAAAATCTTAAATAGGGTTTTAACCCTATCACCGCCAATGTCGCATAAATGCACCACGACAAATAGTGCAGTCCCAGATCAGACACCGTCTTTTCAAGGCAGCGTCTGATCAGGGACTTCACTTTTTGTCTAAAACACTATTTTTATATCTGTGCTTTGTTCCTTTGAAAATTGCATTTATTAATCTCATTTCCTTATTTTACCGAATGATTTAACAAAATTGGTTTGCAGACGATACTTAGAAATTTGGCACCGAAAGGGTTAATCAGACTGGGTCCAAAGTGGATGCATGGTTACTCGGCGTCTCATCAGGATCCAAATTGTTTGCAAATGTATTACAATACCGTACATGTCTCGTCGCTTTCGTGCTAATATCCGCGAGCTATCATTCACGTTCTATATTCAGGCGCTAAATTCACGTGCTTATATCCGCGAGCTAACATTCACGTGCATATATTCACCTGCTAATTTTAACGAACTAACATTTACGCGCTACAATTCACGTGCTAATATTCACGTGCTAACATTTATATACAATGACTTACCTGTGAGAATAACAATAAGAAATACAATCAACCGCCAGTCCATTACTCTAATCCTGAAGAATCATTAACACAGTTTGTTAGAAATACTTGTCATTTTAAAACCATGTATCACTGAGTCAAAACACAAGGCGTGTACTTCTCCTTATATGGTGTTGAATTTAACCATTTAGCTGAAGAATATTCATGCAAGAAATTATGACAACAATAATATTTATTAAAATAATTTTTCATCTTGGTACATGTATATGAGAATAGGATTTTTCAGTCATGACAGAAGCTGTGGAATCATATCTATATTATTTTATAAGCAAACAGAGAAGACCTGATCAGACGGCTCCTACAGGAGCCGTCTGATCTGAGTCTACTCTGTTTGCAAAGGCATGAAAACACGTCTATACCAGGTAAATAGTTAAAAGAAAAGCATGTAGTTTACTTATCACTTGGTTGAAACTCTAAGAATGCTTCACTTAATGTACAGCCGTGTCTTAAAGTTCATGGAAGACTTCTCCTTTTATGAATATTAATTATTTGTAATTTGCATATATTGTTATGAATTCAAGTGAATACACTGCTTTTGACAAATAATATTAGGAACGTGACTACATTATTCCACAAGCAAACAGAGCAGACCCGGATCAGATGGATCTTACAGGAGTGGCCTGATCTGGGTCTACTCTGTTTGCAAATGCATTGAAATACGCTCCTACCAGGTAAAGGGTTAAATTAATTTAAAAAGTGCATAACAGTATTGACACCTAAGGCTAAAAATTATGTTCGCTTAAATAAATTGTCGTTTACAAAAAAAGACGTATGCTGCAGTTCTCGGATTTAATAGTCTTCCCATTGTCTTTTTAACATTCTGTACTCTGAGTAATTGTCGTCTGCATATATTGTCTTCTGCTTCAATTGTAAATATACATGTTTCTTCGATTACTTTGCAAAAACAGTACCAGAGTTGCAACCATTTTGGATCCTGATGAGACACCGAGTTACTCGGCGTCTCATCTGGATCCAAACTGCTTGCATAGATAACCACACATTCGAAAGTAGAGTAGCGAAAATTAAAAGCGCACCATTCAACATATTGTAAATACTTTAGATTACTCGGTGTTTGATTTGAATCCAACCTGATTCAAAAGGTTTTTCTTAAAATGGCAGTAACAATTGTTCATAAAATATGTGTCCATAATCTTGATTACGCTGCGGAGAGTTTTATAGTTAGCCGAAGGGAAACGGAAAATGTTAATTAACCATTAGACGGGTGGGCAAACTTTTTTCGGTAGAAAATGTCATTGGTTGGCTCTGTGTTGATTAACTTATCTCTCCTGGACTATATTAAGACCCAACCTCTTGAATATATCTACCGAAAAGGAGCATTTACTAGAGATGTTTTGTGTGTGTAGTTTTTAAACAATTGTGATAAATAGAGCATTTGTTCCTATGGAACAAATGCTCTATTTACCGCAATGGTTTCAAAATGTGACGTTTACAGAGGCGCGAAAATGCGTTACTAGGAGGGAATGCGTTAACGTCCGTTTTTTGTCAGCTACGGACTAATTGGAGGCGAACAGATACAGAGAAACCCGGGCGCGTTGCCCTGTTCTTATTATCGATGGAGTTTCTGTGGTTCTTTTTGATGCCCTGTGTAAAGCACTGATACATCGGACCTTGGTTTATAAAGTCTTTTCCCAAGGACTTAGTCCGGTGGGGGATCGAACCTAAACATCAATCGTCAATGTCAGACTTCTATTGTTACAGTTGATTTGTCTAGTATTTCTTTTCAATAACACGACCAGGGTATCAAACAGTTTGGATCTTGATGCGTTCCTGGGTGCCGAGTGCCGAGTGCTGAGTGCCGAGTTCCTGGGCATCTCATCTGGATCCAAACTGTTTGCATGGGTAATCACCCATCCGCTCGCAGCAGGCTAAAGGTTAAAGATAAACACAATGAAAATACAATATACCATAGTTACAGCGGCCACTCAAATGCAGTTTAATGTTTGATGTCTAAGGCAGGCGGAAGCTTAATGCAGGGTGGAAATTTGTGCATAAAGCTCTTAATGGAACTTTCTGCATTACTTTCGTTCTACGTTGACTGTGTCCTCCATGAAAATGAACTCTTTCACAAGTCACATATGCTCTTTACGAACATTGTTAACCAAGATGAGAGGTTTCATAGATGAGCCATCTCATCAGGGTCTGCACTGTTTGTAAAGTTACACTTTTCTTTTTAAAAATAGTATCCCTAAATATATAAGTACTTCTCGCGGAGTTTACGGTTTCTTATTGTGAGCAAATAAGTGACTCGACCACGCAAGCTCAACAGATCAATCGTAATCGCTACAAACTGAACAAAATACCTGACAATTTCATGGACAGAGAAACTGCAAGACAAGCAATTCTTCAGATAATCTCTAGGATTGAGGTATGTAGGGAAACTCAGGATGAGGTAGATAGCATATATGACAATTTGTGTAACACTATACTCTCTGAAATGCAAGAAAGTGTCCCAAAATTTAATAATTCATCGAAATCGCGCACGAAATTCAGGCATAAAAAGCCATACTGGAATGATAATTTGTCTGCATTATGGAAAGACATGCGCGAAAAAGAGCGTTTATTCCTGAAATCCAACGGCAACAGGCGCGCGCGAAACTCATTGCGACAGGAATACATAAATGCAAGGAACAGTTTCGACAAAACTCTGAAACGTACCGAGCGA
Source organism: Azorinus chamasolen (assembly GCA_963576725.1). Taxonomy (NCBI): domain Eukaryota; kingdom Metazoa; phylum Mollusca; class Bivalvia; order Cardiida; family Solecurtidae; genus Azorinus; species Azorinus chamasolen. The sequence goes on from OY755253.1 coordinate 50,034,926, forward strand.
TCATACAGGCAAACAAAAGCTATAGAAATAGAAGAGATCTCGACCAAAAACCCGAATGATTTTTGGGATAAAATCCGTCGACTAGGGCCTAGAAAAGACACTTCAATACCAATACAAGTGATTAATGAAAATGGGGGAACGGAATGCGGGGAAAGCCTCGTTTTTGAAAGATGGAAACGAGATTTTAGCAACCTGTATAACGTAAGTGACGTGGATAATTTTGACCAAACTTTTTACGAGCAAGCTAAAATGCATAAATATCTGCTGGAGCATGATATTATAGACCCATTGTATACCCCGAATGTTACTCTCAACAAAAATATAAGTATTGAAGAGATCGCAGAGATAGTAATGGGCTCAAATTCTCGTAGTGCTTCCGGATATGACAACATACCATACGCAGCTTTGAAATTTCCCGGAGTAATAGCGGTATTACATAGATTGTTTCAAATGATTTTTGATACAAGCATAATACCGACAGAATGGCGTAAAGCAGTTATATGCCCTATATTGAAAGACCCAATGTCTGACAAACGTATACCCATGAACTATAGAGGTATTAGCCTACTCTCTTGTGTAAGCAAGTTGTACAGTGCATTTCTTAACAAAAGAATTGTTAAATATCTAAGCGATAATGACATTCTAGCTGACGAACAGAATGGGTTTCGTGCGAATCGCTCGTGCGAAGATCACGTGTATACTCTCGATAGCATTGTCAGAAACAATAGATCGGTATTTACTGCATTTATTGATCTAAGAAAATGCTTCGATTTCATAGACAGAGATATGATGTTATACAAGCTTTTGCTTAATAAAATTGACGGTAAGGTGTATAGTTCTGTTAAGAGCATATATCAACATTCAGTGTCATGCATAAAGATAAACGATAAAATAACAGAGTGGTTCGATTGCAAGACCGGAGTCAAGCAGGGAGATAATTTATCGCCGACAATTTTTTCTGTCTTTGTAAACGACCTTGTGGCTGAAATAAATGACCTTGACCTTGGTGTTAAGGTTGGGGACAGTAAAATTTCAATGCTGTTGTACGCAGACGACATTGTGATGATTTCATTAAGTGAAGATGGGTTACAGGCAATGCTTGATAAATTAAATAATTGGTGTAAAAAATGGCGTGTACTTATCAATACCGATAAATCAAAATGTATGCACTTTAGAAAAGGTAGGAGTATACGAACAGAGTATATCTTCAAGATTGGGAATAATCAGCTCGAGATCGTTGATAGATATAAATACCTTGGGGTGATCATGAACGATAAAAGTGACTATTCTTTTAACAGTGAAACATTAGCAAAAGCAGGAAGTCGTGCCCTCGGTAGTGTCATTAGTAGGTTGAGACATTTAAAAGATTTTGGATTTAAGACATACGATAAGCTATACAACTCGTGCATCGTTCCCATATTAGACTATTGTTCAAGTGTCTGGGGTTATAAAACCTACAAACCGATCGACAATGTCCAAAATAGGGCAGCGCGTTTCTTTCTCGGAGTACATAGATTCACTCCAAACTTGGCAATTACAGGTGAAGTTGGATGGCTGCCAAGTACTTATCGTCGCTGGGTTAACATGGTGCGATATTGGAATAGACTTGTCCTCTTACCCGATGAACGTCTCACAAAGAAAGTTTTCAATGCAGATTACATCATGTGCTCCAACTGGTGTAGTGATATCAAATCAGTATTTGTACAGTTAAACATGGAAAACCTTTTTTATTCAAAGGCTGTTGTTGATATAGGACTTGTAAAAGCAAGAGTACACGCATATTATAGTCAAATATGGGGAAGTAATGTATTAAATGTTCGGAAATTACGGACATATGTGTCTTTTAAGAACACTTTCGAAACAGAATCTTACCTAAATCTAAATTTGAAACGATGTGAACGCTCTTTCCTAGCTCAGTTCCGTTGTGGTGTTCTCCCTTTAAGAATTGAAACTGGACGATATGTTGCTGAGTCGCCAGATCAAAGACTGTGTAATTTATGCGATTTACGGTGCGTTGAAGACGAGTACCACTTTTTATTGCACTGTCCGCTATATAATGACTTTAGACGGGAGATAACTCATGATATACCTAATCACATAGACAGTGATACTGAAAAACTCATTTTCTTACTACAAAAGCGGCAGAGGAAAATTGCCAAGTATATTATGAAGAGTTTTAACAGACGCCGAAGCGTCTTATTTAACCTTTAGCACGCTGAAATAAATGTGTCGGGGTGTTTGTAAACAGTTTGGACCCAGATTAGATGTCGAAACACTCGGCATCTCATCTGGTATCAAACTGCCTGACACTGTTAGTATGTTTTAGGGAAATGTTTTTAGAAATTTAAGTGGAGGGGAAAAGAGTAGCTAGACAACGTTCTAAAGGTTGAATAAACACGCTAAGGGAATTGAAGTTATCTATTTTCCATATTCAAGATATTCTAATCATGGTAATCATGAAAAAACAACCTCTACCAGCCGCCATAATGACATTAATTCATGATAGACTGGACTTAATATACATGCCATTTGTATATATATATATATATATATATATATATGTATTATGTATAGATATATATATTAGTACTTATATTTCAGGTGACTTATAGGCCCAGTGGGCCGGGTGTCTTACATATATTTTTGAAAATATGTTATTCTTGTACATGTACACATGTCACTATAATAAAATATTTACTTACTTACTTACTTACTTACTATATACAGTAAGTTTGACCTGTTTGGGTTTTGGAATAATCCATTTGAAAATTCAGCGTTCAAGGAGTTAATGTAAAAGTAATTGTAAATGTATGCATGCATATGAATTAGCGTGTTCTGTTTTGATCCTAAATTCAGTTACAGTAAAACCTCTCTAAAACGGTCACTAAATTGTGTTAATTAGTTGGTATTTAGGGCAGGTGGCTGCTTAAAGCAAGGTGAAAGTAAAACAGAACGCTCCTATATAGGAGCGTTCTGTTTTACTTTCACCTTGCTTTAAGCAGCCACCTGCATTTTAAATAAAATACTTAATGTAATTTAGTAGTCGTTATAGAGAGGTTTTACTGTATTTACAAACAGTGTCAATCTGATCCCGTTTAGCACGGTGGAAATAATAATGGTAAATCTTTGACTGCTCCATTCCTCTCAAATGTATATCCAAAGAATTTTGTTTTAGATCCACTTGGTAGATTTTTTACAAATTTATCAGCATTTCTTCAATTAAAAAAACCCATAAAATTGTGAATTAACTAGAAATAATCTGCCCCTACTTACGTATAACTGTGAAGCTATGGCGTGGCTTATGATAAGGGATATAATTCTGGTGTTACTTGGTGCATATCATTGCCATACCCCGGGTGGGCTAGCTCGGATGATTATTACTCACTCTATAATATTTCAAGACTCCAGGTCAAGTGCGTTTGTAATTATGCTTGATGCAAAAAAATTGAATCTGTTCGCGGATAACGCGGAGAAGATTTAACCCATTTGCCCAATAAGCTAGTCTTTAAATGAATCTACTGAAAAAGAGCATTTACAAGAGAAGAGGAACGCTTCAGATTGTAGAATTGTAGTTTTCCTGTGGAACAAATGCTCTATTTAATGGTTCCAAAAAGTGAATTTTACTGACGGAAACACAAGAGACTTTGACTGGAAGAAACAGCAGAATCAGATCTACTATATAAAAAACAAACTGAGCAGATCTTGATCAGACGGCTCCTATAGGAGCCGTCTGATCTGGATCTACTCTGTTTACAAAGGCGTAGAAAACATAGTTATGGAGAAAAAGGTTAAGCTTCCTCATACTATCAAACATGATGTCGTCTTAAAAATATCATTGCAATTGTTTTTAAGCATTTATGTACTTAGTTTAATTATTTAACCCTTTACTCCATAAATACGCTTTCATAAATCTTCGCAAACAGAGTAGACCCAGATCAGACGGCTCCCATAGGAGCCGTCTGATCAGTGTCCGCCTGTTTGCTTATGATATAATATAGATATGATTCTACAGTTTCAGTCATGGTCAAAATGTCATATGTATATGTGCTATTATAAGACATTTATTTAATTAATATTCATGACGTCATTTAATTTGACATGAATATTCATGGAGGAATGGGTTAAGAAACTAATGACCGAGTGGTAAACAGTTTGGATCCTGATGAGATGGGCTTAGTATGAGAAGAGCTGTGTTAACACTGTGGACTATATAATTCATGATGCGTTTTGCCAATGTGGATTTAGATCAACTTCCAAAGCAGTTATCTCCCCTAATCGCACGAAATGACAAGGGAGATCACTGTGAGGAGTTTGGATTTAGATTAGATGTCGAGTCACTTAGCGTCTCATAGGAATCTAAACAGGTTGAAACTGGGGCCAAACGGAAAAGATAATAAAGGAAACTTGGTTTTGGCAACAGTACTTAATTTTATTTCATTTATATATGTATTGTAGTATATTTTCCCCAGCGGTCGCACATATTTTTTATGGAAATTCAAAATGACTATTATTTACTGCGGGACCACACACCAGATTTACTCACTAATGCACAGGAACTGTTTGATTTTTGAAGTGACGTTAACATTATGCAGATCATCTGCAGATCATTTGCTGTCCAGCATTATGTTCTCCAATCTGAGCAATTAACCCTTTCAGTGCCAAAATTGTCGTCTGCTAGACATATTTTCGTCTGCTTCAAGTTTTAGCATGGACGTTTGTTCAATGTCTTTATAAAACGATAAGCAGGGTGTCAAACAGTTTGGATCCTGATGAGACGCCATAATTTCTCGGCGTCTAATCTGGATCCAAACTGTTTTGCATAGGATATTACAGACCAGTCTTCATGACACTGAAGGGGTTAATGTCTGCAAATATTGTCGTCTGCTGGGGTTTTTCCCCTTCCGTATCTATTCAAAAGTAAATGTCTGAGTGAAAAGCAGTTTGGACCCTGATGATGTGCCAAGTTAATCGGCGTCTCATCTGGATCCAGACTGGAACCATTCGCATACCTGTTTAGAGGAACAGTTGCTTATACCGTTGAACTTCGATATCTCGAAGGCGGAGAACTCGAACTACGGGATAACTCGAACTAAAAGTTCGGTCCTTCCAACATCTTACAATACAGAATTGCTCTAATATGGTTCACTACTACGCACATCTAGAAACACATTTCACAGCTTAATGCAGGTCTACAATAATGCTGAAAGCTCCTACATGAGCTTTCAGCATTACTTTAGACCTGCATTAAGCTGTGAACTTGAGAAATTGCCCAGATTAGAAATCGGATAATTCGAACTTCTGTTATCTCGAACTAAATTATATAGGCCCTTGAAGTTCGAAATATCGAAGTTCAACTGTATATCAAAAGTCTGTTGTTCGCCTTTGTTCAGAACTTTGTATGTCCTCGCATTATCAATATTACTAAATAATAATGTTACTCTCTGTTTTATCTCCTACCCTGCTTAAACATGTTTTGCGCAGCCATTTCACGCTTGCGTAAAACCTCGCTTGTATCATTATTATGAAGATTGTCAATTTGAACTTATAGATAAAATGCCCCTGTGGCACGAAATAAACCGTTTTCATCGATACTTATTTTCTACATCAATTCATTATATTTACCAACCGTTAATGAAACTAAAACGCAAGCCGAATAAATACTAAAACATCGGCGAATAACATCGGATGTTTGATATCAAACACATGAAAGTTTTGCCTTCTCCAGCGATTATTCAGCTGGTTTCTTCAGATATACAAATGTACTTCTTTTCAGCATATAGACAAATGGTTCTTATGTAATTGTTAGGCTATTTTAACCCTTTCGGCGCCAAATTTCTAATTATCGTCTGAAATCCAAATTTTGTTAAATCATTCGGTACAATAAGGAAATAAGATCAATAAATGCAAATTTCAAAGGAATATTAAAGCACATATATAGAAATCGAGAATGAGACAAAAAGTAAAGTCCCTGATCAGACGCCGCCTTAAGGCGGCGTCTGATCATGGACTGTACTATTTGTCGTGGTGCATTTATGCGACGGTTAAAACAAATTGCATGTAGAGAGTTTTTATCACTTTAACCAAGTTCGGCCTTTTATAATTATTTTAGCCCTTGGCAAAAACGATGCTCTCCCAATTAATTGTACACTACACAACAGACTGCAGATCTAGCGATAAATAAAATACAATACACCCTCTCTAAAGCGACCACCTAAAAGAAGGCCAGTTAGTAGCTTAATGCAGGAAGAAAGTATTGCATTAAGCTACTGCAGCTGAACTTCGGCATCTCGAACTTCAATGGGCCTTACGAATTACTTCGAGATAACAGAAGTCCGAGTCATTCGATTTCTAATATGGACAAGTTCTCAAGTTCACAGCATAATGCAGGTCTAAAGTAATGTTGAAAGCTCCTAAAGGAGCTTTCAGCATTACTTTCGACATACATTAAGCTGTCACATGTGTTTCTAGATATGGGTAGCGATACAATTTAAAAACAATTCTGTAGTGTACAATTTGGAAGGACCGAACTTTTACTTTGAGTTTCGAGTTATCCGAGTTCGAGATATCGATGTTCAGCTGAACTTGCATTTAAAGACACACATTTCCATTCATACGGCAACCTATTAGTTTAAAATACATTTGTAGTTTTTTAAAAACACTCAGCTAATAAATATTCATTATGTCTTTATTTCTTACACATATATATTCATCTCGGAAAGGGTTACAAAAACCTGGACTAAAACTCAAAACTATAGGTTCAGTAAATAATTTGAAACAACACATTTTCAACATTTATTTATTCAAAATGAGCCTTTTCACACAGCAACAACGACATTTTTTCAAACACAATAACAAATAACAACGAATCCATCACTAACACTATTTAACCCTTTCCTTCATATTAATGTATTAACCCTTCGCTTGCTGAATTTTAAAATACATTTCTCCTTCTTTACCCATGCCCTGTTGTATAATTACATATATCTTCACTGTGTACAAGTATTTCGCTGTACAATCACTGCTGTGGAGTGCAATGGTTACACAATCAACTTGTAAATAGTGCAGACCCTGATGAGACAGCTCCTGCAGGAGCTGTCTCATCTGGGTCTTCACTATTTACAGGTAGGTATATTGACGTGAACAGCAAGCGAAGGGTTAACTCACTTCTTTGCAAACAGAGTAGACCCAGATCATATGATTCCTGTGGGAGCCATCTGATCAGGGTCTGTCCTGTTTGTTTATGAAATAGATCTAATAAAAAGCTGACACTACAGTTTCTGTCGTAATAAAAAGTCCCTTTGTCATAAAGTTATTAAAAAGTTTCAGTGAATCAATAGTGTAATTATTTTTGGCATAAATAGCCATTGAGTAAAGGGTTAAACTATTTGAAAATAATACCTGATTTGGTTTTGAACTACACAGATGATATGACCTTGACCTTTTTAACCTTTAGCGGGCAAAGGAAGATTAGCCCCCACCAATACCATTGAGAATGACAGGGAATGGTCTGGATATAGACTGTTAGTATGTGTCATCGAAGTGTCATATTTCCCACGGCATGGGTTATGTATGCAAAGAGACGACCATGGTCACGTGATCTATTTATGTCCGTATGTCAATGTGTATCCCTGTGTAGCATGCGCCCCTGTGTAGTTGGCATCCCTGTGTAGTGCTGGATATATGTGGACATAGTGTAAGCGATGTAACAAAATGTGTAGATAACACTTTGACAGCATGACATCATTGTTCACATTTATTGTCCATGGTTTCAATCAGGTGAATTTGTTATACCTCCCGCCACAAGGGCAATAATGATAGAAACATTGGTTGCCAGAGTCAACGCCGTGAAAACGATGAAACAAAATCGATCTAATATGATGGCTGCATCGGTCCACGTGATGTCACAGATGACGTCTTTCACGTTGTCTTCGTATCCATTTTCAGTTTCATTGTCGACGTGGGACACTTTGTTACGATGGCGACTCGGTGGCCTCGTTATCTGCTTTGTTGGCAGTTCAACACATGTGACTTTCGATGCAAATCTGACAAGTAGCAAGATGGCGGACGGATTTTTCACGTAACCTTCTTTATGGAAAATAATCAGTATAAGGACAGTCAGAAAACATTGGAAGCCGGCCAAAATCAACACCAGTCCCAGGTACAATCCTGAAAAAACCCAAACATTTGTCACATCAGTTACTTGAAGTTGACAATAATTATAACTCAACCATTTCCTTGTTGGATATTCATGTAAAAAAATGACATTATGAATACTAACGAGCCTAAAATTTTAAATTAATATACAAATTTTATGAACAAAGGATGTTTTGACTTTGGCATAGCGTATAGAATCAGGATGCGAGGTTATAAAACTTTTTGCTCGAGTCTTAGATCATTCTCAAGCACCTAATTGGTCTACTCTGTTTGCTTATAATAGATTAACTCCTTCGCTGCCAAAGTATGTCGTCTGCAACCTTTTTCGTCTGCTGCAATTTTCATTTGTTTATATTTATTCATTTTTGCTTCAAAAACGTATTTAAAGTTACAAAACACTTTGGATCTTGACGAGACGCTGAGTTTAAATAGTCTGTCGCTCAAAACAAGTTTTATTGTACATGTATATTAAAATTCTTTACCGAGTACGGATACTGAGATGGACGTAGATGGCAAGGTGTCAGCTACAAGGGTCAGCAGCACGGCCAGCGACAAAAATACTGTTAGAACATAGGATAGCTTCTCCCCACTCTCAACAGGCACAATAAACACGAGAATCGCGAGCAGTGACGTCAGCACAATTGGAATCATGACGTTTAGATTGTAGTAGTCCGTGCGCCTCACTGAAATTTAAATAAATGGCAATAAGATTAACTCTGTGCACACAAAGAAATGTTTGGCACATTATAGATATTCCTTCAACTTTGCACGCTAAGTAATTTAATCATCTGCAACACTTGTCGTCTTCTTCAAATCTGAAAAAAGTATTTCCCTCATTTCTTTTTCAAACTATGGTCAGAGTGTCTCGGTAAGGGGGGGGGGGCACCGGTAGATCTAGATCTATCAGGGTGTTTTCTATCATGTACGTATTCTCAAATATATTATTGCTAAACCCTTCACGCTTTTGTTTACCATATTCTCCATATTCATGCAGATTAACGCATTTGCAAGCAGTGTAGATCCGGATCAGACAGATCCTGCAGAAGCTGTATGATCAGGATCTTCTCCGTTTGCTTACTGATTTATATAGGTTTTGTTCCACAATTTCTAAAATGAACAAACTTTCATTGTTCATTAGCTATTATAAAATCCAGTCAATGAATATGTATGAAGTCAATATTTCCTGAGGTAAATGGTTAAATATGCGGTTTGCCTTGGAAACGGATTGTGTTCAAATCTAAGTGATATAGACCTATCCGTTGCTAACGAGTCGTGTTCAGATCTAAGTAACAGTTCTAGCCTTTGCAAACGGATTGTGTTCAGATCTTTGTAATAGATTTATCCTCTGCAAACGGAATGTGGCCAATAACCGCTCTTGTAGGACAGATTCCAAGACAACTGTGTTTTATTCGTAAACTTAAATGTTCACATTTAAATAGAATTGTCTCGAAGAGACGTGATCATAACATAGGCTTTGGTGGAGAAGTGTGGGGTTGTTTGCTTGAAACTTATTTAATTTACGCATCTTTTATCTTTGCCTCTAATTCAGGCTGAATTAGAATAAACCCTCTAAATGCAGGGAAACGGGTAACCATTAACGGGTAACCATTTGTAAACAGTGTAGAACCAGACCAGAAAGTAAATAAAGAAGTCATGTATAAGGTTCTTAACTATTTGCCAAAGTCTGTCTTTCCGAATACTTAGAGTAATAATAAGAGTACCTAAACAAATTTTAAAGTCGACTTATGGGTGAATGTGTAGGATAATTATAGTACCTAAATAAATTTCAAAGTCGACTTGTGGGTGAACTCGCACGACTCCAGCATTAGTTGTCTCTGTGAGATTCATTAACTTAACGGAGGATTTGTCTATTTTCCATTCGCCATTCTCTCTGAAAGAAAGAAAAAGTTGTATTTGTTTGTATAGGGATGATGGCTCACAATTGCAAACAGCTTAGACTAGATGAGACGCCGAGTAACTCGACGTATCATCAGGGTCCAAGCAGTTTGACACCCAGATAAGTTCCCAAACACTTATATAAATCAGAAGTATATAAAAATGCAACAGAGTAGTTTTAAGCAGACATAATGTTTCAGTACGATAAGAGCTAAAAGTGTTTCAGTAACATTGGGCTACGTCCAGCTAATTACAGGCTGAGGCAAAACCCAGGCATGAAACAAAGTGCATTGTTTCGTGTATAGAAGAACACTTAGGTAGAACCGGCCAACCATTGTCGCACTGTGAAAACGATTCTTCTCAACCTCTGATCTGTAGCAATTTGTCTTATATGTCGAATTATTGACCGAGTTTCAAACAGCGTGGATCCTGATGAGACGTCGAGTAACTCGGCACCTCATCTGGATCCACGCTGTTTACAATTGGGAGTCCAGCCACGGAGTTTATAACAAGTATCCAAATTGTTTGCTGGTTTTTAACCCTTCTCTTGCTGAATTTTAAGATACAGTTCTCCTTCTGTACTCATACCATGCTGTATAATTACATATATCTTGACTGTGTACAATTATTTCTCTGTTGTTGAGTGCAATGGTTGCACAATCAACTTGTAAATAGTGCATATCCTATTTTAGACAGCCCCTGAAGGAACTATTCACTATTAACAGGCATGTATAATAACGTGAATAGCAAGAGAATGGTCAATAATGGCAAATATATCCATATTTTTTAAGCATTGGTAGAAGCTATAGAATTAAATTTATATTATTCCATAGGTAACACAGCAGAATCTGATCAGACGGCTCAATCAGGAATTGTCTGATCTGGGTCTACTCTATTTACAAAAGTGTGAAAATGCGTTTATATAAGGGATAGGGTTAATAAGAATTAAGATTTTTAAGGCAGATGTCTGTTTAAGGCAGGATGGAAGTTATGTAGAAATCTCCCCTGGGAGCTTTCTGCGTGATTTTCAGCCTGCATTAAACAGCGACCTATCTTACAGACTGGCATTAACCCTTCGCTTGCTATTCACGTCAATATACCTACCTATAAATAGTGAAGACCCAGATGATACAGCTCCTGCAGGAGGTGTCTCATCAGGGTCTGCACTATTTACAAGTTGATTGTGCAACCAGTGCACTCCGCAGCAGTGATTGCACAGCGATATACTTGTACACAGTGAAGATATATGTAATTATACAACAGGGCATGGGTAAAGAAGGAGAAATGTATTTTAAAATTCAGCAAGCGAAGGGTTAATACCAATTTGAAGGTCTGGCTCAGTGGAGTTTTACTGCATTTTTTTTAATGTTTACTGAAATCTGATAAGAATCTAATCTATTCGACAAATCAGGTCATCATCAATTTACTAAAGAGTTCAATTCAATGCTTTCAAAATTTCTTCTATTGACCTTTTACTCTGTGAATACGCATGTAAGAAATACTGATTTTTTATGTAATGGCATTTTAACACATGGTTTTTTGGCCATGGCAGTACATTAAAACCTCTCTATAACGGCCACTAAAATGTGTTAATCGGTTGGTATTTAGGGCAGGTGGCAGCTTAAAGCAAGGTGAAAGTAAAACAGAACGCTCCTATAGGAGCGTTCTGTTTAACTTTCACCTTGCCTTAAGCAGCCACCTACCTTTAGCACAAATTACTTGATGTAATTTAGAGGCCGTTATAGGGAGGTTTTACTGTATCTGCAGAATTGGACCTATATTATTTTATAGGCAAACAGATCAGATCCTGATCAGACGGCCCCGATAGGAGCCTTCTGATCTGGGCATGCTTTGTTTACGAAGGCGCCTTATTGTGCTTCTATGAGATCAAGGGATTAAATTGCAAGTGAGTGTCGCATGAACATACTCAAAGTCCTCGAGGTTCACTCCTGTTCCGGACGCTTCTAATTTTACTTCATCGTAGCTATATCCCCAGCTTACTACCTCAATGATACATTTCTGCTGATCGTACGGATAATATGTGATATCCACCTGAAAAACAAATGCTTGTGTTTTGTCTTTTTTTCGTTTGTAGCGCGTCTTACGTTTACCCATATTTCAGTCGTAACAATATTTGTATCGCGACGACCAGCTAATTACAGGTAGAGGAAGACCCCGAGGGCTTTCTGTGCACAAAGCAAATTGCATTGGAAAATATGCATGTATAAATATCACATAGACGGCGACAGCACATATTGTCAACCCAAGGTTGGTAATGTCCACCGGGGCGTTAGACATGCCGAGAGTTATTCTCGGTGCTTAACAATCACGGAACAACTTAACACTTTTAACACGTTATCCCACAGTGACGCATTTTTGCGCACCTATAAAAGTCACTTTATGAAACCATTGTGATAAATAGAGCATTTGCTTTAATAGGAGCAAATGCTCTATTCATCACAATAGTTTCTAACTACAAAATTCTAAATGTTTCCTTTCCTCAAGTTAATGCTCCTTTTCGGTAGATACATTCATAGCCTAGGAGAGAATGAGTTGATCATAACACGTTTGGTACTTGCGGAGTCCTTTTCACTGTCCAGTCTTGACAGATCCTCCTCCGAAATAATCAAAAGTCGCCAAATGCGACATTTCTCAAATTATTAGACAACAATAAACATTTAAAATGTTGACGCCAAGCACACAAATTAATACGCGCTCACTGATCTAAACGTAATGTTGATCTCACGAAATACTGGTGCATGGAACAGTACAGACTTTTTCGTTGCAGATATATGAAATATTGTATAGGAATTTTACGTGAGGTATAATAATATATAATATCCACTAAAGCATTGGGTAACATATATTATTATACCCCTGTCAAACTCCATAAACAAGAGTCCCCAGCTTACAGTTACAATGATACATGTATTCCCTGTAAAAGTCACTTTTTGAAACCATTGTGATAAATAGAGCAATTGCTCCTATGGGGTAGATGCTCTATTTATCACAATGATTTCAGGACTACACAAATCTAAATTTTACATTTTCTCTAGTAAATGCTACAAGTTTGGTAGATTCAATCAAAGATGCTGGGTCTAAAAATAGTCTATGCTGGAATGAGTTAACCTAATACATAATTAACAATGAATGTTTTGGGTGTGACAGCTACATATAAATCAGATATTATTCTGCAAACAGGACATACCCTGATCCAGGAGCTGTCTGCCAAGGAGTCGTCTGATCTAGATCTACTCTGTTTGCAAAGTTGCCAACAAGTCCTTGTTTGGGAAAGGAAAGGCTTAACCCTTTGTCTGATAAGCGTGATCTGACAGAATAATCGGGATCCAAACTGTTTGATACTCCGTAAATAGTTTTTCAATCATTTTCTAATCAAAATAAGTAAAAGACGTAGTTTTTCAGCAGACTTCGTTGCTGTCAGTAGACAACGGACAATGAACAGTAGGCATACGCGGGGTTATAGGTCAAATATCTACCTCGCAGTGGGTTTCGAACAGAAGCAGTGGCTCCCATTCCACTAGACCCTGATAATCAATCCGAAGGTGCAGGTTCGAGTCGCTAACCACGCCCAGGTTTTCCAGCCTGAAATAAATAAATATGATTCCTGTAATCCTGTACTCCATATTACAGGCATTTTAACGCCTTTGCAAACAGAGTAGACTCATATTAGACAGTTCCTCTAGGAGCAATCTGATTAGGGTCTGGGCCCATGCTCATAAAGCTTTTAGTTGAGTTCGTTCTCAAGCTTTTGATTGGTCAGATTAGAGTTCTCAAGCTTTTGATTGGTCAGATTTGAGCCAAAGGCTCAAATCTAACCAATCAAAAACTTGGGAACGAACCCAGACTCAACTAAAAGTTTTATAAGCATGGACCCTGATCTGTTTGCTAATGTAATGATACAGATCTGAATCTACGGTGTTGGTCATTGCCAAAACCTTCCAGTGTTCACATGCAATTATAAAGATCATCTAATTAGTAACCATGACGTCATTATTGCTTATATGAATATTCATGATGTAAAGGATTAACGCGTACAATTCAATTTCCAAAGATCCGAAAACGCAACATTTTTTTCCAAGATTAATTTTCCAGTCGTTAGATACAACGTAAGAACGACAATCAAGGGGTCCGTATAATTGGTGAACCGTTCAGGAGTCGTGTGATGTAGATCTACATTATTCGCCTATAATCCATATATGAGATGATATGTGACGACAAATTCCTAGAGAAAGGGACATATTCCTAGAGAACGACACATTCCTAGAAAAAAAGACATTCCTAGAGAAAGAGACACATTCTTAGAGAAAGACACACTCCTAGAAAGAAAGACACATTCCTTGAGAAATAGACACATTCTTAGAGACAGAGACACATTTCTAGAGAAAGATAAAGAGACATAATCCTAGAAAAAGAGACACAAAAGATTCACATTCCTAGAGAAATATTTTAGAGAAAATCCAAGAGAGATATATTATATATTAATAGAGAAAGAGACACAAACCGGAAGAAAACGCATTCCTAGAGAAGATACATGTATGTATACTTCTAGAAAAAGAAACACGTTTTAAGAAAAGACATGTTTCTAAAGAAAGAGGCACACTCCCAGAGAAAGAGACACACATATTCCTAGACATATTTCTAGAGAGAGACGCATTTCCAGAGAAGGAGACACATTCCTACAGTATGATATGATTCTGTCTACGCGTGTGGTGTATATGGTTCAATCCATACATGAGATGCATATGGTCCAATCCATACATATGGTGCGTATGGCTCAATCCATACATGAGGTGCGTATGGCTCAATCCATACATGAGGTGCGTATGGCTCAATCCATACATAAGGTGCGTATGGCTCAATCCATAGATGAGGTGCGTATGGCTCAATCCATACATAAGGTGCGTATAGCTCAATCCATACTCGAGGTGCGTATGGCTCAATCCATATATGAGGTGCGTATGGCTCAATCCATACATGAGGTGCGTATGACTCAATATATACATGAGGTGCGTATGGCCTAATCCATACTCGAGGTGCGTATGGCTCAATCCATACATGAGGTGCGTATGAATCATTCTGCCTACGAGTGTATCTATTATTCAGTATATTGTCGATGAATTTATTCTACGTGAGATTACAATGATCTGGCTGTCTATCCTGCCATGGCCAAAATTTCTGTGTTGGTGTTCTTTTATAATAATTAATGTAATTAATGGCCATGAAGTCAGAATATGTTACATGAATATTCATGGAGTAAAGGGTCAATTGTACATGGTCTTGGATACGCATTTCTAGGAATCACTTTACACTGTTTCCACGTGGAACATCAATAGCTTTATTTACACAAGCGTGTCAATGCTTATTAATGGTTTAGCAAATACCATTAGCTGTCTGAAGTTTCATTCGTATTTGATTTCGTTTATTCTTTGAGACATTCAAGCAGTTAAATTATACACAGTAATTTCCTTTTACCCTTAACCCATTCCCTCATAGGCTATTTTTAGATACAACCTCTTTGAATAAATCTACCGAAAAGGACCATTAACTTGAGAAAAGGAAAATTTTAGAATTTTGTAGTTTGAAACCATTGTGATAAATACAGCATTTGCTCCTATAGGAGCAAATGCTCTATTTATCACAATGGTTTCAATTGGTGATTTTTACAGTGTCGTCAAAAGTCGTCAATATGAGGGAAAGGGTTAATATACCGAATAATAAAAACGGTTTGTATAAAATGTATCACGGAAGAAACTATACTTTATGACAAATAGTGCATTCCTTGATTAAATGGCTTCCCTGGGAGCCCTTTGATCTGGATATGCACTGTTTGCAAAAGTCTAATATATTCGGTCCACATACATTAAATGTAAAGTGAA
Organism: Azorinus chamasolen; assembly: GCA_963576725.1. Taxonomy (NCBI): domain Eukaryota; kingdom Metazoa; phylum Mollusca; class Bivalvia; order Cardiida; family Solecurtidae; genus Azorinus; species Azorinus chamasolen. The sequence goes on from OY755253.1 coordinate 50,050,873, forward strand.
TTCACTAACAAGTTGTCTGTGTTTTTATTCGTTCATACGTAGTTTACGGTTTAATTGCAGACAATACATTATAGTTTAATTTATTAACACGTTGTATATAGTTCAATTTACTTACACTTTGTCTATAGTTTGATTCACATATATATTGTCTATATCTAAATTTACCAACACGTTGTCTACAATTTAATTTACTCACACGTTGTCTATACTTTAATTTATTCACACGTTGTCTATAGTATAATTTACTCACACGTTGTCTATAGTTTAATTTACTCACACGTTGTCTACAGTTTAACAGTTGAATTCACTCACACTTTGTATACAGTTTAATTTACTCACACGTTGTCTACAGTTTAATTTACTCACAGGCTGTCTTTAATTTATTATACTCACATGCTGTCTACAGTTGAATTTACTCATCAGTTCTCTATAGTTTAATTTACTCACACATTGTCTATAGTTTCATTTACTCACACGTTGTCTATAGTTTAAATGTTTACTCACACTTTGTATACAGTTTAATTTACTCGCACGTTATCTACAGTTTAATTTACTCACACGTTGTCTATAGTTCAATTTACTCAACAGTTCTTTATCGTTTAATTTACTCACACATTACCTATTGTTTAATTTACTTACACATTTTCTATGTTTTAACTACACGTTGACTACGGTTTAATTGACACATATGTTGGCTATAGTTTTAATGTTGTCAAAAATTTAATATACTCACTAGTTGTCCACAATTAAATTAACCCACTAATTGCCTATAGTTTAATTTTCTCACTGCTCATAGTTTTATTTACTCATACGTTGTCTATAGTTTAATTTACTCATACGTAGTTTACGGTTTAATTGCAGACAAATAGATTATAGTTTAATTTACTAACACATTGTCTAGAGTTCAATTTACTTAAACGTTGTCTATAGTTTGATTCACATATATATTGTCTATATCTAAATTTACCAACACGTTGTCTTTAATTTAATTTACCTACATATTGAAAAAGTTCTACTTTACACACATGTCGTCTTTAATTGAATTTACACACATGTTGCCTGCAGTTCATTTTATTCACAGTTTAAGTTACATCCACACTACATGTATCTATATCTAAATTTACTAACACATCGCCTTTAATTTAATTTACTTACACACTACTTGTAATTTTATTTACCAACACGTTGTCTATACTTTAATCTACTCACCAGTAGTTGTCTATAGTTATTCATATATATTTATAGTTTACTCACTAGTTCTCTATTGTTTAACCCTTTCCTCCATAAATACGCCTCTCTACGACTCTGTAATGACCACTTTTAGAAACCATTGTGACAAATAGAGCATTTGCTCTTTAGGAGCAAATTCTCTATTTATCACAATGGTTTCAGAACTACAAAATTCTAAACTTTTCCTTTTCTCTAGTTAATGCTCTTTCTCGGTAGATTTATTCAAGGTGGTTGGATTTAAAAATAGTCTATGAGGTAATGAGTCAATTTACCAACACGTTGTCTTAAAAGTACAAAAATGAGTCATGCAGGAAACACCACATACAGAAAAAATCAGTCACCCGAACAGCAACACAAGGAAACAACAAATGTACATAACTATAAAAACAACAAGTGATGCACAAAGACAAAACAAACACACAATAGGGGGAAGATGGAAGTAAAGTTTAATTTACTCACACGTTGTCTGCAGTTTAATTTACTCACAGTGTAGTTTATTTTTCCCGCTGTCTATAGTGTACATGTATTTGCACAAACGTTGTCAACAGTTTAATTTACTCACATGCAGTGTGCGGTTCAATTTACATAGACATTGTCTATAATTCTATTTATTCACGAGTTGTTTATACATGTAGTTTGATTTACTCACTCATTGTCTACAACAACTTCCGGTTTCCAGACGGTACCCGGGGCTGCAAATATTGACTCTATGTTGTCTTTTGCAGCTGGTGTCCATGTCGCTCTGGCGTCAGTCCACTCCTGTGAAACACATTACGCATTATTATGCAAGGCAATGCACCAGAATCCTGACTTCAATAATACACAAGTTTTATGTCATTCAACGTACATGTATTTTGTTTTAAATATCAAAATTAGGAAATATGTATTTAAGCCTTTACATCATAAACATGCCTTTCTGTTCCCCTGCAAATAAAGTAAATCCAGATCAGACGGTTCTATAGGGTCTGCTCTATTAGCCGATATTTGATATGATATTGAATTAATTCTACAACTTCTTCCTAACCAATAGTTCTTGTGACTATGTGTTATTATAACAGTTAATCTAATTAGTATTCATGAAGTCGTTTTTCTTACACGAATATTTATTTGAGTAAATGGTTAAGTTGCTTCAAATATTAGTCATATATCGTTGCTTTTCAATGTAGGAGATCCCCCGAAAGCAAAATTAGCAATGCGAAAAGAAAGAAAATACAGACTGTGTTTTACTGAGTATGTGGATGGGCAGTTGTTAAAAGTGCAACACTACTCACGCCCCTAACGCACAATGAAGCGGTATTCAGCATCAAAACTAATGATCGGCACCTCGTCACGAACCAAGTCGTTTGAAACTCGGGCAAACGTTTGTTTTTGTTTTGTTTTGTTTGTTTGTTTTTTGGTTTTGGTTGTTTTGCTGTTGTTGTTGTTGTTTGTTGGGAGTTTTTATTGTTGTTTTTTGTTGGTTTTTTGTTGTTGTTGTTTTGGGGGTTTTCGGGGGCGGGGGTATTATTTTTTGTTGTTGTTGTTGTTTGTTGTTCTTTTGTTTGGTTTTTGTATGTTGGTTTTTTTTGGGGGGTTTTATTTTGTCGTTTTTGGTGTGTGTGGGTTTTTTTTTAAAAATATATTAAGCGAATCAGGATTCAGGACTCAATTGGGTTTCTTTTAACGAATAGGAACTAAGTAAAACTCATAATTGGCCAGGATATATTTTTTTTTTAAAATGAGAAGAATTAAAACTTGTAAAGCTGTGAACAATTTCTAATGCGTTTGGGAGCCAAATGCGTCATAACTATGATTTTGGGCGTGTTTTGTGACATTTTGCAGAGCAACAAATAAACGTGCGTACTCGAGTACTGTGTCGTCATCTCTCCACCAAACCGTGTACTGTGACCACTCTTTAAAGAGTGGTTGCGTACTCGAGTACTGTGTCGTCATCTCTCCACCAAACCCTATAATGTAACTCTTTAAAGAGTGGTTGCGTACTCGAGTACTGTGTCGTCATCTCTCCACCAAAGCCTATACTGTGACCACTCTTTAAAGAGTGGTTGCGTAATCGAGTACTGTGTCGTCATCTCTCCACCAAACCCTATAATGTGACCACTCTTTAAAGAGTGGTCACAATAAATGGTTTCATGGAGAAATAAAGAAGTTATTCTTAAAAATGTTTCAATTTACTCATCTTATCTAGACCTCTGAGTATGTCTTGTCATAGTGTTGCATAAGTTATTTGTCACATCCTGTCTTTTGTTGTCCATGTGTTTGGTTGAATGCTGGTGCCATTGTGCTGTTCATATGCTGTCGGCGTGGAACAGACAAGGGACGGTTCTGTGAAGGCCGTGTACATACATGTCTGAGTGCGCACTTCCATCTCGAGGGCTTGGTGCAAAACTATTGTAACTCCATCACAAATGGAAGGAGTTACAATAGTTTTGCACCAATCCCTCGAAATTCTATGCTTCTGGTGTTGCTGTGGACTTTTATTTGTCATGTTCTAATTTCCTGACTGGGTTTTGTTCCAGTTTCTTTTTATATTCAGGTTTTCAGTTGTGTAAGTAAATTGTTTTTGTTTAATGTTTACGCTAATGCATGTGTCTACTGTTATATACATACATTATTTAATATTTACATTCGTTGTAAAAACATGTCTGTTCAAAGTCTGAGCTTGTACAACATGTGTCTGTTTCCGATTCGATCAAGCTTTTCAGAAACTATTAACTGAGTGTCAAACAGCTTGGATCCTGATGAGCCACCGAGTTGCTCGGCGTCTCATCTGGATCCAAGCTGTTTGCAAATGTGATTCAGATCGTGATTAGCAAATACAAGGGATAAACGTTTAAACAGGTGCGTGTCATTTTGAACTTTTGTTGTTATAAGGCAATTAACGTTTTATCCGTTGAGCAAATTCTGTTGGTAGAAAATGCCACCGATTTAAGTTGTCACCGTTGATTTATCTTGCAGTTCTTTGCAGCAATACGGCCATAGTATCAAACAGTGTGGATCTTGATCATAAGCTGAGTTACTCGACGTCTCATCTGGATCCAAACTGTTTGCATATGTAATTATTCATCCGCACGTAGCAGGTTAAACGTTAAGGATCAATATTGTTTGGAAATACCAATGAGAACTCTCTAAGTACGCCACAGATTTATAATTCCATCTGGTACAAAGCTTTTATTTTGCTACGTTTGGACTTACATGTTTCGTCTTTAAAAATCGAGAGAAAAAATGCTTAAAACGCACTGAATTCTGGCTATTCATGCTCTTACTTAGATCTAAAATCAGCTACGGAACAAATGCTCTGTTTATCACAATGGTTTCATAAAGTGACTTTTACAGAGGCGTAGAAAAGCATGCTTATGGAGGAAAGGGTTAAACAACATAAGACAACACTTAAGTCCATTCAAAACAGTATTCGGTGCTGTAACTACATCGTGAGTCCATATAAACGCTTCGTTCAATTCAGTTATACACACCATTCACGACATGAATATTCATTTACTTATTTTCTATAAATTAAAACCTTCAAATGGAAATGTTGGCTTTGTCAGAAAGAGTAGGATCAAGCCTATATAGTTTTTTAAAAAAAAAACAGACCCTGATTACTATAAAAAATGACACCAGTTGGGGCAAATCAATCAGGTCATAAACGTCCTTTGCCCTTTACACTATTGCGACGTGGCACTAAAGTTTAATATCCCAATAAAACATGTTATGTACAATGGTCTATAACAATATCAATTCCGTTGAATGCCTTGTTGTGGCAAACCATTAAGGTTTCGTTTCCAATAATTTAAAAAGTTTCAACAACGGACAAAAGTCTCAATCCCTTTAAAGTACTGATGTGACAAGCAAAAAAATTACTAAGGGGCTAAATCGCGTTAACTGTGTTATTATTACTCTTTCGGCGCCAAATTTCTATTTGTTGTCTGAAACCCAATTTTGTTTAATCATTCGGTATAATAGAGAAATGAGATAAATAATTGTAAATTACAATTACAAAAGAATAAAGCACATATATAGATACAGATTTTGAGACGAAAAGTGAAGTCCCTGATCAGACGCCGCCATCTTGGACGGACTATTTATTGTGGTGCATTTATGCGACAGTCGCGGTGAAAGGGTTAAAACATTGCTGTTGCACTTGTAAAATAACTTAAACTTCATTACAATAATAAACAAACGTCTCATATATCTTCAAAACAATTTACTGGCAAGTCACTAGGACATATTGTCTCTGAAGCGTGTGCAACAGTTGTATAATTACATAAGTCTTATCTCCGTTCAAAACATCATTGTGGCACGCCACAAGCTACTAACGCATTATGCTTCTAATAAAATGTGTTACAACAATCTACAAGTCTCATTTTCCTTGAGAATACCATATTGACAAGCCATAATACCCTTATATCATACGATACAGTAGTCTGCAATGGTATCATTTTCCTTTAATCCATTACCTCATAGGCTATTCTTAGATACAACCTCTTTGAATAAAAAAAATCTACCGAAAAGGAGCATTAACAAGAGAAAGGATTTTTTTTAGAATTTCCTATAGGAGCAAATGCTCTATTTATCACAATGGTTTCACAAAGTGACTTTTACAAAGTCGTCAAAAGTCGTCAATATGAAGGAATGGGTTAAAAGAGCATTATGTCAAGCCACAATCGCCATGCATCCCTGTATAATATGTTATAAGTATTAACCCTTCGCTTGCTGAATTTTAAAATACATTTCTCCTTCTTTACCCATGCCCCGTTGTATAATTACATATATCTTCACTGTGTGCAAGTATTTCGCTATGCAATCACTGCTGTGGAGTGCACTGGTTGCACAAACAACTTGTAAATAGTGCAGACCCTGATGAGACAGCTCCTGCAGGAGCTGTCTCATCTGGGTCTTCACTATTTACAGGTACGTATATTGACGTGAATAGCAAGCGATACAGACAGGGCCGCATACTCAAATACTTAACGTGACCTTTCTCCACCACCTCCTATCTTGTGACCATTCTTTAGAATAGTCTCTTCGAGATGATTTTATTATTATTATTATTATTATTATTATACCACATTTATATAGCGCTCTTTTCATACAGGATGTGTGCGTTCAAAAGCGATTCACATGATTAAATTGCATTTACAGAATTGAATATATATAATGCGTATAGAATATTTAAAACAAATGAAATTTCAGATAGAGATATCAATAAAACTATCAAAAATTGAATTAATTTAAGAATTATAGATAAAAACAAAATCATCCTTTTCTGTACATTTTATGTCCGCAATTCAAGTGAAACAGACGCACACCGTGACTACAAATTTTAAATAGTGGTAACAGCATAGGATTTGGTGGAGAAATAAGGAAAGTATTATTGAAAGTGTTTGAATTTAAGCATCTTATTTGGACCTCTGTATAATAGTCTACAACAGTCTAGTTTTCCTTTGAAATGCTATTGTGATAGGTCAAACATGTCTCCTATACCTTTAAAATGTGTAACAGTTATCTAAATAAATCTTATATTCCTTTAAAAAAAGTTATATTTTGGAGAGCCACGAAGGTCTTTTATTGAATACAATAGTCACGAACTCCTGAGGTATGCGTAATTATTCAATTTTCTACCAACTTAACCTATTCTAGACGCATTTTGACACCTGACACACCTTCTGACACCTGTAATAGTCATATTTCGAAACTGTTGTGATAAATAGAGCATTTGCTCTTATAGAGCAAATGGTTTTTTTTATCACAACTGTTTCAAAACTACACACTTCTGAACGCTTCCTTTTTGCTAACAATTGCTTCTTTTCAATAGATTTATTCAAAGAGGTTGGGTCTAAAATTAGCCTATGAGGGAATGGGTTAAGGACTCACTGAAATGAGCATACTTTTTTCAGAAACCTTTACCTGGAACTATTTCATTATAATTTATAAACGTTAATGACAAAACGCATAAAAGGATTTTATTTCAAAAGGGAAGTTAGTGACAGAAGTTTTAATTAAGCAGCACTTTATATTTACTATATTGAAATACATCTGGGGCTATATCTGATGCAATTAGATACACCTGAAGTTAACCCTTTACTCTTTAAATAGCATACCCTTATAATGTCTCTGCAAACAAAATAGACCCTGATCAGGGTCTGCTCTGTTTGCCTATAACTTAATATAGAGCTTATTCTTCATTTTTTGTTATGGTAAATATCATTTTGTTTATATGTCATTACATAAGATATTCAAATACGAGTAGTATGCACATTGTCTTTATTTCAGCATAAATATTCATGAGGTAAAGGGTTAAATCTATTAAACTGTTATCAAGTGATTGTTTTCTAGTTTCTTTTGAAGTCTAAACAGTTATCATTCGCCGAACTTGCCAACTGCAACTTCTCCAAATTAAGATCAAACATGACCAGCCACTCAAACAGTTTGGATCCTGATGAGACGCCGAGTGACGCCGAGTTACTCGGCGTTTCATCTGGATCCAATCTGTTTGCAAAAGCAATTGCTAATTTGTAAATTGTATACTGTTTGCAACTGTAATTGTAAATTACAATTTGTAATTGTAATTTGAACAATTTACTAATGATTAAAAAGGAAAATCGATGAGGTAATGAGGAGATTAAACTTACAAATGTGAGCCATCCAGCTGAAGTGAGTTTCTGGTTTTTCAAGTCCTGTAAAATAAACAAAAGGATATCAATAACATGTATTAGACAAGCGTGTGGCCTCTTCAATCTGTAGCATATTTACTCGTTTGAAGCGGAACATACAACCAGGACACTTCAGCTATAAAACAAGAGCACAACATGCATGTGCCAACGCCCGTCTGTTCAGTTGTAGCCATTGTGACGCAGAATAAGTATGTGTGTCGTTTCATGCGATTTTCAACAATAGTAATAGAAGTAATAGCCCACGTTAATGCTTCCGCGCGACAACGCCGACGACAACGCCGACGACAACACAGACGGGCGCCGGAGTTAACCCTTCGCTTGCTGAATTTGAAAATACATTTCTCCTTCTTTACCCTTGTCCTTTTGTATAATTACATATATCTTCAATGTGTACAAGTATTTCGCTGTGCAATCACTGCTGTGGAGTGCACTGGTTGCACAATCAACTTGTAAATAGTGCAGACCATGATGAGACAGCTCCTGCAGGAGCTGTCTCATCTGGGTCTTCACTATTTACAGGTAGGTATATTGACGTGAATAGCAAGCGAAGGGTTAATATTTTGATTTGACGAAAATTATAAACTCAGATCTATACCATGTCATAGATCAGGCGGCTCTTGTAGGAATCTTCTGATCTGAATCTACTCTGTTGGTAAAGGCGTGAAAAGCGTTTATATAAAAGAAAGACATAATACTTGAGTTGCTCTGATCTAATATTTCGACCACTAAGAGCCTCTTTCAAAGATATTATCAAGATTATTCTCTTTGATTTATGGCTGAATGCATATAACAAATATGTGACATCATAATCTTTGAAAAAGGCCCTTAGTGGTCGAAATATTATATCAGAGCAATCCAAGTATTTATGTATTATATTAATTCCCTATTTTGGAATATTTTCTTCATTGTAAAAGAAAGAGTTGATATAAAAGTACTTCAAAGGTGTGAAGATCTGCCATATCCTGTTATGTAATTATAATCTGCGTACAAAATATGTTTAACAAGTCATCAGAAAATGTTTTAGGTTATCTATCGCATGAAAACGACAAGTCAGCAATGACATTTACAACGGAAAGAGGGAAAGAGAAATGAAGATCAGACTAAATAGACTTGTAATTCAACAATGCACCAGTCATCCCATTTGGCAGCTTTCAATGCAGCATAACCTACATACGAGTATATATATCATATACAGTAAAACCGTTCTATATCGGTCACTAAATTACATCAAGTATTCTGTGTTAAGAGCAGGTGGTTGTTTAAAGCAAGGTAAAAGTAAAACAGAACGCTCCTATAGGAGCGTTCTGTTTTACATTCACCTTGCTTTAAGCAGCCACCTGCCCCCAATATACCAATAATTAACACAATTTAGTGGCCGTTATAGAGAGGTTTTACTGTATAAACCTGATATGATCACTAACTATATTGGCTTCTAGCACGCGTAAGATGAAGTTATGATAGCCTTCGCAAATTGTGCACTCCAGAATAAATCTAACGGTGAATAACTAATGCAAAAAAAATCTGATAAAAATGTGTTCAAAAGAAATAATTCGAACTCTGTACATCAGTAAAATCTTCGAATGATATAGCTGGTATGCAATGAACATACAGTAATATTTGCCTTAGCTCTTTGCCTGTTCTGTGTTTATTCCAAAGTTCAATACCTATTGGATTTTCATGGACAAAATAGTTATAATGAAATATGAAAGGTGGAACATTTTAACCATTTTTGAAGCTAAAGAAACAGATCTATCAAATTCAACTAGCAAACAGAGCATTAGAAACTAAAGAGACAGATCTATAAAACTCCACTAGCAAACAACGGAGACCCTGATCAGACAGCTCCCACAGGAGCCGTCTGATCTGGGTCTACTATGTTTGCAAATGCATGAAAAGGCGTTTATATGAAGGGTTAAGCGACAATGGAAAGAGGTGTAACTCTCGGTCTTAAAGGAATGCAGGACAAACGTCGTACATAAAGCTCCCTAAAGGAGCCTATGGCTACAGAAGTCGTCTGATCTGGGTTTACTCTGTTTGCAAAGGAGTGAAAGGCCTCTTGTATCAGGAAGAGGGTTAGTGTACAACAACACTTATGTGTAAAGCTCCCATTGTAGCTTCTGAAGTGCTCCCGGTCTGCATGTTGTGTGTAAGGACGTCCTTGTTTATCTATCACGTGGTCGACAATACTTCAAATGTTTAAAAACACTAAGTCGCAAATATGAGAGAGAGAGAGAGAAAAAAAAAAGAGACAGACACACAGACAGACATAGTTATAGTAGAAGTAGTAGTAGTAGTAGTAGTAGTAGTAGTAGTAGTAGTAGTAGTAGTAGTAGTAGTAGTAGTAGTAGTATTCTCGCAACTTTCATGATTTGGGTCTCACAGTTTTGCAATTTTACATCACATTTCTTTTTTCTTTATCACTGTGCAAAACATTTCGCAGCTGATCTATAAATGGCTTTATCAAACAAACCCATATTTCGATGATACTTGAATTCGAAAATTTAACAATTGTGTGCAATAGGCAAATACGCACTCGAAATATTCTCATTGGGAAATTAGAATATAGGTAATACCGTATGCAAAACACTACAACTGTTAAGAATACACTTATTTATATAACCCAATTATGATAACGATGACGATGGTGGTCGTGATGATGATGATGATGTTGATGATGATGATGATAATGATGACGATGGTGAGTTGAAAACGATGGTGACGGTGATGTTCTAAAATCAAACGGCAATCTGATATGCATCTGAACGCACACATTAAGAAACAGCCCAAATAATTTCAACGCAATTATACTTCTTTTATTCATTCTTTTCAAACTCTCTTTTCAAACCGAATCTTTCAGATATGTTTCATATTCTTAAATTAGGTTCATACGCATTATATCTATGACTTGCACCTGAACACACATTCAGATACAATTCAAACAATTTCAGCGCAAATTATATATCCCCTGTTTGGTATGCAAACGCTCTTTTGAAACCGATTTTATCAATACAGGAACAAAACCATCGATCACAACATCTCTAGTTGTAATTTGTATCTGTGTTTAACGTCTGGTTTGGAAATCTATTGGAAAAATAAATAGGTCTGGTATCGATATTAATTAAGGTTAACCCTTCTCATGTTAGATATTTCAATTGTGAACCCGTCCAATATGGATATTTATTGGACGCATCATTCTAAAGTTGGATCAATTGTTGCCAGTGAATTATAATGGCAAATAGTTAAGAGCCATATGAGACAGCTCCTGGAGGAGCTGTCTCATATGGGTCTACACTATTTGCAAATGTAGATTTGTATGTTAAATGGTACGATAGTGATTCATTGACGTTATCACGAAAAGCTTCCGTGAAATAATTATAGAAAAAGTATTACTGATTGCTGTGTTAATCATGCAATAATGGTGTCAAGATGAATAGCAAGCTGTAATAGAGTTGACAAATATACCAGCCCTTTGTCTGATGAATATTCATGTAAGAAATAATATCACATGTATATAATCTTTATCAGAGTCTGGCCATGGTAACAGTCATACAAAGACCAAATTATATCTACAAAGAAACCATGCCATTCATATTTGAATTACAAGAGACTATACATATATTACAATATCGTTCCATACTTATTGCGCTATATCTATATATAAATTAAAGAGTATATAGCCTCTGTTAATCTAACAAACAAGACGTTTGTGCATTTACGAGAACACATGTTTGTTTGATTAAAAACGCAGATATATCAGAAATATCAGAAAGCAGATAAAAACTGAATTCCGAAAAACGGCCAAACAAGCTATGTTACAAAATGTTCTTAAGAAAACGATTATTACCTCAAATCAGAAATAAAAAAAAATACTGACACCCCAGTTGAACTTCGATAGCTCAAACTCGGATAACTCGAACTTTGCGATAACTCGAAATAAATGGGTCTTTCCAAATTTTACAATAAGGAATTGTTCTAAAATGTATCACTACGTATATCTAGAAACACATGTGACAGCTGAATACAGGTGGAAAGAAATGGTGACAGCTCCTGCATTGAGCTGTGAGAAATTGATCAGATAAGAAATCGGATGGCTCGAACCTCTGTTATTTCGAAGTAATATGTATGGTCCCTTGAAGTTCGAGATATCGAAGTTCATCTGTTTATGATTTTTATAATGGCATACAATAAATCCTCTCTATAACGGCCACTAAATTACATCAAATGTTTAGTGTTAAAGGCAGGTGGCTGCTTAAAGCAAGGTGAAAGTAAAACAGAACGCTCCTATAGGAGCGTTCTGTTTTACTTTCACCTTGCTTTCAGCAGCCACTTGCCCTAATTACCAACTAATTAACACAATCTAGTGGCCGTTATAGAGAGGTTTTACTGTATAAACACAGGAAATTTTGACCATAACAGAAGCTGTAGATTCATATCTCTATAATAATATATAAGTTAACAGCGTAGAGTTTGTTCATACGGATCCTACACTAACCTTGTGATTTGGTTTAAACATACTTTATTTTTGTAATTTACAACATGCATAAATATACACAAATCTAATAAGGATTGGAATGGAAGCTATTAGCTTATTAAGTTCCTCTCCTCAGTATATAGTACTGTACAAAAGCAGTTGTTCATCTAACCGTATGATTTGGGTCTACTCTGTTTGAAACTGCTTTAAAGTGATAGCCTCTTCTTGAAACGCATCTTAAAACTACCTATAAATTACATAATTCATTTGTTTACGTGCTGAAAAGAAGTATATCGCAAAAAAAACCCAGTCGAATAAATGCTAAAGAAGACAAAAAAATATGACTTTGATATCGAAGACCCGGTGTTATTCGCCAATGTATTAGTATGTATTCGTGTTGTGTTTTATTTTCATAACTGTTCGATATAGGCCGATACTATTTTGTTGAACAACAAACAATTATTATAAGTATCAACGAAAACGGTTTATTTTGTATCACAGGGGCATTACTCGATATAAGTTCAAATTGACAACCTTCATAATAATGATTGAGCATAATAAATACCAAGTTCTATGATGTTATTGAAAATATGCGTTTATTGTAGAGGCTATCACTGTCTCTACGGAGTAAAGGTTTAATTGAAGTTATTTTGATCAAGTCACGCACGCTTCCGTGATAGCATTGTACAAAACTATCAGTGATTTTTTTAATCATTCAATATGGATGTCGATATGGTTGGCAAGCTGTAATAGAGTATGTGATAAATATTTATATTCATGTACGAAATAATGACGTCATAGATAATTATCAACTGATTTTTTAAAATAATATATGAACACAGGAATCTTTGATTGCGACATATACTATAGAATCAGGGTTATAAATCTTGTAAGTCTGAGTTCAGTCCCAAGTATTTGATTGGTCAGATTTTTAATAAGACTAAGTTTTACGCTTAACCCTTTCGCTGCCAAACTCTGTCGTCTGCTAACTTTGTCGTCTGCTACAAATTTTCATTCTTTTGATTTTCTTCATTTTTGTTTCAAAAACATAGTAACAGTAACAAACAGTTTGGATCCTGATGAGACGCCGTCTGGATCCAAACTGCTTGCATAGGTAATCACATACCCGGCATTTGCAGCGAAAGGGTTAAGACTGACATTTAAAAAACAGCTCAGATCCGACTGTTTTGTTCTAGTTTTTGCCGCATTCGTCTTAGTAACATGTCATAAGGAACTATATTTTTACATATACATACAAACACGTGCATATATATTCATTTAACCCTTTCCTCCCTGATTAGTCATGTAAGAAATAATGACGTCATAAATATTAATTATAATAACAGTAATTAATATAACAATAATTAATTGTAATAACAGCACATGGACACATTAATATATGGCCACTGCAGAAACTGTAGATTCTATATTACATCATAAACAAACAGAGTAGACCCTGATCAGACGGTTTCTTTATGAACCGTCTGATCTAGGTCTACTCTGTTTGCAAGGGCATAGAAAGGTGTATTTGTGGAGTAAAGGGTTAACTATTTAAAGCACCTAATATTAAACCCTCAAAGACCCCAATCACCACCTCCTGTATAAATAATATGTCTCCTCAAAATGTCATCTGGTGCAATGCTTGCCTTTATCCAATTCGTCCACGATGATGAGAACCTATTGTTCGAGAGACAAACAGTTTGGATCCTGATGAGACGCCGAGTTTGCTCGGCGTCTCATCTGGATCTAAACTGTTTGTAAATGCGGGTCGGTTCGTTAATAGCGGATTTAAGGTTAGCCTGGTCTTTATTTTAAAACGTAACATATCTTCACAAATTAGTGTCAATATCTTTTGAACTATGAGCCTATATAGATTATAATCTCAAATCAACTACAATGTATGTGCTGAACAAGGCGAGGTCGATAATGAGTGACACACACAATAGACATAAATGACCTGGTTGTATTTGTATTGTTTTTAACTAAACGCAAAGAACAAAAGAAAAAATGAACTATTAGATGAGACAAAGAAGAAAGAACTCACAGTAACCATATGGCGATGACAATGCTAAACTTTTATTCTACTAGCGTGCTACTGATGTTACTGCTATTACTAAATTCTACTACTACTACTACTGCTGCTGCTCCTCCTCCTCCTCCTCCTCCTCCTCCTCCTCCTCCTACTACTACTACTACTACTAGTCTACTACTACCACCACCACTACCACCACTACCACCACTACTACTACTAAAACTATTACTCCTAATAATACTGCTACTTTTGCTGCTACTACTATTACTACTACAATATTATTATATCTACTACAACTGTTATTACTACTACTACTACTACTACTACTACTACTACTACTACTACTACTACTACTACTACTACTACTACTACTTCTACTACTACTACTACTACTACTACTACTAGTACTACTACTACTACTGCACTACTACTGCTACTACTACTACTACAACTACTACAACTGCTCAACTACTACTGCTACAAGTACTACTACTACTACTGCTACTACTACTGCTACTTCTACTACTGCTACTACTACTACTACTACTACTACTACTACTACTACTACTACTACTACTGCTCCTCTACTTCTCCATAGTACGAGAAGAAAGTCAAACAGAAAGCTCAGTTGGAGTTTTCCATATTACTTTTTAGCCTGCATTACACAACCACCTACCTCTAAATACATCTATGTTTATTCATTAATAGGTTGCCTTGGAGAGGTTCTAATGCAATGGTTTTACAAATCAGTTTGTTAATAGCGTTTGTATTGCAATTTTGTTCGAGCGTGCGTGTGTGTGCGCGCGTCCGCAAGCGCGTGAGAGTGGGCGTCAACGCAATTCTCAGATTTTGCATTTCAGGCATCCCAAACCATGCATCACTGATCAATTCTTTCTTTGATGTGATCATCAGTACTATACATGAAAACATCCCTTTATGCATGCATTCCCTTTGATCTAAATCAATTTTGAAGCACACGAATCATAGCCTACTTTGTATTTGTCCTGAAGATCACGAGGTGTTACTGTACGTACAATTTGAATAAGAAAAACAATTTGAGAATGGTCAGTTAGTATAAGAAAACGGGCTGAAATAAGAATGAGCTTCAAATTTAACCCTTTCTCTGTTAAATAAATGACATCATGAACCTTTGTTAGCTGACTTTTATCATATTAAATTTTCACGGATTTTCTTTGCTTTGACAAAAAACTATAAAACCAGATATATATGTTGTCAAGAGCAAAGAAAGCAGACCCTGGTCAGACGGCTCCTATATATAGGAGCCGTCTGATCTGGGTCTACTTTGTTTGCAAATGCGTGAATAGGCGTTTACATGAGGGAAAGGGTTAAACCATTGACTAAAACCAAAAATTGGGTTAGGGGTCGTACGGAAAGGTACAATCGGAATTTACTATCAGTGTTAAACTTTTAACCCACTGAACGCTGATTATTCATGTAAGAAATAATAATGGCATCATGAATATTCATTGATTTCTTTTTATAATATTAACACAGAATCTTTTAACTTGTCGGGAAATGTAGAACCAGACCTTTGTCATTTCTCAAACAATCGGACTATACCTTGATGAGATGGCTCCAACAAAAGCCGTCTGATCTGGGTCTACTCTGTTTGCAAAGGCGTGAAAATACGTTTTATATGAGGGGAACGTATAAGCTCACAAGAGATAATTCAGTAAGACGTGCTTACCAGAGGATTTTGAATGACAAACAGTAAATACCCTGATCAGAGTGCACCTAGTGGAGTCCTCTGATCTGGGTCTACACTGTTTGAAAATGATGGTACATTAAACCCCCTCTAAACCGGAATTTTAGTAGAGAAGAATTACTTTTAGGCAGGTGGCTGCTTAATGCAGGGTGAAAGTCATGCAGAAAGCTCCTCTAGGAGCTTTCTGCATGACTTTCACCCTGCATGAAGCTGCCACCTGTCTCGAATACCGATATTTATACTGAATTTAGCCTCCGGTTTAGAGGGGTTCTATTGTACTTTTATTTCGCTCATTCAAAGGTTTAATGTATCTCTTAAAATACAATAAGTGCTAGATGCCAGATTAAATGAAGTTACTTTCATTTACTCATATATCAATGAGTGAGGCAAAACAGTAAATCTGGTGAAAATTAGATCTGTCCTAGTGATGCAATTATTGATAAGTGGGGAAAAGTAAAAAAGTAAAGGTCTAAATCTACTTTCAGTCCGAAGGACCGCTCAGCCGACTGTACATTTACTGCCCTGGTCATTGAGCAATTCGCCAACATTATTGAGCACTGCTAATATAGCGCAATCATGCAGCCGCAGTACTGGCCAGTGATCCTCACAGGTGCCCATTTTAACCCCTGGGTGGAGAGGAGGCAACATCGTGCGGATGGGAGACACTGAAAGCGTCTCTGAAATTTCGAGCTGGTCCAGTCGGGATTCGAACCCCGGATCCCTGGGTTATCAGCTCAACGCTCAACCACAAGGCCAAGCCACCACCACAAGAAACGTAAGCATTTTAATATATCGAATATATCAGACGGATTTTCTTCAAAATTGTCATTAATTCATTTGCTCCACAGACAAGTCTTTTAATGACTTTACAAACAGAGTAGATCCCGTAGAAACCGTTTGGTCAAGGTCTGCTCCGTTTGCGTATGGCATAAAATAGATATGATTCAACAGTTTCGGCCTTTGTAAAAAATAAACGCCTTTGCATACAGAGAACCAGATCAAAGGACCTTGTAAACTATAGGAGTTTATATAATTAAAATAATCACATTTTTAAACATAAAAAATTGACGCGTCTCACATTTCAGAGGGTCGGGATTTCTCTTTCAGCCTGCTCTCTTTATCAGTCATTTTTCAATCAAATTTGACTTATTGAATAACTGAGTGGGACCAGATTTTTTAAACATTAACTTTGGAGCGTGTTTTTAAAAATGTAATTTTTCACATTTAACCCATTCCCTGATATTGACGACTTTTGACGACTCTGTAAATACCACTTTGGCACTGAACTGGCTACGTAACGGCGCACGCTTTTTACGTGACCGGTCATTGAAATTCAATGAATGCGATTACGGTCCATTGATAGTCATTTGCAAAGACAGCGACACACCGACAGTATTACCTCAGCTGCTCCTTATGTTTCGTTTCGATAGGGAGCGGCGAAAAGAGGTAGATTTCTCCGAGAAACAGTGACAGCCAACTAATTAACCCTCCACTTCAAAGTCCGTCAGAACTGACGTTCGCAAACAGTTATGATCCAGATCAGACACCGCTTTACGCGGTGTCCGAGCAGAATGCAAACTGTTTCTCATAATTGGTCTGGTTTTGAAAGTGGAAGGGTTAATTATATAACATATGGCTCTTTAACATATGTTCATAACTTTACCTCACCTATAAAGAGCTTTGTGTTAAGCTTTTGTATGAGATTTTGTAGTATATGCTGTAACTGTTCTCCTAATGAACAATAATAACGGACTGATTAGCCTCATTTATGCCAGGTACGGCGGCATTGGCGTTCGCAAACAGTTAAGATCCAGATCAAACTTCGCGTAATGGGATGTCGGATCAGAATCCAAACTGTTTGTCATTCACAAAAGAAGACTCGCTTAATTATATTTGACGTGACTTTTCCATGATAAACTCGGAAATTATACGTTTCCTCTTTTTCTGTATTGATTTATTACTGTCCTGCTCTTCTCAATTAGATAGAGCCTCTTGTTGTATTAATATTTATATATCCTCATGTATTCATGTATTGTGAACTGAGAGAAATAAAGTGAATTTGATTTGATTTGATTTGAAGCCACTGTGATAAATAGAGCATTTGCTCCTATAGAAGCAAATACTCTATTTATCACAATGGTTTCAAACAACAACATTCTAAAAACATCCTTTTCTCTAGTTAATGCTCCTTTTCGGTAGATTCATTCAAAGAGGTTATATCTAAAAATAGCCTATGTGGTAATGGTTAAACACCTGCAAAGAGGACACTAAGGCGCATAAAGTGCAAACCGAGATCAGAACATAATGAATCAGAACATTAAACTGACAGTCCCTGCAATAAACAGTTATTTTCAATAACAGCATAAAGCTTGGTATTTGTTATGTTCAGTGATTATTATTAGGACTGTCAATTTTGATTTTTTATCGAAAATGTCCATATGATACAAAATAAACCGTTTTCGTTGATAGTTATAGTTTTTAAAAAGAATGGACCCAGATCAGGCGGCTCTTGTAGTAGCCGTCTGATCAGGGTCCGCTATGTCTGCTTATAAAATAATATGAATGTGATTCTACAGATTCTGCGATGCTATTTAAGACACACGTCCATGGTCAGCTGTGGCCGAAGGGTGCCATTTCAAATTGTCATGGCCAAATATTCCTGTGGCCACGTGCCATAACAAAATATATTCTAATAATTATTCATGGTGTCATTCTTTCTCACATGATTATTAACCCTTCGCTTGCTGAATTTTAAAAAACATTTCTCCTTTTTTACCCATGCCCTGTTGTATAATTACATATATCTTCACTGTGTACAAGTATTTCGCTGTGCAATCACAGCTGTGGAGTGCACTGATTGCACAATCAACTTGTAAATAGTGCAGACCCTGATGAGACAGCTCCTGTAGGAGCTGTCTCATCTGGGTCTTCACTATTTACAGATAGGTATATTGATATGAATAGCAAGCGAAGGGTTAATAAAAAATCAGCTAATTAAATCATCATGATGGCATTATTGCTTGCATGAATATTCCTGTTGTCAAGTGCCATAACAAAATTTATTCTAATTTTTATTCATGACGTCATTCTTTCTCACATAAATATTCATGGAGTAAATAAGCACTGGTTTACATTATTCAGACACATTTAACACCCATTTGCATTTTTGTCCAATATAATTCAGTCCAAAGCTAAATCAGAGCTCATGATTTATTCACAATACCAACCGATCCAATTTAATCAACTTTCTCGCCTGATTTTTTTCTCGTCTGGAAACTATGCAGTCTTCTATAAATTTCGTTGTTTAATTTCTGTCCATTTTCTATCAAGAGACATAATCACAACATCAAACAGTTTGGATCCTGATGAGATGCCGAGTTACTCGGCGTCTCATCAGGATCCAAACTGGTTACATAAGTAATAACTGATTCGCCATTAACAGTGAAAGAGATAAATAACAAAAAAATCCCAATGGAACATCTTTTGATGACAAATCCATTCCACCAGCATTGTACCTTCAAGGTGAAAATTTAAATCTTTCGCTGCCAACATCTCATATATGATTACTTGTGCAAACAGTTTGGATCCAGATGAGATGCTGAGTGACTGAGTAACTAGGTGTCTCATCAGGATCCAAACTGTGTGTTACTGTGACTGGTGTTTTTTTTAAAATATGAAGAAAAATTAAAAATGAAAACAGTATAGCAGACGACAAAGTTTGCAAACGAAAACATTTGGCAGCGAAAAAGTTAATATACTTTATATCAATATGATTTTACATTTATTTACTCTGGGACCTCATCAGGATAAAAACTATCCGACATTCTGGCTCGAAAATTTAGAAAGAAAAAATTGAGTTATTTTTTTAGAATTATAGCAGACGATATATTTTTGCTAACGACAATATTGGCAGACGAAAGGAGATTCTGTGTGTTTAGGATCGGTCGTTTTCGTTTTGATGACGCCTTTTGAGAGCATTAATAAAATCAATTGATTCCCAATGTTCAACTTTTTGATTGATTTGCAATAATTTTCCCCTTTGCGACGTGAAATCAATGACTCATTTTTTTTTCTTTTCTATCATAAAATTAAATACAGGAGCAAAACAATGAGTGATATGGAATTACATGTTCCGGAAAAAAAGCAAAACGAATGATCAATCAATGCAATTATCTTTACAATAACTTGAGGTCATGACGTCATCGTTAATTATGTTTTAATGGGGTCATTTGGGTGCTTATGTCAGCCAGAAGATAAACATGTTGGCACAGTCATCAGTTATTCGCGGTTTCAACAACACTTTGAATGCGGGCATTCGCAAACAGTGTAGAGTGTAGACCCATGGGTGAGCCATTTGATCAATGTCTGGAATGTTTGTCAGTCAAATTGATATACATTTTTGTATTAAAGTTTAAGCATTTTATATTGAAAAGACTTTATAATCAACTCTGAATACTCGCTATAACGACATTCGATATAACGAAATATTCATAATATTGACACGAAGTTTGGAAACGTATACAATAAAAAAAACTCTTAACCGAAGTTTTAGTAAAACAGACTAGATTTTTAGGCAGGTGGCTGCTTAATGCAGGATGAAAGTCATGCAGAAATCTCCTTTTGGAGCTTTCTGCATGACTTTCACCCTGCATTAAGCTGCCACCTGTCTTACAAACCGGCATTGAAGCTACCAGTGCTGGCCCATGCGCGAGCCCTCTGACCAGTGCCTGTACTGTTTGTCTGTCAAATTCCTCTATCAAAATCTGTCAAATTCCTCTATCAAAATAAAGCATTTTATATTGAAAGGGCTTAATAGTCAACTCCTTACTCCCTATACAGTGAGCACTCGTTATAACGACATTCGATATAACGAATTCATATCATGCCATTATAAAGATTAAGTAAATTTACATTATGCCATTATAAAGATTTAGCTAATTTAAATCCATACAATCATTAATTCTTACATTAATATTCACCATTTCATGTCATGTTATATTAATAGATATCTCTGCTTGATATGGAGGCAACAATGAGGAATGAAAAAGGTTGAACATTATATGGAACGGGTTAAACATTAAAAATTTAGCTATTAACAATTCATCTGATGAATATCCATTAACCCTTCACTTGCTGAATTTTAAAATACATTTCTCCTTCTTTACCCATGCCCTGTTGTATAATTACATATACCTTCACTGTGTACAAGCATTTCGGTGTGCAATCACTGCTGTGGGGTGCACTGGTTGCACAATGAACTTGTAAATAGTGCAGACCCTGATGAGACAGCTCCTACAGGAGCTGTCTCATCTGGGTCTTCACTATTTACAGGTAGGTATATTGGCGTGAATAGCAAGCGAAGCGTTAAGAAATACTGACATCATAAATACATGTTAGATGAATATTACAATGGTACATGTATATGAAGACACTACTTTTTGACCTGGACAGAAACTGTATAATAAGATCTATATAATTGGACAAGCAAACATATCAAGCAGTAAGATCCATAAGCAATAAGATCCATTTAACTCCACATGCAAACACGGAATACCCTGATCAGACGGCTCCTACAGGAGCCGTCTGATCTGGGTCTACTCTGTTTGCAAAGGCTTGAAAAGGTGGTATCTCTATCAGGTATAAGGTTAATTAAACAAAGAATAAACCGTCTATGCCAAAAAGATTGGCGACAGCCAAGAATAAAAACAAAGATGTGACTCGGCTTTTCAACACTAGACGAGTTTTGCAATGACGCTTGCAAACACTAGTTGGTCAGTTGGTTTCTGATCGGAATCTGAATGTTCGTATCAACTTTGCAATGCTTTAGAGGAGAAGAACATATATATGTGCAGAAACATGTATATAAAAATGTAAATAGTTTGCATTTAACCCTCTGCACTCTGAGCAATCGTCGTCTGAGTATAAAGTTGTCTGCTTTAATTCTAATAATACACATTTCTTCAATTTCTTTTCATAAACAGTGTCAGGGTGGAAATAGTTTGGATCCTTATAAGATGCCGAGTTACTCGGCGTTTCATCTGGATCCAAATTGTTTGAAAAGGTTATCACAGTGTCGTCAGTAGTGCTAAAGGTCAAACTTTGTCAGCATCTTTAACTATTTCGCTACCAAATATTGTCGTCTGCAAAATTTATCGTCCATCACAATTTTCGGTTGTTTAATTTTATACCTTTTTCAAAAAACAAGAATTGTTTGTGAAACACTGTGCTCCCGATTTGACCTTTGACCTTTATGTATGACCTTGACCATAATATGTCATCCCTAAAAATGTTCACCTCCATACGGTGCACATGCATGCCAAATTTGAGGTATGTATGTGTTAATGGCAACAAAGTTATCGAATAATAATATTCTAATTCTCGTAATTTCTTACATATTGTTTGGTAATATTTTCACTGCTTTAACTAATGTTTACGGCCAATTTTCCCACGGTATATATGCATATCTATTCAGCAAAATAAACCGATATATAGATACTGTTAAAATGCTTAGAAACCGCCCACTTTTTAAGAGACGGAAAACTACAGTTATCAATGGACATCCTTGGCGTAACGCCGCATGACTCCGAATCGATTTCGGAACAACGTTTAGAATTATTAAAGCAGCATTGACACTGAAAGCTGATATGGCAGGTCTGTTGATAGTTTAAAACGCGAATAAGTCACCTACTATCGACATCGGGATGAGTACATTCACGATTTTTACAAGTTCCGGTGAATGTCGGGCGCGTTTCCGCTGGTTTCCGCAATCAAATTGTCTTAACTGCTTTTACCCTTTCGGCGCCAAATTTCTAATTGTCGTCTGCAGTCCAACTTTGTTAAATCATACAGTAAAATAAGGAAATGAGATAAATAAATGCAAATTTCAAAGGAATAAAGCACATATATAAAACTACAGATTGAGACAAATAGTGAAGTCCCTGATCAGACGCCGCCTTGAAAAGGCGGCGTCTGATCTGGGACTGCAGTATTTGTCGTGGTGGATTTACACGACTGTGGCGGTGAAAGGGTTAAACAAATATTTATTTCTTCACCATGTTCGTTAGCACTAAGTTTCTGAAGTCATTTGTAGCATGTCTGTTGGTTCGTTGTTGTTTGTGTGGCAGCTGCTGTTGTTTGTTTTTGTTTTCTTGGTTTGTTTGTTTGCTTGTTTTGGTGCGTTTCTTTTCTGGTTTTGTTTTGTATTTTTTTATTGAAAATATGAGCGTTTCCCTCTTCTATGTTTTAAGCAAACTACATGTACGTCGTATGACACAATTTTCAATTTTATTTTTACTTCGTTTTTGTTTCAAACACACAATCACAGTAACAAACAGGATGAATCCTGATGAGCTCGGCGTCTCATCTTGATCGAAGCTGTTTTCAAATGCGTGTCAGGTCGCGAATATTAGGATGAAGATTGAAAGCTCTGCAGATGACAGTTACTTAACCCTTTCACCGCCGAAGTCGCATAAATGCACCACGACAAATAGTGCAGACCCAGATCAGACGCCGCTTTTTCAAGACGGCGTCTGATAAGGGACTTCACTTTTTGTCTTATTCTCTATTTCTATATATGCTTTATTCTTTTAAAATTTGCAAATATTTGTCTCATTTTCTTATTGTACCGAATGATTTTGCAGACGACAATTAGAAATTTGGCGCCGAAAGGGCTAAGAGTGCTAGGGGTCAAGCGGTACTGCTACAGTACTTACGAGATTATCGATGGCCAGCAAGGACAGTCCGATACTGACCACCGTCTGTGCCACGGGCCGGGATACATGGTCGTATGAGGCAGCGAGCACAGTTTCGCTCCTGATTTCAGTCTCTTTGGCAGCGGAATAGGCACCATCGGCTGAAGAAAGTTATGTCATATATTATTATAATCATCATCTTCTTCATCATCATCATCATCATCATCATCATCATCATCATCATCATCATCATCTCATTATCATCATCATCATCATCATCATCATCATCATCATCATCATCATCATCATCATTATAATCATCATCATATTATTATTATTATTATTATTATTATCATTATCATTATTATGCTTAGTGTCATCATCATCATCATCATCATCATTGTCGTCGTCGTCGTTGTTGTTGGTTGTTGTTTCTGTTGTTCTTATTGTTGTTTTGTGTGGAGATGTGTTTTCTTTCTTGTGTGGGGGGGGGGGGGGGGTAGGAGAGGCGGGGGGGGGGGGTGGGGCGTATCCCATCTATGCACCTCGCCTGAGTTTGATCTGGTTGTTGTTACACTTATATAGACATGTATTTATTATTGCCAGTTACCAGTTATAGTGTTACATTATATTTATATGGAAACTTTACTTGATAATGTTAGATACATGAATACCCATCGGGTAAAGGGATTTAACGGTCAGGAGAATCGTTAAAGTGTTTGGTACCGTTGCTTGTAAAGTATTGTGTATAAATGCTCTTTCACAATAGTTTGTATATACCAATGTTTGTGTACATGTATATATGTTTTGCTCTTCTTATATGGAGGATACCGAATAAACTACTACTACATTCTTTATGTGCCTCATTAGCTCCGAGATCTAGCGTCGGTCTCACATTCAGGAGGTCGTAAGTTCAACTCACAGCGGAGTCTCACACAACCCTATGTTGTATTATTATCTAATACATTGTTAACCCTTTCCCTTTTGTATATTTATGTAAGAAATAATGAAGTCATGAATATTAATAAGATTGTTTTTTTTATAACGGCATATGAACGCAGGACATTTTGCCTCAGACAGAAGCTGTAGAATCAGATCTATATTACACCATAAGCAAACAGAGCAGACCCTGATCGGACGGCTCCTATAGGAGCCGTCTGATCTGGGTCTACTCTGTTTGCAGATGCGCGAAAATGCGCTTACATAAGGGAAATAATTAATAAAAGCCCGTAAATAATGATAATGTACAGTAGAACCTGTCTTAAGCGACCATTTATTTATTGAACATAGGGGTAAACTCTTTTGGCGCCAAATCTAAAAGTGTCGTCTGCAATAATAATTTCGTATTAAATATAATTCTAAATTAAATAATAAAGGTATATTAGTAAAACATTTGTTTTTAAAAACCTGTATGCTTGGGCTAAAAAAATACAGAAAACAGTGAAGTCCCAGGTCAGATGCCGCCTTGAAAAGGGGGCATCTGACATGGGACTGTACCGTTTTCAATGGTGCCAACAGGCGACACTGGCGTCGAAAGAGTTAAAATCAGGTTGTTACTTAATGCAGTGCAAAAGTAATACAGAAAACAACTGTAGGAGGTTTTTTTTGTATTACTGTTGACCTGTATTAACCCATTCCCTGATATTGACTTTTGACGACTCTGTAAAAATCACTTTGTGAAACCATTGTGATAAATAGAGCATTTGCTCCTATAGGAGCAAATGCTCTATTTATCACAATGGTTTCAAACTACAAAAATTCTGAATAAATTCCTTTTCTCTAGTTAATGCTCCTTTTCGGTAGATTTATTCAAACAGTTTGTGTCTAAAAATAGCCTATGAGGTAATGGGTTAAGCAATCCCCTGCCTTACACTTCCATAAGTATTCCTCTTTTTTTTTAGGACTGCTTAAAACAGGTTCTACTGTATCAACACAGCTTGGATCCTGATGAAAAGTCCAGTTGTTCGCAAATGCCAATTAACTCATCCCCTCATAGACTGTTTTAGACCCAACCTCTTTGAATAAATCTACCGAAAAGGAGCATTTACTTGAAAAAAGGAAATTTTTAGAATTTGGTGTTTTGAAACCGGTGTGATAAATAGTAAATAGAGCACTTGCTCATACGGAGAAAATGCTCTATTTATCACAAAGGTAACTCGGTGTCTTATCAGGATTCAAGCTGTTTGACAGTCGGCTAGTTGTTTCTCAAAAGCTTTAACGAATCACAGGCTGAGTGAAAATTGTTATAGATAGGATTTTTAAGTAGACATGGTTTTTAGAACAGGCACAGTGTTAAGAGATACATGAATAATCATACTGAATGTATGTAACTAAACAGATATGAGCTTAATCCTTAAAATACTGAACTATCAAAGTGGACTGGCCCATCAGTGTTTAACTGTAGAGTCCATTCAGTAGGAAAGGTTTTAATTTGATTGGGGACTTTGAATGACAAACACTGTAGAACCTGATCAGAGGGCTCCCATGGGAGCCCTCTGATCAGGGTCTACATTGTTTGCAAATGTTAGTACACCCGTTTTCGGCATTTAAAAGATTAACCCCTTCCGTGCCGCAATGACGGGTTTATGATATCACATGCAAACAGTTTAGATCCAGATGAGACGCCGAGTAACTCGGCGTCTCATCAGGATCCAAAATGTGTGACACTGTTTACTGTTTTATAAAGAAAATGGTAGAAGTGCACACACTTACGCTAAAAATAAACGAAACTATGCCCAGCAGACGACAATGATGGCACCGAAAGGGTTAATATCTTGTCAAAGTTGCCAAGGATAAAATGATGCGTCTGCTTAAAAAACTTAATACATATAGATTTTTGTCATTTCGTTTAAAACATCAAAATAGCGTTAAATTTGTATACATAAAAATGAAACTCAATGCCACTTATCGCCTGATCTGGATACAAACACTTTCCAAAGATTATCGAGAATACAAATACATCAAACGAGCCAAATAACGTTTATGGCTTAAAAGTATGTATAATTCTTAACAAAAACAATTTTTGTGGAAATAAAAGCATAGAGTATTAAAATGACGTATGACAATTGGAGACATTTGAAATAGCTAATCGATTTGGATGACCGTGGTCTTTGAAGTGTGTCAATAAAGTTGACAGGTTTGTAACAGTTATAACATTTAAATATACAGTAAATGAAACCTTGATCTATTCACAAAAATAAGTATAAAAGTATTTTGTGTCATTTAATCCTCATCGAAAAGAAATACGGTACCCTAATTACACTAGGTATTCGAAATGACACGATTAGGCAAATAGTGTAGACCCAGATCAAACTGCTCCTTCGGGAGCAGTTTGATCAGGGTCTACACTATCTGTTACAATTTCAGTTTAATTTAAAAGTTATCGAAGTAGTGCCAAACTGAATTATTCAGTTTTATATACCTGTGGAGAGGAAAGATTTGATGTTCGAATATTAAGGGGAATTTGGAATATAGAGGATTTCATCCACAATCTGACACATTGTACTGACAAGATAGATAATAAACAAACTACAGTGGTACAGATACGATGAGTGAATTAAAACAAGAACAACTTATTTATTTCTCCACCAAACCTAATGTTGTGGCCACTCTTTAGAATAGTCTCTTCGAGTGGTCACAGCCACAGGTGCTAGGCGTGTGGCCATTTAAAAAATACTGCTTATAAATACCTTCAAATACGTTTAGACATCATAACTTGACATTATAAAAAAAAGAAAAAAAATGAAATTTTTTTTTTCGTTTAGTATATTACTATATAGTAATATACTATACGAAAAAAATTTAAAAATCTTTTTTTTTCTTTTTTTTATAATGTCAAGTTATGATGTCTAAACGTATTTGAAGGTATTTATAAGCAGTATTTGTGAAATGGCCACACGCCTAGCACCTGTGGTCACAGCATATGGTTTGGTGGACGAGTTCAGTATTTGAGTATGCACCTGCTGTTCTGATTAACATGACCAATATCATAGAAATGTGT
Organism: Azorinus chamasolen; assembly: GCA_963576725.1. NCBI lineage: Eukaryota > Metazoa > Mollusca > Bivalvia > Cardiida > Solecurtidae > Azorinus > Azorinus chamasolen. Next base: position 50,078,694 of record OY755253.1, read on the forward strand.
AATACATGTACTTCAGAGCGCAAAAGTGTCGACCATTTCTTTATTTATTTCTGTCTCATCAATGTACATCGAGTATACAATAAATACATCTATGATAAAAAGTACATTGCCACTCTATATAGAGTGGCATATATAGAGACCAAGAAAAACTACCACTCTCTTATATCTATGTCAGTCTTTATTAAAAGATATCAAAACGGTGCCAAATTGTTCAATTTACAAATACGCGGAGAGTAGAGATTAGGTGTTCGAATAGGTAGGGTAATTGGACGAGATTGTGTTCCACAATAGTTAGGACAATTAGGGGCTATTATGATACAAAACTGCGTGTACAGTGAAAACTCGAAACACTCGAAAAATCGAACACTTAAATAGGTACCATTATAAATTGATATTTAACACCGGTGACAGCTCAATGCAGGATGAAAGTCATGCAGAAAGCTCCAATTGGAGCTTTCTGCATGACTTTCATCCTGCATTGAGCAGTCACCTGCCTACAAAGACATATTTTTTTCATTACTAAAATTTCATAGTATGGAGTTGTTACTGTAACTATACACTTTACGGGAGATTTTCTTATTAATTTTATCAGTTTCAGTTGTATTGGCAACTCGGCAAACACATTGCCTTTGGCCATTCACAAAACAAGTTAGTCAAATATGGCCAAGACATACAAAAAGGAAATTATACAAATGTATATATAAACTAAACATTCGCATACAGTGTATACTATAATAACATTCCTATCGACTAGTTAATTTTATCGAACAGTTTGGATCTAGAAAAAGACGTCGAGTAACTCCTGGCCAAAACGTTTGTGTTTACTTGCCATTATAAAATCAAAGTACTGATAGTACTGAAGGGATCTGTGTTTTTGGAAAGAAAACGTGTGTTATTCAGTAGAACCTCTCTAAACCGGACGAATATAAACATTATGACTGGGCATTAAAGACTGCTGTATGCTGACCAACTATACAAAAAGCTCCGGCAGAAGTTTCCGTATCGCTGTCAGCCTGCATCAAGCAGCCACCTGTTTTGAATCCTCGAAAATAATGTTTATTTTCTGTTCGGTCTAGAGAGATTCTACTGTATTTGGGTGTTTGTTTGCGAGTTATTTTTTATGTTCCCAGATGCTGAAATCTTATCTGGTGGTAGCTGGCATTTTGCATGTTTTATGTAAATATTTCAAACCCAATTTCCAAATTTGAAGTATAATTTAGTAAAGGTACAAGTTGAACAGTGTCAAGAAATCTTGATCTTCTGAAAACATTATATATAAATATATTTATATAAATGTATACAAAAATAAGTTTAAAATTAATTAAATATTGGAACCTCGCAAACAATTCATGTAGATAATCAAGAATGGTTGTATAGTTTTACAATCTATAATGGCAATCACCTGAAATTGTTAACAGATTTTGAAATGGGAGAAAAAAAGAGTAAATGTATTTATGATGAAAATTTTATTGTAGACAATGTCAAGAAAAAGTATAAAACAGCAAATAAACATATGTTGCAAGTAAAGCATCTGTTTGAAAGTAATTAAACCAGAGCACAAGCGGGTGCCAACGCTTATCTGTTCCATAACCCTGTAAAGACAAACTGAATGAACTTCAAAATAAACTCAGCTTCAAATTTTGTTGCTTAAAACATTTGTATTAAGTTTCATTTATATCATTTTAATATTTTTCCCAGAAAACCACAGACAAACTAAAAGTTGACCGACTAACAAAGCAATGAACACACGAAGTTCAAGGACCATAACTTTTGAATAAAATGACATATCAAAATCCCCGTAATATATGTGAAAATTCATATTAAGGTTTAACCATGTAAAAAAATTGAAGTAAATATCATTTCAAATGAAAAAGTTATGGCCATCCTCATATTTGCATAGATTTGCATTATTTTTTTAAGTGCAAGGGCCATAACTCCGAAACATCAAATCAAATGATCTTCAGAATCAACTTAGCTTCAGGTCTTGATGCATTAAACATGTTTATGAAGTTTCATTAATATCTGTCAAACAGTTTTGCCAGAAAACAGTGGACAAATTATTTGCATATATTTGCATTTTTTTTAAGTAAAAGGGCAATAACTCCGAAACAACATATCAAATAAACCTCAAAATCGACTCAGCATCAGATCATGATATATTAAACATTTTTGTGAAGTTTCATCAATATCTCTCAAACAGTTTCCCAGAAAACAGCCGACAAACTATTTGCATTATCTTTTAAGGACAAGGGCCATAACTCTGAAACGAAAATTCAAATGATCCTCAGAATCAATTCAGTTTCAGATCCTGATGCATTAAATATTTGTGTGAAGTTTCATTAATATCTCTCAAATAGTTTTCCCAGAAAACGGCGGACAAACTATTTGCATATTTTTTAAGGACAAGGGCCATCACTCCGAAACGACAAATAAAATGAACCTCAGAATCAACTCAGCTTCAGATCTTGATGCATTTAACATTTGTGTGAAGTTTCATTAATATATGTCAAATAGTTTTCCCAGAAAACAGCGGACAAACTATTTGCATTATTTTTTAAGTAAAAGGGCCATAACTCCGAAACAACAAATCAAATGAACCTCAGAATCAACTCAGCTTCAGATCTTGATGCATTAAACATTTGTGTGAAGTTTCATTAATATCTCTCAAATAGTTTTCCCAGAAAACAACGGACAAACTATTTGCATATTTTTTTAAGGACAAGGGCCATAACTCTGAAATGAAAAATCAAATGAACCTCAGAATCAACTCAGCTTCAGATCTTGATGCATTAAACATTTGTGTGAAGTTTCATTAATATCTGTCAAATAGTTTTCCCAGAACACAGCAGACAAACTATTTTTTAATGTATTTGCATTATTTTTTAAGTAAAAGGGCCATAACTCCAAAACGACAAATCAAATGAACCTAAGAATCTACTCAGCTTCAGATCCTTGATGCTTAAATATTTGTGTGAAGTTTCATTAATATCTCTCAAATAGTTTTCCCAGAAAACAGCGGACAAACTATTTGCATATTTTTTAAAGACAGGGGCCATAACTCTAGAATGAAAAATAAAATGAACCTCAGAATCAACTCAGCTACAGATCTTGATGCATTTAACATTTGTGTGAAGTTTCATTAATATCTGTCAAATAGTTTTCCCAGAAAACAGCGGACAAACAAAATGTTGACGGACGAACGAACGAACGGACGGACGGACAGGGCCACGACAATATACGACCACCTTTATTAGGTGGGCGTATAAAAAAGCTTTGTTTATTAAAACAAGCCAATTTTTGACAAAAATAACAAAAGGCAATAACTCCAAAGACACTGAAGACAGAGTTATGGACATTGTGCACTGCACTTGTGGTCAATGTGTGGTCTATCTGTATGTGAAGTTTGAAGTCAATAGCTTTTATACTTTGAAAGTTATGATCCGGACAAGCCAGATTTTAAAAAAAAAATAACAAAGGGCAATAACTCCAAAAATACTGAAGACAGAGCTACTAACCGTGTGCACTGTACTTTTGGTGAATGTGATCTATCTCAATATGAAGTTTGAAGTCAATAGCTTTTATATGTTTGAAGCTATGAGTCGGACAAACCAGATTTTCACTAGAATAACAAAGGGCAATAACTCCTGAAATAATGAAGACAGAGTTATGGACCTTGTGCAAAGCATTTGTGGTCAATGTGTTCTATCTGTACATGACGTTTGAAGTCAATAGCTTTTACACTTTGAAAGTTATGATCCGGACAAGCTAAATTTTGAGAAAAATAAACAAGGGCAATAACTCCAGAAGTACTGAAGACAGAGTTACGAACATTGTGCAATGCATTTGCAGTCCATGTGATCTATCTGTATATGAAGTTTGAAGTCAATAGCTTTTATACTTTGGAAGTTATGATCTGGACGAATGGACGGACTGACAGACGGGCGGATAGATGAACAGACGGATGGACATGGTTACTCCAGTAAACCCCCCAAAACTTTGTTTGTGGGGATATAAAATACAATGTTCATTATTTTGTAGATTTTAAACCATTAAGATAAATAGAGCATTTGCTCCTTTGGAGCAAATGCTCTATTTATCACAATGGTTTAAAAAAGTGACTTTAACATACTTGTATGCGATGGCAATCTGTCCTAGGAGAATCGGCAATTGTCCTGAATCGCAATTAAATATATTATTCCTGATCTGGACCTACTCTGTTAACAGTTTGCAAAGCCTTAGCCTTATGGAGGAAAGGGTTTACCAAATGCCTTTTCACTTTTGCGAACAGAGTAGATCCTGATCAGACGGCTCCTATAGTTGTTGTCTGATCAGGGTCTGCTCTTCTTTACTTGACCTGACTGTCAGACATGATATAGATATGATTCTATAGTTCTATAGTTCTTTTCAGAGTAAAAAATTCCTTAGAAGGTTTATATTAACATTCAGCTTATATAAATATTCATGATACATCAATATTTCTTAAATGAATAATGAACAGGGAAAGGGTTTAGATATAATATACATGTAGATCTATACGGTTATAGTTTCTGCCATGGCAAAATATTCCAGTGTCCATGTGCTTTTACAAAAATTAACCTAATTAATATTCATAATCATGATGATGTCATACTTTCTTACATATAAATTAATATTAATATTCATGGAATAAAGTCTTTATTGACATAAAGTATTGAACATTGTCAGATAAATTATGTCTCTAAACCCATTGCTACATGAAATAATGACAATATGAACATTGATTGTAATATTATTCTTGATATAACGTTTAACAGGAATTTTGGTAATGGCAGAAACTTTAATCTATACATTATTCTATTAGCAAAAAGAGCAGACCCAATCAAACGGCTCCTAGTCTCCCACATCTGTCTGCTATGGGTATACTCTTTTTGCAAAGATATTCAGCTCTTATATATATATATATATATATATATATATATATATATATATATATATATATATATATATATATATATATATATATATATATATATATATCACCATCTGGGTGTTGTCAGTCTAGTTCCTTATATACCACTCATACTGTGTTAACCCCTTACTCCATAAATGCGCCTTTCTACACCTTTGCAAATAGGGTAGACCCACATCAGACAGTTCTTATACAGAGCTCCAAATAAGATGCCTTTACATTTTCAAGAATAGCTCCTTTATTTATCCACCAATTAAACCTTATATACTGTGACCACTCTTCAGTAATTTTCTAGACGAGACGATTGTAAAGAGTGGTCACAGTGTAGGGTTTGGTGGTGAAATGACGATTTTAGTATTTGGGAACACACCCTTATCTGTACCTCTGCCTATATGAGTCATCTGATCAGGGCATGTTCTATTTGCTTCTGACATAACATACATTTAGCTCTACAGTTTCTGCTGTGGCCAAAAACCCCTGTTTTAAAAATGCTGTTGCAAAATTTTAAAACTCAACCCATTTATATTCATGTCATATGATAATTTCTTACCATGAATATTCATGGAGTAAAGGCTAAACTGCTATGATCAAGTTTTGATCACTGTGACCATGGCATGACAACTCTGCATGGTTTTACAAACTGAGCATCATCTACAGGGTCGACAAACAAATACTGATTGCTTGTATCCCAAGTAGTTCATTAGGTTCATTCTGAGACATGTTGGTTGCTCATTTTACAAAACGTTGGGATAGCTTCTGATAGTCCTTTCTGCTTTTTAATATGTCCAAGTTGTTGACAAACATCATGCTTCAGAGTCCTGCCCATCTCTCTCAGCATGCCAACATATTCTATTTAATTATCCGTTTAGAATTACCATCATACTGTCTTTGACTAAATTGTTTTGCAATAAACTGGTACATGTGAAAAAGTTGTGACTCGACTGGGACTTGAATCCAGGGCCTGTGGCTTACCATGCTAACACTCTACTGACTGCGCTATCAAGTCACACAGTCTAAAGCTTTTCAATGTTCCGACAATCTTTAACCAACTACTGTTCCATATGGAGATCAGCAAACACTGGCTGCTAGTATCTAAAGTAGTTCAGTAGATTTTAACAATTCGTATATCACAAAGTCAGCACCAGCTGAACAAGCTTTTCATACTTAGATCAGTATTGGGAAATCTTGTTTGGATGTTGATAAAAATGTTTCATTGATTTGGTCTTGCTTTGTGGCGACAATTACTGTGTTTCGACATTGAAAGCTCTTTGTCAATAAAGCAATATTATTCTCCATTTCTGTGGCATTTAAAGCATAGTGGGCTTTGTTAGAAAACTGGCGTGTCAGGTCCCTTGTTGTTTGGAATCTTGTCGAAATTACTGTCCCCTGCAAATAAAATTAATGTTTATGATTAAAATGTATTTCTGGAAATATTTCTTAATCCCCTACACCATAAATATTCATATAACAAATAAATAGGGGTTATTACGCAGGTGACTAGGGCCGCAACAAACAAATAGCGGTTATTACGCAGGTGACTAAAGCTGCAGCGTGATATATTGGCCCGCCACCTTGCAATTGGCCCGAGGGCTTAGCCCGAGTTACTATATCAAGGTAAGGGACTATATCACTCTGCGGCCCTATAGTCACCTGTGTAATAACCTGTTTATTACATTTATGGGTCAAATTGGATCTCCATGTACTAGGTGCAATAGATTCTCAAAGGATTGAAAGAATCAGCACTATCAAGTCACACAGTCATTAGATGACGTCATTATGACGGGTTCATATTATTCAAAACTTGGCGTTGGAAAGAGCGGACAGAGTGCTCTTTTTATTCACCGGTACGTGCACATGTATTGGGCATGTAAATTTGAATCGAATCGGGTGAGGATTGTCTTTGTAAAAGCCATGGTTTGGGGACAATTCGGTATACTGTGTACGAGAACTTTGATAACATTTGCATCATCGGAGCAAAATTAGACCTTCATTGCATATCAGGGTTCTGTTGATATAGATTTAGAATGATTACCTTGGCAGCGGGCACAATATCTGTTATTGGTCCGTTGCTAGGTCTGTATTGGTCTGCTCAGACCACACAACTCTATTTTTTTAAATGATATTGGATCATTTATAACGTAAAAATGTTACTTTTTATAATAACAAATGTAATAATTACATTTATAGTTGATATTAACTGAATATTTATAATGACACTACAGACAATTCTGTTTTAAACATGCTAGAAACTGTATTATCATCTTAATTATTTCATAACTTAAGCAAACATAGCAGACCCTGATCTGAGAGCTCTTATATTGATATAGATACTATCTGATATGGATATATATGCTCTTTGCAAAGGCATTAACCCGTTTCCTTATATAATGTGTCTTCACGCATATGCAAACAGAGTAGACCCAGATCAGATGGCTCCTATAGGAGCCGTCTGATCAGGGTCTGCTGTGTTTGCTAATGGAATTTTGTAGACCTTTTCCTTTACTTTCCAAAATGGCTACAATGTTCAACCTTCCATATTTCATATAACTATTTTGTTCATGAATATTCAGTATAGGTATTTAAATTTGAAATAAACATAGAACAGGGAAAGGGTTAAGAGGCCTGTTGATAGAGTAAATGACTATAAAACATTTTATATTTAAAATTGTACACATCATTCACCTTTTTTTTCACAAGCCTAAACGCATATAAATGATACTAAAGCACCTTGCTGGTCAGAATGTCTAACTTTCTCAGTGTGTATTACCAGGATAACAACAATATAGGAAGGCCTTGTACAAATTTTCTTCAGATTTCACTATATGTCCATAAATTAACCCTTTCTCTGTTTAAATATTCATTTAAGGGTTAATGACATCATTGGTATCATATTATTGGATAATTTTTTTAAATTGCATATTATTAACATAGGATATTTTGGTACAGACAGAACCATAGAATTTGATCTATATAACACAATATTATTATAAGCAAACTGAGCAGACCCTGATCAGACAACTACCATGAGAAATTAGTGCAAAACCATTATAACAATGTCTACGAGTAGATCCACGAAAATTACCATTGTACAGTATAAAACCTCTTTAAATTGACCACCAATTTGGCAAAGCATGTCTAATTATGCCTAAAAGTCAGGTGGTAATTACTTGCAGGTATGATAAGTTTAATTCTTTATGCCTTTGCAAACAGAGTAGACCCAGATCAGATTGCCCCTGCAGAAGATACTGTTCATATTTTTGTTTGCCTTGTGATGATAATACATATTATTTCTAAGGTCTAAAACCCCCAAGAAGAATGCCGGCCCTTATAAGTTGAAAAAGTACTGAGACGAGTTTTATTTGTTATTATAACAAATAAAACTGTCATCCCTGTAAGTTTTCAAAACTGGTGCGAAAAATTTACGGGTATAGATTTAATCCAATTCTGTGTTCCGTAATAACAATTTATAATGATGATCTGTATCCACCTTATAAGTTCATTTTATTGCTTGATTGACAGGGAAAATGTAAATTTGATAACAAAAACTCATGAAAATAAATAGGTACCGAATCGTCTAGGGTAAATTTTTGGGAGGGGCCGAGTTGACCATGGTGTCGAATCGTTTTGGGGCCGAATTGTCTAGGGACCCGGTTAGTTTGGTGCCGAGTCGTTCAGAAACCTGTTGTGCGTCTACTTTGTTTGCAAAGGCGTAAAAAGGCATATTTATGGAGGAAGGGGTTTAACTTAAAGTATCAGGGATGAATAAGTTAAAAACTTAATAGCGCAGGTGCTGCCGATATTCTTTCACAGCATTGTAATAACTCGGAAGATTCAAGATAATAAATCGTGTTCACGAAAGTCATAGCAGAACTATAAATAGAAGACAATGATAACCTAAGCGTTAATGTTTGTATGTATATGTACTTACGATTTTCAAGCTCATCCAAAATGCGTGTCTGGTAAACAAATTCTGCGTAAAGTTTTCATTCTCCTACTCGATTTGCAAACTCCTCACAGTGATCTCCCTTGTCACCACGCCTGCGGTCTATTAGGGGAGATAACTGCGTTGGAGGTTGCGTTTCCCTATGGCGTAAAGTCACGTGATATTCAAAATGGCGGCGATCAATTAATCAAAAATTGATTCGTGTATAAGTGAGCATAAATACCCCAATATTATTAATATCGCCTCATTTTAAAAATATTCGTCATATTTGTTGAAAAAATGATCAAATACAGTAACTGCTTGTCTTAAAAAACGGTCCACGATAGTACTTTTTGTAATAAGTTCAGCTGATTACCTAACTACATTACACATCTGAGTAAATCGTTTCGTGAGGACCGGCTGATTTGCTCTCGCCGTTTCGGTAGATTTGGTATCTGTGTTAACACACAGATCCCAAAAAAACAGCTAATTAATATTTATAACATCACTCATGAATATTCATGGAGTAAATGGTTAAGACAAATTGGCAGCTTACATGTAATGTAAACACTTCAGCCACTTGGATAAAAGATACCACACTTATTTATTTAAAGGGGTATAGAGGGGTATTACCTAGATGAAACAGGGTAGACCCAGATCAGACGGCTCCTATAAGAGCCGTCTGATTAGGGTCTGCTCTGTTTGTTATGTAATTTCATGTTTCTGATTGTATAGTTTCTGCCAGAGTCAACTATTTCTGTTATAAAGAAAAATAAGCCAATTAATATTCATATACATATACATATTCATACAAATTAATATTCATATATAATTATAAATTATTTCTGACATGGATATTCATTAAATAAAACATCAATCAGTTGCTATATCAATCTTCCATTCTGATTTTAACCCTTTAGGCTACTCTATATACAGTAAAAAACCTTTAATGTGACCAGCAAAGAGGGGCATATTTCACAGTGGCAGAGGCAGATGGTAGCTTAATGCAGGACGAAAGTTATGCAGACAGCTCCTATAGGAGCTTTCTGCATAACTTTCGTCCTGCATTAAGCATCCACCTGCTTATAAAGACAGGTATGTTCATTTATTAAGTGGTCGCGTTAGAGGGGTTCTATTGTACATGTATATACCTTTTATCATCGTTACAAACAGAGTAGAGCCAGATTATGTGAGAGCCGTCTGATCACGGTCTGCTCTGTTTGCTTACGGAATTATACAAATCTGATTTTACAGTTTCTGTCACATCCAAAATTCCCCCTGTTTATCTGACAGTGTAGAATTAATCTAATTAATATTCATAATATTATGTCTTACATTAATATGCACGAGGTTACGGGTTAAGTGTTCAAAATAGTAATTAAAAAAATATTCTCTACATTCTATAAACATCCGTGTAAATTGGAATTAATTTTTTGTATATATACAAATAAATAAAACCATTAAAAACTACGGAAAAAACATCAAAAGAAATTAACACCAGGCATTATTTAGCATGTACTTACCGACTTTTACAGATATTAATATCCAGAGTAAACAGGTATATCCACGCGGTACCATCTTGAGCAGGTAACTATTCAATCACTGATCTACCCGTAATAGCTCGGGTGTTCCTAATGTCCGCGCTTCACTGGGTAAATCATTGTATTATTTCCCCATTTCTGTCTCACGGACATGCCCGTTTATTAACCCCTATCGCGCTATCAGCGACCCGACTCGCATTTACAAACAGCTTGGACCCAGATGAGACGGCGAGTAACTCGTCGTCTCATCTGGATCCAAGCTGTTTGACACTCGATCAACAACTTCTCAAAAGCTTGATCGAATCGGACGTAGTGATATTTGAACCAAATCCAGATTTGAGCAGACATTTTTTTCCACAGGAAGGTAAGGGTTAATTCAAGAGCGATAAAAAACGTACTATCGGAACTAAAGACAATTCATGTTTTCGCCATGAATGGCTGCTCCCAAGAGAAAAGAACATTAATTTCAATTAATACTCTCGGTGAATCCAAAATATTGACCACCGTGATTAGATTTTGTTCATAGATAATACCTATGTTTTGTTGTTTATTCTTTGGATCACTAGTACCGAGATATGTGAATCTATCACATTCATTGGTTAAATTTACCACATTTTCCGTGTTCACTTTGTCAGATACGGGTGTGAATCCTAAATGACGTAGATTTGATTTATCGCCAGTTTTTCAACATTTATTTAACCCTTATCCTGTTGTGAACAAGGAGCTGCCCAAAATTTAGATCATGCAATTTTAGCTATTTCCGAATCGACGAAGCTTTTGAGAAACTCCTGACCGAGTGTCAAACAGCTTGGATCCTGATGAGACGACGAGTTACTCGGCGTCTCACCTGGATCTAAGCTGTTTGCAAATGTGAGTCAATTCGTAAATAACGGGACAAGTGTTAAAAACCCTTGCTAACTCAGAAAACCGGTGTAATATTAAACATGCAACTGTGCTTATCTTTGTTTATCATATAATCGCTGATGACTGTACGAGTATTGATATAAATATTTATATTATACATACATCACCTCCCACTTCCTATAGATTCTGTTTATACTAGAGATAACACTGTTTAACGAGGTGTTATTTTAACGGTGTATTAATGGAAATTATCCTAATTACGATAAGAATTAGGACAAAGTTAGGTAAATAGTATAGAGTGCACTAATTACCCTAGTAGTAGTAGAAGTAGTAGTAGTAGTAGTAGTAGTAGTAGTAGTAGTAGTAGTAGTAGTAGTAGAAGTAGTAGTAGTAGTAGTAGTAGTAGTAGTAGTAGTAGTAGTAGTAGTAGTAGTAGTAGAAGTAGTAGTAGTAGTAGCAATAGTAGTAGTAGAGTAGTAGTGGTAGTAGTTGAAGTAGTAGTAGAAGTAGTAGTAGTAACAATAGTAGTAGTAGAGTAGAAATAGTAGTAATAGTAGTAATAGAAGTAGTAGTAGTAGTAGTAGTAGTAGTAGTAGTAGTAGTAGTAGTAGTAGTAGTAGTAGTAGTAGTAGTAGTAGTAGAAGTAGTAGAAGTAGTAGTAGAGTAGAAGTAGTAGTAGAGTAGAAGTAGTAGTAGTAGTAGTAGTAATAGTAGTAGTAGTAGTAGTAGTAGTAGTAGTAGTAGTAGAGCAGAAGTAGTAGTAGTAGTAGTAGAAGTAGTAGTAGTGGTAGTAGTAGTAGTAGTAGTAGTAGTAGTAGTAGTAGTAGTAGTAGTAGTAGTAGTAGTAGTAGTAGTAGTAGTAGTAGTAGAAGTAGTAGTAGTAGTAGAGCAGAAGTAGTAGTAGTAGTAGAAGTAGTGGTAGTAGTAGTAGTAGTAGTAGTAGTAGTAGTAGTAGTAGTAGTAGTAGTAGTAGTAGTAGT